>CM052700.1:108119136-108171879 GCA_028551405.1 Uromys caudimaculatus
CACATTGATGGACTTATGGTTTGGACCACATATGTGGCAGAGGATGACCTCGATGGCCATCAGGGAGAGACGAAAGGCCCTTGGGCCTGAGGATGTTAGAGGCCTCAGTAAAGGGGAATATCAAGGCGGGAAAATGGGGATGGGTGGACAGGGGTGGGGTGGGGTGGGAGGTGGAATTCCCTCCTAGAGGCGGGTTGGGAGGGGATGGGGGGTATACAAAGAGGAGACTCAGAAAAGGGGAAACATTGGAAATGTATATAAAGTATCAAAAATAAAAAAGGAGGAAAAAATAAAAATAAAAATGGAAAAAAAAAAAAAAAGAAAAGAAAATATCTCCCCAAAAAAGCCAACACACACGCACACGCACACGCAGATGTACACGCACATGCACACACACACAAGAGAGAGAGAGACAGTCTGTGGTTCCAATCCATCTATTGCCATGATTGGTAGTGGATTTGTAAAACCATACACCCCTTCTCAGTGTGGGCCTGAGATTAAATACCTTTTACAAGAAGGAAAGTCTAGGAAGGAAAGCATATTGGTTATGCCCTCCAGTCCTCTATGTACCTCATTAGCATGGAGATCCATCTTGAGCCTATGTGACCACAGGTCACATCTCTTGTCTTTTTGTCTTGGTCTGAGATGTTAGGTATGGCTCTTCTACATGTGGAGAGGCTTGGGGCTTTGCCCTTATGTGAATGATGGTCACAAATCTACAGGGGGGTGCATGGCTGTGGCCAGTGACAGGGGCCTGATCCCTGGAGCAGGAGAAGCTCCTACTGTCACTTCAGGATCTCTGGGGCTTCAAGCCTTAGCTCAACCTTAGCTCAACTTTCACAGTCTGCTTCCCCACAAAAAAATCTTCTCAATATATATATAACCACCATAAATATATATATATATATATATATATATATATATATATATATATATTTATATATAATTTCTATATTATTATTCCTTAAAAGCCTTTTTCCCTAATGAGAAATAGAAAGGATGTGAATCCGAATAGCAAGGGGAGGGATAGAAGATAAGAGAGGAGAAACCATACTCAAGATATATTCTGGGAGAGAAGAATCTATTTTCAATGAAAAGAAAAACATTACATTAAATTGCAAAAAAAAAAAAAAAAAAAAAAAAAAAACCAAAAGAACAGAAAAACAAACAAACAAACAAACAAACAAAAAAACAAAGAAAGAATGAAATGAAATGTTTCCTATTTGAGTTCTGTGAGAATAGTTCATCTGACAATATAGATAGGAAATGTACATAACTGGACCCTGTCCTGGATCATCCAGTGTATGTCACATACCCCTTTATTTCTCCAAACTCCATGCAAACTCAAGCTACAAGAGTGATATTTTAATGGGCATCTAATGGGCAAGTTTAAATAGCTGCAAAATAATCCCAGCATTTAGTATACATGGCAGTCCAGAAGAGTAGAGACTGAACTTAGCAGTTCTTTCAATATGCTCCTATCATTTACACTGAATACATGACTGAGATGCCTGCCCCTTCCTCTGATCATACATTCTTACCTCATCATTCTTGACACATAAATCTCTGTGATCAACTTTACCGAAATCCATCATTATTTTTTACACTTTTGTATGACACACTACCAGAAATCTGTTTGGCTATTAAGCAGCATGGGTAGGTAGGTGGGAAACTCCTTCTCCATTTAGATCCTGAGTATGATGTGTGGACTTTGCTTCATGTTTTTTGAGAATAATGTCTGTCAGTTATAAGCCTCTATTTCTGTTCTGTGATTATAATTAGAGCATTTCAATGTTTTCTCTCCTCCCTCTAATGTAGTCCTCCTTGCTCTCTTTCAAATTCATACGCTCAGTATAATACAATGTTACTTCTATGTATGCTTTTAGAGCTGATCACTTGTTTTTATTTTGGTCATTTGATCATTTGATATTTGATATTCAGTTGGTATACTCTTATCAGAGAAATGAAATCTCGCACTCTAAGCACTATTTCACTGCTTGTACTTTGTGTAGGTTTGAGGCCTCTTAGCTTTTTCCCTGTCTACTTTGATAATCTACTGGCTTTTTCCCTGCTTAGCTCATATGTATGCAATTATGTTGCTGATACTTTCTGGGTGTAATTCTGACATCACTGGGAGATGAAAATTCCCTAGCATACTCTATGATCTTCTGGATCTTGTCATCTTCCTGTCCCCCTTTACACAAAGTTTCCTGAGAGTTGCTGTGAGGGTGTTTTGTTGATATATCTCTTAGAATTTGGTTCCCATGATGCTGCATTTTGATTGACTGTAGGGTTCTTAATAATCTCCATGTGTTTTGAAGAAAAATTTTCTTAATTTGGGGTGAAGACTACACTTATCTGTGGATTTAAGGACAAATGTTTATTTCACTAGAACTGAGTATACTGTTAGCTAGTTTCAAATACCAGTAATGATTTCCTTCTTGTTGAGAGTGTATTTAGTCCAATTAAAAATCTTTTCATTACTAATGGGGCTCCTAATGCATCCTGATATGTGTTATGTTATGCTGGTCATTGATCATAGCTGGGTAAGGCTGTTGGTTGCTTCTCTCTTTTGGAAGTTTTCATGGAGACTTCTGAAAGCTTGTCCTCAAGGAAGAGGCCTTCAGGTCAGTTTCAGGTCAGGGTCTTCTTGTCCATTTTTCTAAAGTGCATTGCTTTTTCAGAAATGGGAACTTACCTTCCACTTTGGAGAGGGTGAACAATAACTATAGGCTGTATGTCTGGGACAGCCCTTACCAAAGACTCAAAGAGGACTTTTCATGTCTGTGGTTGGAGGGTTGCTAGGTAGTCATTCATTTAACTGTTATTTAAATATTTAAATATATTCTTTAAAATAGACCTATTGCTTTGTCTATATTGTTACATAGGACAGAAAACAACATACAAAAAATAGTTTAACCCACAAGAGGATCCAAGTCAGAGAGTATGGTTCAAAGTCATAGGATATTAGTCCAGCAGCATTATATTCATGCATGGTTCAAAAAAGATTGCCAATTTCTTCACAATAAGGAATTGACTTCTGTTTCTAGCATAGCATTAGTTCCTTTATGTTGCAGAGCACAGATATCAAAAGATGGAGAGAAGCAAGAGATCGTTCTTCTTTCCTCTGTCACCACTCAGGAACCCACATGCAAGTTGTCTCATCCAATTCTTAGTACACCTGTCCCAGTAAATTTTCACCAACATGAACATTATGAGTTATGAGACATGTTATCTATTGCTCTGGATTGCAGATTAATGTCTGATTGTTCTTCCTCTAAAGACCACAGATAAACTGATGAAACATAATTTATGTGATGACATGTGGGAAATGATTCTAACATGATTGCTGCAGCACTGAACACTGATTACTTAACAATGCTGCTAAATACCACTTTAATTATACAATGTACTTTACATGGAGGCTTCTATCTTGTTTATATATAGTGTAGGTGAGGTCAAAGTTGGGCAAAACTCCTTCATTAATATCAGTGTGCTCTTCTCAGCAATCAGAAGAACTGACATATCCAGAAGTGGCATGGTATCCATTAGTAATAGCAATCTATCCATAGCAGTGGCATCCTTTTCCACTGTATGCAGAGATTTTACAAATTTTATTCACTTCAAGAGACATCTAGCTTAGTGATGTTAGTTGTAGCCAATAAAAAATATACTCCAAGCACTATTCACTCCTTCCACCCATACAGCAAACAAGGGGCTTTTATTAATCTTCTCCTGGTAAAGTAACATAAAAAAATGTATATGGGAGACACTGAAGTAATAAATGTAACCTCTTTCTCTCTCTCCAACATATATAGAACAATGGTTAATAATACATCAATTTGCCCATTGAAAAACCCAAACAGTTCTAAATTACTGTATGATACTCTCAAGGCCACTGTAATCAGATGCAATCACTTCAAATATTTCAGAATGTGAAATGCTGTTCTTGTTTAAAATGTCAGGTAATATTATTGCCAACATACTGAAATGCTTGTAAGCTAATCATCTGTATCTGTAACAGTCTCCACATATTTAAACATCCCAACCCAACAAAAGGAAGTTCAGTTAAAATCCATGAAATGTTATGGTAGAGCCCATAGTAAAAGAATTATAATTTATGACACAATGGGCCTTTCCTATTTTTTGAAATATTTTTATCTATAACACCATTTCTGTACTAATTATTGATTAAGATTAAAAAGGAAAAAATAAAATCCTCTAAAGCAGTGAGCAGTTCTCCACCTGTAGGTCACAACAGGATAAATGACCCTTTTAAAGTGGTTGTGTATCAGATATCCTACATAACAGTAGGAATGTAATAGTTATGAAGTAGTAATGAAATAATTTTATATCTGGGAGTCAACATAATATGAAGAACTGTGTTAAAGAAAAACAGCATTAGGAAGCATTAGGAACCACTTCTCTAGTGGCATCAAAATGTTGCATTTCTATTTCAGTCATGGTAAAGTAGAAAATCTAACTTTTTTATTGAAATAAAACTCATCACTGAGAAATTATACTTACAGCAAAGCTGTGTTGAAACCGGGCTAGTATTAAGATGAAGAATGCAGAGCAATTGGGGAGTTTTCATTCCAAATCTTTTCCTTAAAATGTTAAATGCTGCTAGGGGAGTTTCTTCACGGGTTGTCAGTGAAGAACACAGGGATAGGCCAATTTTCCATGTGATGTGTCTTCTGTTGTGTATTGTACTAAAAACATAACACTGTGGGTAAGAGACATCCTTCTGATTTCTTGTATTTTTATTTCTATCACTGGCTAAACAATTAGTTAGTTCAAGATAGGTCAGGGCCTAATGGTGGCAATGTAGACTATTGCTTGTGATGGTAATGAAATGAGGCTTGCTTTATAACTGGCTTCTGTGATGTAGCTTGAGATAACATGTATCAAGGTATAGACATAGATTTTATAGTGTAAACTGGATGGTTCAAGAATATCAGACACTGGATGACTGGGATTTCTAACTCAAGTGAGTTTTCATAATTATAACAGAGACTCTTATCAAAATAAGACATCACCATTATGCCATCAATGAGTGTCAGTGAAACACTAGGAGGTCTGATCATCTGCAGGCGTGTTAGTCTTAGATTTTAATTTCCTGATTACAGTGTAACTCAATTATTTATTTTCCCTATATTAGTAAATGATCTATTAAGATGGACTGTCTTTAGTTCACATATGATAGAGATAGAGCAGTCTAAACTATGTTTGCAAAACACACACACACACAATGAGAGAGAGTAATTATATATATATATATATATAAAATAAATATGTAAAGATATTATATATAGCATAAATATATATTACACATATATGCATACATCAAAAATTACTTCAACTGATTAATTGAAACATGACTTGACGACAATTTAGTGGAAATTCTTTCTGTTGATCTGTCTCCTATTCTCTTCTCTTTAAATAAGCAAATCTCTTTTATGCATCTAATGTACAGGTCGATTCTCTCATGCTTATCCCTTAAGCCTCCCCTCTTTCTGTCTTTAAACCACATCATTAGTCAAAACCAAGAAGATTACTCCAATGATTTGCTAACAAATCTCAGCACGTTGGTGTTTCTCTAATTCATTTATTATATAAACAGATATGTTTTTAAAAAAGGACTAGTGCAAATATGCTTCAAATCTTGCATTTGTTAGAGTACAAGTTATGATGATTTACATAATTCAGAAAGTAATGCTATTCAGTCACTGAGGTCTGTCTTTCACTCTATTCTATATTTTCACACTGCCTCTGCGCTCATCGTTGAGTGTATTATAACTTAGTCCACCTTGCCCAACTCCCAGGACTTCTCAGGCATGAGAGAGAGAGAGAGAGAGAGAGAGAGAGAGAGAGAGAGAGAGAGAGAGAGAGAGAGAACATAGGAACATGGGGTCCACAGAGAAGAGAAATAGGCAAACTAACATGCATCCTGACGGGTAAAGAGGTTCTTTTGAGGCAGAAAGAAAGGAACACTGACATTTCAGGGTATAAAACATCACATGTATATGATGAAGGATGTCATGATTAAGAATAGTCATCTGTAAGAAGACAGAGTCTTGGGTTTACTGACATTACACATGTGTGTGGAAAGAAATAAAAAGGATCATGTTTCCTAGCAATGAATTAATGTTCTAAATTATAGAAATCTAATTTGAAAGGAACATGGAAATTACCAGATAAATATTTTCAAAATGACTAGGTAAATAAGATGAGAAAAGAAACCAGCAAAAGAAGATAAGGAACCATGTCATTAGAGAGATTTGTGTACTGAACACATCCATCTCATCCCAGACTTCCAGTCTCTACCTTTCTTCTAAACATTTATGTAATATATACTGATATATACTTATTATTTACATGCATACATGTATACACATATATGTAATCTATTATATAGATTACATATATATGCATATACACACATATATTTATGTATACAATTTTATTATATATATATATGTATATGAGGTATATGTGTATATATATATATATGTGTGTGTGTGTACATATATATATATATATATATATATATATATATATATATATATATGTATCATATCTGTTCCATGCTTTCCATAATGCTGGTGAATGTTTTAAATGTTAGAGATTCATAAAGTTACTTTTGTTGATAGTGGAAAAAAAGACATATTAACATACCTTTTAGTATGATAGCTAAAGCAAGTATACTTTGTGCAATACTTAAGATGAAATGCTTTTTTTTTTCAGTCTCAATCCGCAGATGCAATGAGATTTAATTAATTTACTGAATAGGTATGAAATTCAGTCTTTTAATTTATATAGAGCAGGAACATCTGCTTACAAGATATATTTGACTAACAAGAGATTTAATATTTCAGAACATGCTTAATGCAAGTTTTGTTGTTAGTTACTGAAACATTTAATATTGTTTGAATAAATGAATAGTAATGGAAGCAATAGCATTAGAAAAATGAGCTTAATGAAAAGTAAGAATTTAAGAACTCTGAAACAATGTTTCCATGCAGAAGAAACTCCTTTGGCAAACTTTCTTTATTTCTTCTTCTTCTTTTTATTATTATTATTATTATTATTATTATTATTATTATTATTATTATTTTGAAATGTACTTTTTGAAAACTTTTGCAGACCATGGAATTCATAATATAGAGCCGAAGTTAGCCAGGAGGAAGGGTTTTCCGTTTGACGATGTGTCCTAGCATGTTTGCCTGTCTTTGGCCTGTGCGTACTACTGTTCACAGGGAAGGTGCAGCTTCCAAAGCTCCCAGTCAAGCCACAGCCCACTGGCCTACTAGAGGGATTTATGATGTGATAAGATGCTGCTCCAAAAATCATTAAGACTCAATACACCTTTGTCCTTTATATCGTGATAGTGATTTTCAAAATCTGATATCCATTAGTAAGATTATTATGATAGTTAATAATTTGGAGAAGCCTGAGCATAAATATGTTTGCCCACCCATCTATTGATCTATTTATCTATCCTCTGATGCCAGTGTACTCCTCAGTGGCTTTCAGAGGTTGTCACACAAAGAGCTGTCTTTCTTCATATCAGTTGCTTACCACTTGTCATCTACCTATATATTACTCACTCTACCTATTTATCATATATTATCTATCCTATCTATCCCTTAACTTTCTGTTATCGCATATATGTGTCTCATATACCTGTCACATAACGTCTCTCGTATTCTCTCGCTCCCTCCCATCTCCACCTATCCTCTACCACGTTTTCGTCTACTGCAAAGGAGGAACAGTGTTTCTGTGTCTGTGACCTTAAATTTCTAGCTGCCTTAATCCTTTCCTATACAAATGATGGAACAGTCCATTAAACAATTTATTATACAGTTATAATATTTCAAGTTAATATTTGTACACTGGATTTGCCTTATTTATCTATTTTATTATTGCTTACTCTATTTATTTATATTTCTAATGTTGTCCCCCTTACTGGTTTGCCCTCCACAAACCTGTATCCAATTCCTCTCCCTTTTGCCTCTATGAGGGTGCTCTACCACACACCCACCCATCCCTGCCTGATTGCTCTAGCATCCTCTTACCCTGAGGTATCAAGCCTCCCCTCCCCTTGATGTCAGATAAGACCATCCTCTGCTACATATGTAGCTGGAGTCATGGATCCCTCCATGTGTACTCTTTGGTTGGTGGTTTAGTTCCTGGGAGCTGTGGGTAGTTCGGTTAGTTGATATTTTATCCTGAGTAAGGTAACACAGACACAAAAGAACACACATGGTGTGTACTCACTGATAAGTGGATATTAGCCCCAACACTCAAAATATCCATGATACAACTCAGAGATCATATGAAACTTAAGAAGAAGGAAGACCATAGTGTGGATGCTTCAATCCCACTTAGAAGGGGGAACAAAATCATCACAGGAGGTAGAGGGAGGGAGAGTCCTGGGGGGAGAGAAGAAAAGGAGGGGAAGGGGGCCAGGATCGAGTATAGGAAGAGACAGGAGATAAGTAGAGATGACTTAATGACTGTTCATACATTTATCCATTTAATATGTTTTTATGTTCATGTTTAGTGTTTATTGCGAATGTTTAAAGATGTCGATCAGTTAGTGCTAGAATGCCAGACCACCCACTACTTAAATAGGAGAATAAACATTTAAGTTAAACACAAGTAATCAACTAAATACATGGTAAAAGTTTTCCTATAACAAAATACATAACTATAAAAATATTTAGAGATTCTACAGTGGTAAAGAACCCATTAGTAGTTTAGATGCAGGATTGTTGTCACAAGATACGAAGAGAGAGAGATGTAGACTTCAGAACACTGGATTTTATATACAAAAAATACTTTATTGACATTATGCTATGATGCATAGCCATCCTGTGGTTTCTCCTCATTATCAGCACACAGTTCAATGTGATTTTAAAAACTAAAGGCAATATGATGGATTAATATATTTGAATTAATCCAAGAAAATGAACTTGTGAAATTCTGCTTTAGAAAATGTCTTTGATTTTCACTGGATAAAGAAATTTCTTCTTTACCACACTCAAAATGGTATAATGAAGGTATTAAAATCCATGAAGAAGCATAACAACATTGTTCACTTGTCTACATTGTATGGTTATTATGCACAGAAAGAAACAGATTCCATTAGGTTGCCTTGGAGACACAATCTACCCTCAGCATATATAAGATCTGCTTATTTTCATTGTTCTCTCGATACATGCAAAACACCTTACCATGATCAAAAGGCAATTTCTTACTCATGTGTAGAGCATTTTCAGTTACAGTAAATCTGATGCACGGGTACTATTTAAATAATCCAAGTAATTTCTATATTTTATTAAATCATGAGTTTTGAATCCTTAAAGTGATAAATATGAATTATGTATAGAGTTGCTAAGATAATTAAGTTAGATGAATTGATAAATCATATGCTTCTTAGTGAGTCACTTGTATCACGCAAAACTGTTTCTAAGCCCAAATACTGACAAATGCCTTTCTCTATCATTCTCTCTCTCCTTCCCTCCCTTACTCCTTCCTTCCTTCCTTTCTTTCTTTCTCTTTCCTTCCTTCCTTCCTTCCTTCCTTCCTTCCTTCCTTCCTTTCTTTTGCCCATTCATTCTTTCTTTCATTCTTTCTTCTTATCTCATGTATTATATCAACTTGTCTTTTCCCTCTCTCCCCTCCCCCAAATTACCAAACACACACATCTCCTCTACCCACCAATCCCATTCAGAAAAGAGTAAGACTTCCATGGAAATCAACCAAATAGAACATAACAAGCTACGATAATATTTTCTGATTCTGTAGGCTGCCATTTTGAACTATTGAAGATTTTCAGTTCTTAGTGTTGTTTGTATTCTATTCAAAAAGTTGTCTCCTGTGCCAGTGTCCAAGGCTGTTCCACACACTCTATTGTATCAGAAGTGTATCTGGGTTTATGTTGTAATCTTTTATTCACTTAAAGTTGAGTTTGTGCAGGGTGAAAGATATGGATATATTTGCATTTTTCTATATGCTGGCCTCCAATTAGACCTGTACCATTTGTGGAAGATTGTTTTCTGGATCCAATCCCTGACTTTGCATAAAAAACAAAAACTAAAGACTGAATGTCTCAGATAACTAGAATAGAACCAAACCCAGCTGTCAAAAAGAAGAAAGGTCAAAGGAATGATCATAATAATATTCTTCTATACAAGACATAGAAAGGATCCTAGCGTAACTGTCATGGGAAGAGAGGCTCCATCAAGCAACTGATGGAAATAGATGCAGAGACCCACGGTTAAACATTAGGTAGAGTTCAGAGAATCCTGCTGAATAGGAGGAGAAAGGATTGTAGGAGACTGAGAGGTCAAAGACACCACAAGAAAACACACAGAATCAATATATGAAATAATAATTTGAGAAGAAAAACAAACAAAAGATTAAACAAACCAACAAAAAACTAAAATAGACCAGGCACATGGCCTTACATCAAAGCTGAACAAGAACAACGCGTTAGGAGACAGATCCCACAAGTGGGCAAAAGAGTAAGAGGCAGACTCTGCTCCCACTGTTAGGAGTCTCACAAGAACACCAAGCTGCTCAGCAGTAACATGCACACAGTGCTCTAAGGTCAGAAGGCTACAGGCTCCCTGAACTTTGGAAGCTCCCAGAAGTCTGGGTCAGTGATTATGTAGGCCTTTTTGCCATATACCCCTCCTCAGCAGGACTTCCTGAGCTCTGCCTAATGTTTGGCGGTGTAACCATGCATCTGCTCCCATCAATTGCAGGATGAAGTCTCTCTTGTCTTTTGATTATGATTCTGCTAGGTTTGATGTCCCAGTCCCTCTATGTGAGGCCTTTCCTGGTTACAGAAGATGGCCTGTCCAGGTTTTGTGTCTCCCATTTTTACTAAGAGCCATTGCTTATATTACACTCGTAATTTCCATGGAGTTTCCCACTAGGTTTCTACCTTGCTTTTGAAATGCCCCCCAAATTCAAGTCTTCTCTCCCACTATTCTCTTCCTGTATTGCCCACCACAACCTGATCTCTCCTGTTGCCTTCCCACCCACACCAGCCCACAGTCTACCCCCAAAATCTATTCTATTTCCTCTTTCAGGCAAGGTTTTGTGTTCTTCCTCATGAAGGGGGGAGGGATGGGGCTGCTCTTCCCTGGCTCTTATATGCTTTAGTACAATCTCTCTCCTGCAGCTCTCAAACCTGGCTCTTATTCTTTCCAGGACAAGGTGATCCTGATTCTCCTTTCAGTCCCCTTACCTGTGAATCTTAAAGTCCTGCCTCTGTCTCCCTGCCCAGCCATTGGCTGCCAGCAACTTTATTCGCCAATCAGAACCAGCAGGGACATGGACCATCCAAGTCTTACATACTGGATTCTCATGTAATTTGGGAACACAAATAACATAATACAAGCATTAAACCAAATCCACACATTTTCCCCTTTTCTTTTTTCTTTCTTTCTCTCTTTCTTTCTTTCTCTCTTTCTTTCTTTCTTTCTTTCTTTCTTTCTTTCTTTCTTTCTTTCTTTCTTTCTTTCTTTCTTTTTAACATTTTGAATAGATTATTTTATTTTTTATTATTCACTTCATTCATTTACATTTCAAATGATATCCCACTTCCCTGTTACCCCTCCACCTACCCCACATCCCACATCTGCCCTTCCCTCCCTCTCCTTTACCTCTGTGAGGGTGCTCACCCACCCACTCACCATCTCCCACTCCCCTACTCTGGCATTCCCCTAAGCATGGGCATCAAACATCCACAGGATCACGGGCCTCCCTTCCCATTTCCCCCTTTCATCTATTAAAAAGGCCTTTTCTCTCACATATACAATGAACATAGTTATAACCATTATGTAAACTATAAGTTATGATATATACTAATAACTTCTAATTCATCAATTTTGTCTATTTAGGTACTTTAATCTAACATCTATCCTAACTTGAAGGACTAGGTCTAAGCCTTGCATTCTTTTTATTTTTCATTATTATTCTTTAATCTTTTTCTTATAGTCCAGTCTTTATCCCCCTCCCTGTCCACCCTCTGACAGTTCCTTATCTCGTTCCTTTTCCCTGCCCCCATCTCCAAGAGGATGTCCCACACCCACACCCAATCCACCAGACCTCCTCATTACCTGGGTCCTCAAGTCTCTCAAGAGTTAGGTGCATCTTCTCTCACTGAGACCAGATCAGCAGTCCTCTGCTGTATATGTGTCAGGGGCTTCATATCAGTTAGTGTATGCTACCTGGTTAATGGCTTAGAATCTGAGTGATCTCAGGGGTCCAGGTTAGTTGAGACTGCTGAACTTCCTATGGGGTTGTCCTTCTCCTCAGCTCTTCCAGCCTTTCCCTAATTCAACCATAGGGGATTTTGTCCATTGGTTGGGTGTAAGTATCTGCATCTGACACTTTTAGCTGCTTGTTGGGCCTCTTGGAGGGTTGGCATGCTAGGCTCTTTTCTGTAAGCATACCAAAAGCTTTGTATTTTAAAATGAATTGCATAGACACAATGCCTATCTAAGAGTAACAATATTAATTTCAAATTCTATACACATGTAAGAAATTATAACTTCAATTTTGCATCAAATATAAAGATTTCAACCAATGCAAGTATATGGCTATACAATGCTTTGTTTAAGAATAATTTTAGTAATATATCCCATATATATCATTTCTTAAAATATACTCTATTCCCCTTTTCCTTTCAACACCCTTCCTTTTACCTAGAAAAGAAAGAAGAGTAAAGAACATACAGAAATGCCTGTTAAAACATTACTTAAAGGCCATGATGGTCACATAAATTTGTTTTAGCATCCTTTTGGTTCTAGAGTTTTACTATCTATATTACTATCCAGTAAGAGAATCAATATCCATATGTGGGCTTTCAGAAATTTTAATTGAACCAATTTGAATTCATGCATTATAATTACAAAATATATATTTTATCAGAAGAATTTATCTTGAGGGCTAAATGCCTTGTTAATATTTTATATTGATTACATGAAACAATTATAAAATTTTAGTATATTCATTTAAGAATGCATTGTTAAGGTTAATGTCACTCCTGCTCCTTGCTTCTATAATGTGGTAATACAAAGTATTATAGAATAGCAGATCTATGGCTAAATTTATGCTAAGTGGTACTGCCATTGTAAACAAAAGTGTTGGTAAAAACATCAGATACAATAATGAGACCCATAGTCAATTTGTTTTTATAAATCCAGTTCCTATTATAAACTTGTAACCATACAGTTGCAAACATATCCCTGAGCTCTCTTCTTAGGATATAGGAAAACTATATCACCTCATTATATTAAAATTATAAAAGACAAGTATCAATACTCCCTAAGTATGAATAAAATATTATTATTATGTAATAGAGTAACAAAGACAGAAGAATGTAATGTTGACCTTTCTCTATGGAGCAGAAAGTGCAATAACAGTGAGTATGTGCTGTTACCTATGCTGATTTTTTATTATACTTTGACTTTTCAATTTAACATGTTGGATTGTTTTCAGAGATCGCATCACACTTCTTCCCAAGGAATATTTAAGTGCAACCATTTCTAGGCATATTTATCTATGTCCTGTACCAATGACGTAGCTGCTTCTATGCATATAACATACAGTCATAAAACAACAAGGACTCTTTTCTTCACAGACTAAGAGTGAAATATTCTGCAGTCAAATTAATCAGGAAACATCATACAGTGCTTGACAGAGGTTTGACTCTTGTGACTGTTCACTTTCTCAGTCACTGTTCTCTGTCTTTTCATTAAATTAGGCTTAACAAGCTCTGTGAGTGTGACTAGAGAATATGAAAGGTTTTTAAATGGATCTTTTTAATGGCTTATAAAACGCCAGAACCATAGACATTTTTAGGTGTCTGTCGTATAAAGACTGATGTCTATTAATTCAACAGCCTTGTTTGCTACACACTCTGAATTTCTATATTACAATTCTGTAAATGTTAATAGAAAACTAAAAGCATATTTTCAAAAATAACGACATTCTATTGAGAGGTTATATGGAAATGATATTGACATGTTGTTTATTTGGAGTTTATGTTTCCTGATTTTGCTCTTTTTTTTTTTTTTTTAAGATTTTGACCTTGTATATGACAAAATTATAGTAAAAATAAATAGACTGGTCATGTGCAACAGAGTATGAATTTCAAAGAAATAAGCTTCAAAACTAGTTTTGTATGTGTGGTACTTTTGGTCTATTTTCAAGTAAAATGTTATTTCTAATAATCCAAGCAGTATTAAATATATTGCTAGGAAATGTAATAAAGAACATATTACAAAATTCTTAAAATAAACTTCATTTAGTATTTAAATTTATCTATTATTGTCACATATATTTTACTATTTCTGTTTCTATTATTCTTTATTCCTACCTCCCCAAGGTTCTTTCTTATTCACAAAACTAAAATTATAAGACATTTTTCTAATGAACAAATATAGAATTTTTGAAAAGATATAATGACAATTATTTGAGAAAATATTTAGATGGTAACAATTAATGTAAAAAGAGAGCAAAGAGCAGTATATGAGAGTTTTTGGAATGAGGAAAGGGAATGGTAAAAATGTTATAATTATAATCTCAAAAGCAATGATATAAATGCTGAGCAGAAGTCAAACCTACTTTCAGTGGCATTATGAAATTATGTCCTATTAAGTTTCTTTGGTAGTGTTTTTTTAAATCATTTTTGCAACTCTTCAATTATTTCAGAGAAGCAATTTACAAAACTAGACTTTTTTGAAGTCTAAAGGAAAATAATATTTATTTTCATAGATATTCCAAAGAGACTAATTTCCCAGGAGAGAATTATAGCCACAGAAGGTAGGGATACTTGACCAGCTGTTTTATGCCATGGAGCCAGAAATGTTCCCAAAATAGCAAATGTATGATTGGGGCAAGATTCTTGTGTTGTAGACTTCATTTGGTTGTGCAGTAGGGACATATGGAAGGGAGGATAAAATGGAATGGAATTTTACTTTAATGAATACAATGAATATGTTTATATAAGCTAAAGAATTTTCAATGTCACGGTATGACTAATTCTGAAGAAAGGTTTGTTTGTGTTTACAAATGACATTGCTGCAATTCTTCAAGGCCATTTTTTTTTTTTTTGTTATGTAAGAACATTATTCCTTAGAGGGGAAAATCATACTGTGTAGAAAAACAGTGCACAACACATTTGTATTTTTTATGTTCTAAGTAGATTTTAATTTCTACTATAAGTTTAGGATGTCTCTTTAAATTTACCAGAGAAATGGCAGCATTTTTTCAGTATACAATGAGCATGAAGTATAATCAGCCAAAACCTTCCCACTTCTGGTGTGATTGGCATTCTATCCAGCAAGTGTGGTATACATGTATACTTCATTCATGCTCACTTTAACAGGAACTTCATGTTTAATTTTATCATATAGTAAGACAGATATAAAATTAATGCAAGTCTGAGTAATTTGAGGTATTAGAAGAACATCAGCAGTGTCCCAAACTCAGAATTATCTTTGACATTCAGAAGAAAACAGATCACTTTTGAAAAAAAAGTATGGTAGAACAATCTATCATTACCAGCTTATTAAAGTGGTGCATTATTCAGTTAACCTTCAAAATAACTCTTTGCTCATCCCAAGATTAGTGGAATTCTCACCACTCATTTAAAGAAACATCTTTTTTTTTTTTTGCATTAGAAGTTATTACAAATAACCACAACTGATCAAAGAACAGAGAACAAGTGGCTAAAGAGTATCCATACCCCCAAAAGGACATAATAAACCTGATCCCCTGCCAAGGCTCAGAAAATTTGGATAATCCTAAGAACCTGAGGACTAGAAGGACTGCTGTGAAATGGTGTAATCTGTATATGACAGAATGTTGTACCTATGAACTATTAAAAGCTGTGTTTGTCTGTGCAAGATTATACTAAATAAAACCCTCCAACATACCGACATATGCAGTTGAATGGGTACAGAAGGTCTCACATCAACTGGTGATGTTTTAGACAACTAGGAGCTGCTTGAAGAGGAAGCATCATATTTCACCAGGAACATAGACACTTTGGGTTACCTGTGTGCTAGTAGTCAGCCCTATATGCATGTACATAAAGGAAATACTAATTACACTCAGAGATTTATATGCATTCAAATAAAAAAAAGAGAAGACACATCTTTGAGAGGAGATGTGTGATGTATCACAGGAGCAGTTAAAAGGTGAATGGTGGTATGTATGATTAAAATACATTGTACTCCACTCATATAAAACTCAATGTATGTGTATATATATATATATATATATATATACACACGCACACATATATATATACATATATATAGGCATATATACACACACACACACACACATATATATATATACATATATATAGGCATAATTTAATTAATTATCTCTAAGACAATATTATATTCAGATTAAGCTTGAAGAGTCTTAAGAATAGTTATTTTCATAATCCTTGTGTCTCAATACTATAGTAATGACTCTGGGAACCTTCAGGCCACTCTAATCAGTGAAGCAAGAGGGCTAATTCAATATGTTCACCTCTTTATCCTTTCCTCCAAACCCAATGCCCCTGTCTCATAACAGCTTTGTAGTAGAACACCCATTCTGGCCTCTCCCTCTTCTCTGCTGTTATCCCAGGCCCCAACTCCAGCTAAAATTTCCAGGAACTGCCAGCAAAGCCTTCCAGAAAAGCAAGTAGGTCAGTAAAAATGGTGGCAAAGGTTCTCACTCTCTGCCCTTCTTAATTTTGTTCCCCAGTCTCATTCCTAGCTCTACAGCAGACTCCCTATTGTGCCCTCTCCTCACTATCTGTCACATTCCCAGGGAACTAAGAAGATCCTGGTAAAACATATTAAATTCCTCTCTCCCATATTAAAGCCCCATACCCGTCCCTAGCCTGCCTCCATTCCTTATGGTCAAAACACAGTACCCGGAAACACTTTTTAACTCCAACCCCAGTGGATACACCTGGCAGAATCCCAAAAGGAAACACACAGCCACCACACCCTTCAGAAAACAGGGAGAGCAATAAACTAAGAAACAAAACACCCACCAGACACAAACAAGACTAGATATCAGCGCATAAAATTACAATCCTCCTAATTCCAGATACCTAAAAGTCAGCATAAAATTAAAATCAATATTGGCCAGGACAGATCTAAGAATAATAGTACTAGAATAAAGAGAGTAAACTCAGCTCAAAGGCACAGAAAGTACTTCAACAAAATTATAGAAGAAAAGTTTTCTAATCTAAAATAAAAGATGCCACACATGGTAAAAGAAACATACAGAAATCTAAATAGAATGTATGATAAAAGAACATACCACTAGCACATAATAATCAAATCAATAAGTGTACAGAATGTGTAGTATTTGGTTGAAGTTTAAAGGAACTGAACTGGAAATATATTTGTTATCAGTTGCAAGAAATGTAAGTTTTGAATATACAGATCTCCAGCTCACTGCCACAATAGTCAGAAGCCTGGCTCAGCAGCTATAATAGTAATCTCTGAAAGTGAGGCGTTTACTATAAAATCTCAGTCTAACATGTTCAAAGGCAACAGCATATTATAACTGATAATATAATATGCCAGTGTCAATGTTTCAAGCCTTGTCATTCACAAGGTATCAGAGAGTAGCAACATAGCAATCACCCAAATGAAGCACTGTAGTTGTACAGAATTGTAACAAATACTTGAAAATATATTAGCTAGAATAACACTAACATATTGAGTTTATTTGATTTTTTAAAAAAATTCAGATGCAATGCCATCAGTCAAATTCAAATGCACAAAACTATTATAAATATAATATAATATAACCATAGAAGCAAATTGACAAACTAGAAATACAGAGAAAAGATTTGGAAATGAAGCAGGTAAAAATGGGTGCATTTTGTGAGGTGTAACACTACTGTGTTCCAGGACTAATCTTCCCATAGATCAGATGTCCATTGTTCTGGTGGAAAGAGCCCCACTTAACTTGCACACGACAAAGCACATCAACTGAGTTACATATTAAATTGATTCTCAGGTATCATAAAAATGTCTAGAAACAAATAAGAAACGCATATTTATGTATATAAATTGATGTTTTCTATAAAAACAGAGAATATGTAAAATTATGGTATTTTTGACACAGGTGGAAAGCAAGCTCAGGTTAATGGCATGGATTATTAGACCTATTACTACAACACATCCAATCAGTGTGCCAAGGTTACCATGTTTGTCAGAGTGATAAATATTCTCAGCAGAATCACTTGGTTTATGAATTATATGGTGCTAGAATTTGAGGTTTACCATTTAAAACAGATAAAAGTAACACATGAAAAGAAAATGCACCATGTTATGAATGAAAAGTCAGATATGTGAACTCTAAATATAACTTAGAACAATTAGAAAATACAACAAATGTATCACAAGTTAATTTAAATAAAACAGTGTTCCTTCTGTGGATTAATTCTATCTAAAATACACAAACCAGATAGGATAGAAAAACACCTGTGATTGGCTATATTTTATAAAGCCAAGAACAAGAAGACAGAAAAAAATATGTTAGGTATCAAAAAATATGGATTATTAACAGAAATGTAAAACAGCCTAGGCACTACCTTTCTTCTTTGGTAGCATACAGATTATGTTCCAGTTCCATAAATTGTAGCCCATTGTAGTGAAGGCTCTAGATGGGTACCATTCAGCTTGCCTGTGTTCAATGAGTTGTAAAGGTGTTATCATCAGCAACTGGCCATCATGCAATGTTTTTATCCCATAATATAAGTGTTATGGAGAAAAAATTCAAATACTTAAAGAGGAGAAAATGTTGCAAGAGAAGATTATGAAAAATAACTGGTACATAGAACTTATATACATATTTTTAAAATTTAAATAACTAAAATTTGCCAATTATAAAATTCACAAAACATATGAGTAGATGTTTCACCAAGAATATATATAATAGCAAACAATCACATATATTATCCAATAGGAAAGTGTGCTAATTAAAACTATAATGTCTTATTAATTTGTTGTGAGAACTTCTATTTATATGTCATTAATGAGAACTATGATTCGAAGAAATGAATCACTTTTTTTTTTTATTTATTTTTGATACTTTATTTACATTTCCGATGATTCCCCTTTTCTTTGGAAACCCCGTGTCCCCTTCCCCTCCCTCTGTGAGGGAATTCCTCCTCCCACATACCCGCCCACCCATTCCCATATTCCCACCTTGACATTCCCTTTTACTGGGGCCACTAGCACCCTCAGGCCCAAAGTCCTCTCCTTTCTCCCTGGTGGCCATCGAGGTGATTCTTCTGCCTCATATGTAGTCCAAATCACTTTTTTGAAAATACAAAATAGAAAATTCCTTTCTAGATACATACAGTTTCTTAAATGTTTCAGGAAGTATCCCCAAATGACCATACAATTTTAATCCAAGATTTTTATGCTCAAGAAAAATATATTCCTCAAAATTTATTTGCTTTAGTCTCTAACTATAAATTGTAAAGATGTCCATGCTTCAAAAACTTGAAGAGTTAAAAAATAGTGCTAGCACGCCATCACCATCACACACTATTGATAAGAATAAAATTTTAAAAAGACAGGAAGATGCACAACGACTGAACCACTAGATAACTCTGTGGAGTAAAAACTCTATCAGCAAATAGAATCTGTTTTAATATCAATCTTATTTTTTATTAACAAAAGCAGTAATGATTTATAATCCACATGCTCACAATATACATATATTCAAATTCTTGTGTAATTTTTGCAACTATAAAAATTAAGAATATTTAACTACTTTATAAGTAAACAAATAGCTTTCAATACTTTCTAACTCTATCATTCAAATTATTTTAACAATCATTTATTTCTTGCATAAATATCTGAATACCAGATTTTAAATTATTTCAAAACTGCCTGATACTTTTTGATATTTATTGGATCTCATAAATGAAAATAACAAAATAATCATTGATCTTTTTACTGGGCTAAAATTCAGATGAAAGTGAAATATCTTTTCATTAATTTGTCTTTTCCCTATTTAGCAATTGCTTATAAGTTTGAGTTTTTAAATTTCTTTTTCTTATAATTTTTATTTCTTTGAAAGTTTCATATAATGTGTTTTGACCTCATTTATCCTTGCTCCAACGCTTCCACAATCTGTGCTTCTATCCATATCCACCCAAGTTTGTGTTCTTAAAAATAAAATAAACCACCAGAACAATTTGTATTGAAAGCATACTATTGGATGTATGGTCTACCACTGGCAATGTAAAATTAGTCAGAATAACTCATAAAATAGCAACAATGCCCATAGTAGATACCAGAGGCTTAGACATAAAGCCACCAGTGCCAAGAATGAGGTTTTGCTTTGTTTTTAAATTTTTGGCCAATAAGTTCCCTTAAGACACAAATATTATAGTTTACTGTCAGTGCTCTTGGTTATACTCCAGAGCTTGAAAGTAAGACCTAATTGTTGAAGGCATCATACAGATAAGCCTTAGAACAAGAAGAAATCAAGTTGGTACTGACCTAGAATCTTTTTTCATACTGGTTAGCTTCATAGTGTAGGAAGAAGAGTTACCATCGATCATACCCAGCTGTGAATCCTACTAGGAACAATCATAACTTGCCAAGCAAGAGATGGCACCATTTTTTGAAAACTGGACACAATATGTAGCAGTAGCTGACCTTGAACGCAGAATCACCTCCACTTCTGTACTGGGATTAAAATGGAAAATTTTCTTAGCCCTAGCTGAGAAAGTGTTTTTTTTTGTTTGTTTGATTGGTTGGATGGTTGGTTTGGTTTGTGTTTTGTTTTTCCTACGTACTTTCTTAGGCTTTGCATAGAAAAATTGAGTCAATTTTAGGTAAGAACAAATTAACTTCATAAATTCCAATGTTTCTGTTTATTTTCTTAACCAGTGGATTTATTTAGAACCATGACATAATCCTCAACAATCTTGGGAAGATTGCTTAAACTTTTCATTTCACAGAGAAGCATATCATTCAGGGATTTCCTTCTTTTCTCACTTTGTTGACTGATTTCTCCATTTATTTTATAAACAATATCATAAAAGCATTAAGCTTACTTTATTTAAGGTTTACTAGTGTATGTGATGGAAAAGTAAGACTTTTTTCTTCCACTTACTCTCAAAGCAAATGCAGAACTGCTGACCTCAGATATATAATGTTTTCCTCTGGCAATTGTACAGGGTCTCCTTGCTTTATGCACAAATTACCTTTGCATAGCTGTGATGAAACACTCTGGCCTAAGAGAACTTAGGAAGATGAGACTTTGTTTCTCTTACATTTCTAGATAAATCACTGTGGTGGTGTGAATATGCTTGCCACAGGGAGTGGCGCTATTAGGAGGTGTGGACTGTGAAGGAAGTGTGTCACTATGAGGGTGAACTCTGAGAGCTTCCTCCTAGCGACCTGACGATTCTTGTCTCTCTTCTGACTGCAGTCAGATCATGATGCGATACAGAACATTCCACTCCTTCTGAAGCACCATGTCTGTCTGGGTTCTGCCATGCTTCTTACCATCATGTTAAAGGAGAGAACCTCTGAAAACGTTAGCCAGCCCCAATTAAGTGCTGTCCCTTCTCCAAGTTGCCTTGGCCATGGTGTCTCTTCACAGCAACTCAAAGTTCTAAAATCTTCCAACAAGGTAGTTCAAGACATAAAAACTTCCATTAGTCATTTTGATCATAGAAGCAATGTCTGTTCTACATACTTTTCTCTTGCTTGATGACCAAAACGATACAGTGAAAATATTGTGGGTCTAGACCAAACATTTATTTGGTCTATACTTCCATGGGGTGAGAACTCAAGGCAGAAATCAGGAAGAAATCCTGCTTGCAGACTTACTCTCTGACACAATCACAGGATAATGCTTATGTAGATTCTTATATATCCCAAGACTTTCAGCCTAGGTATGGACCATAATGGACTGAACCTTCGTTTATTTTATTTATTTATTTATTTATTTATTTATTTATTTATTTATTTATTTAATTAATTTATTTATTTATTCATTCATTCATTCATTCATTCATTCTCTTGTTCTCCTTTCACAGAGACTCTCTCCTGATCCCCCATTCACTTTTCTCTGAGTGCATGGCACCTCCCCTAGGTATCCACACACCCTGGCAAATCATGTCTCTGCCAGAGTAGGCCTATCTCCTCCCACTGAGGCCAGATAAGGGATACCATAGTCAGAGTACAGCTTTAGGGAGAGACTCTGCTTCAGTTGTTGGAGTCCCGCATGGAGATTGAACTGCACATCTGCTACATATATGTCAGAGGCCTTATTCTATCTAGCCCATGTGTGTTCTTTGGTTGGTGGGTCAATCTCTGAGTCCTCCCAGTGGTCCACGTTAGTTACCTCTGTGGTCCTCCTAGGGGGTTCTCAGCCCCTTCAGGGCCTCAGTCCTTCTCCTAAGTTCGTTCAGTGTTTGCCTGTGGGTATTTGCATCTGTTTTAGTCAACTGCTGGCTAGAACCTTTCAGAGGACAGTTACGCTAGGCTCTTGTCTCCTAGAATAACAGAGTATCATTAATGATGTCAGGGATTGGTGTTTACCCATGCGATGGGATTTAAGTTGGGTCAGTTATTGATTGGCCACTCCTTCTGTTTCTGCTCTATATTTGTCCATGTATTTAAGGCCTTCTGTAGGAAGGTCTTCACCTGACTTCTCAACAAAATGAGTCTTTTTATATTAATTATTAATCAAGAAATATCACACAGTCATGCCAAACAGAGAATCTGGTCTAGCTGTTTCTTCTTGCAGTTCTTTATTCCTAGTTGATTCTAGATTGAGTTAAGTTGAACACAAAAGCCAACCAACACATTTAGTATCCACCAATGCAATGCAACTCTGAAAGACCTTCCTAGAGATAGCTTTAGTCAACAAAGGCTGAAAGTTCAGTCCTGAAAAACAGTCCCCCAATTCAAACTCCAAAAATCCATATGTTTTAGGTTGTGATTCTGAATTATTAATGCTTTTGGGTGGCCTTTCCCAGGTTCTTTTACCTGAGTAAGTAACTCAGTAACCTATTAATTCAGATAAATATTTTTGAACAATTTTACTTATTTATTATGCAGAATGTTCTAATTCATTAATGGAGTAATAAAATGTGAAAGCTGTGCTGATTCTGTAATGAGGAAGTAGTATGAGGCTGTCATGCTCTCTCAGAGGCATCACTTTTGGACCTCCTTGGGTTCAGCTACCCTAAAGCTCCCAGAACCTAATATTTTGAGTTTTCCATGCAGATAATTTTGATGTTCAACTTCAACTTGGGCCCTGTTCCTTCCCTGGAGTATAAGAAGTATGGCTGAAAGTTCAATCCATTTTAAAGTAAACTCAGAGAAAAAGATTTGTGATAAAAATCATGTCTAAATATTTTGACTTGAAAACTGTTGGAAAATTATGCAAAAATCATAAAAACGCATAAACATAAGCAATAATCGAAATGATCATTTCTTATCATATACTATATGGGAAAAGGATATTGGAAAACCTTATTGCTTATGGAAGCAATTCCAACTCTAGATTCAGTGAAATATTCAAGAATTAAATGGAAGCAAACACATTTTAAGATAGTGGAATAATAACAGTAAACTGGAAAGATTAAAAAGAAACAAACTCGTAGCTTAACAATTACCAAGAATAATGTCTTTGCCTTGTCATCAGAGTAGAAACCTTCATATTTCATGGGACAATGACTATGGCACTTAGGAGGCCCTTGCCTCAGATATGAGGTCAAATAAGGTATAAACAAAGTAGCTCTCAGTCCTATCTAAAAGCTTAAGAGCTGGACATGAAAGTATGTGCTATTTCCAAGTCAATTAACAGCCTCCTCATAAAATTTAAATAATATGTGGACATGCCAGACTATTCACTATTGGCTGACATGGAGTTAATACCATTAGACTGTAGAGATGAGATCGTATTATTTACCACTCAGAAATTTCATAATCTAAAATTCATGTTTTATTTTGGTTCAACCCTGTTTCTAGAAATGGACACTTAAAGAGACAGTGCAATTGTCTTTTAGTAAATACATATAAATTGGCATAAGATGGAGAAACCCAAATTTTATTTTTTTATTTACTATAGATCAAATGGGTAAAATACTTTGAAGTGCTACAAAAATGTGCACACTGCCACTACATTCTTAACCGCAGAACATTGCTTATGCAAATTAAATAACACTATAATAAAATACATCTTGCTACTGTCTGAGAAAAAAATCTATACTTTTAAGGCACAACATTATTACATATTGACTTACAGGTTCAAAGCAATAACTATCAAAATCATCACAAATATTTTTGAAGAGATTAATAAATCAATTCCAAAACTTTATGAAAATGTAAATCGCTTAAAGAGCCCAAAAATACTTTTAAAATGAAGTAGTGTGCTGACTGCTCATAGCCCGCTATTTTAAGGCTCAAATTAAATCTATAATCATAAAAACAGTATAGCAATATTGAGAGAACATCACAAATGCCATGGACCAGATTAGAATCCAGAAGATATTTGTCCATTGGCTTTAAAGCAATTTTCAGCATATGACATAAGAATTCAAAGAACAAAGAGTGTTTTATAAAAAAAAATTATCTGCCTTTTAAAGTATAAATTGTACATTGATAAATTAACCTGCTGTGAACTGCCAGCTTAAACTTAAAAGCCAAATTATAAATATTCTGCAAATAATCATTTTTACTACCTTGAAAAGATAGAATGTATTTCATAGATAAGACATAATAGAAATCATGATTAAAAAATATGATGAAACTCATTAATTATTTTTCAGTTAATAGCATTAAAAACAAGAAAATGCAATTTATCTAATGGAAAAATAGACTCAATACATGTGTTTATCAAAAAAAGCCACAGAATCTTATAAACATTTTATGAATCCATTATAAGAAAGCAAAACTAAAAAACAAACAAGAAGGAACACAAATATTTCTGAATATAAATCTAAAGTTTGCAAATGAACACATAATATTTCATCAGTTCCTTTATCATTAGCAAAATCCAAATCCAAACTGGAATCTATCTGAAATAGGAAAATAACATACCAACCTAATTCCACTTTTCATAATGTATTTATGCTTATAGAATACATTGTTGATTTGAATTTAAAATAATTGATTAAAAATATGTAAGAAATGCAACCACTACATTTGTAAAAATATTTGAAATCCTCCTAAGATATTAAGCATACATTTGTTAAATTTTCTACACTTTTCTGAATAATTACAGGATTTGAATGAAAAGATTTTGACAATAATTGAATATCGATGCAGTTTAATTGCTGAATGTTAGGAGTGCTAAGACAGTTCCCTCCACAAATTAGTTGAAAATTAAGTGGTCGATGATAATATACCTTTGAAGCCATGTCTTTAATCCATGCTAGAAAAAGGCCAACTGTGTGTTTGCACTGTAGAATCCCGTGTCACTCCATTACGTAAATTAGAGGCACTTGAGAGGATGCATTCTTGTCAAACAACACCTGGTATGTAATTTTTAGGTAATATCATACAAATTTTTACTTATATACAAAATTTTGTTAAATATTATTTAGCTTCTAAAAGTCCAAGAAATGCTGAATTATTTTCTAAGATGGCAGAGATAAAAGTAGTATATGATTCTGAAATGGATATTATCCTGTGTAAAGGATACTACTGGAGAAGTTAACGCTAAAGAACAGAGAATAAAATGTAGATGACAATAATGGACATCAATGAAAATGTTATTATATAAGAGATTTCCTTTTTTGAATGAAATTTGCATGAATGTACTTCGAACTGATCAAAATCAAGCTACTTGTGTTTGTTAGTTGGCTAAAAACTTCAGAGGAAGGATCTGAGATCTTCCTACTCTCAAAGATTGAAACCACCTTATAATCAGAGAATGAAAGAAATCATTCATATCCCTTGGCCAGGAAACAATCAGGTATTGCTATAGTATTACCTGACAAACTAGACTTCAAACTCAGATAAGTCTCCAGGTACAACAGTGAAGGGTTGTTCTGACTGTGACAGCTGCTTTCCATGGCTACAAGGGATTATCTTGATCTTGTTACTTGAATAGGGAAGATTCACCACAAGGTTGAATGAGGATGTTTCAATTAATAACTACTAGCAAAGAAAAATTTAGTTTTCTCCAGAATCTCACTGAGGATACACTTAAGGACAGGCACCTTGACCAGCTGTAGATAGCCAGCACCATGAACTCAGTGGTATTTTTACTGATTTTTGTCTCATTATGCTTTGGTCATTTTTTAACCTTAAAAGTCTTTCTGTATATATTATGGTTTCATATTGTGTGTACATAGATATTCTGAGTGTGTGAACATTGTTTGCTTTGTGTTTGTATGTGTTTCTTGAGCTTCTTCTATGATTCTTTTTTGTTTGTTGGCAATGTCCTATTCTGCTTTTTGTTTTAATTTAATTTTGCGTTTAAATTAATTTTCATTAAATAATAATTTAGTTTTTTTAATAAGAGAAAGAAAGAGTGCAGACAAGGCTCAGAAGTATGTGGGAGAATCTGAGAAGAATTGGTGGAGAGAACCCCTAATCAATATTTCATATGAAATAAGTCTATTTTCAAATAAACTATAAATAAATAAACAAAAGTACATGAAATCTTGCTCAAAAAATGTGTAAGGCCATAATTATTAATTTCATTTATTGGCTTTAAATGTCAAGCATTCTCATTTTAGTAAACAGTCTAACATATTGAGCTAAGTTATATTTTCATCATATAAATTGGTTTTACTAAAATTTGTATAATCAATTTTTTAACCCTCAATAATATCCCATATGATATTTTCAATGACATACATATAATTTCCCTCATCGAAGTAAACAGTGAATTAGAAAATAACTGTGTCCCAATAACATTTCAAAATAATTTAACATCAGACATAAGTAGTACCAAATTTCACTCACTACTCATGTGAGTATATTTCCTTAATCATGTACAGAAACTTTTAAAAGATTAGGAAAAACTAAATGAAGTCCATGAAGACAGTGAGTGAAAGAAAAAGAGTCATCACTCATGTTTCTAGAGGATAAGTTTCATAACAGAACAAGGGCAATTTACCAATTCCAGAGCATCTCACTGGGGAACATGCCCAATGGCAAATCCTCTGGCTAGAAAATGTTTCTATGGCTTGATATCAGAACTCCTTAACAGCTGTGAGGGCTTAGTAGTGCCGAAGGTTCAGACCTTCTCAACAAAGGAAAAAGGTAAGTTCCATAGGAACATGGTTAAAGTACAGATTGATAGGTTCTTGACCTATACATGGATGCCTAAAGACACACACAGGCTACTACAATGATATGCATTTAACACGTGATAGAGATACACAGCTATAGGCACTTGAAAAAAATTAGATGTTCAAAATTAACATATTATTTTCAGAGTTCCCTAAAATGTTACCGTCTTACTTTACTGATAAGAAAAATTAAAATTACTCACACTTTATTTCTTTGAGCTAAGTTTATGGCTTATTCAATGTTCTGATCTACTCTCTTCAAAATCATTTATTAGTTTTAACCAGGTTAATATTATGAAATCAATTAATTTTAATTTTATTTATGTTAAAATGTTATAAGTTTAGATTTAAAACTTAAGAGTTTATCCTAAGACATTCTTATAGCATCTAATATCAAATATTAATAATTTATCCTTGACCTACAAATATTATTAAAATTTTTGTTTACAATGTTGATTTTTAACAATTAATTTACTAGCAATTTAGCATAAAACAGGGAGATTTATTTGGAGTACTAGTACTATTTGAAATACTAAAATTATTGAGCTCCTTTGTTTTTCAGGATCAGAATTACATAAATTCTTGGACCATAAGAAGAAATGAATGAAGATGAGTATTATTATTACAATTCCTGAAAATAAGCAATTATTTCATTCTATACTTGTTGGTAAACATTCAGAGCAGACATGGGTCATGGTTTGAATATGCTTGGCCCATGGAGTGGCACTATTAGGAGGTGTGGCCTTGTTGGAGTAGGTGTGGCCTTGTTGGAGGATAGGGATGGTCACTGAGACCATCCTCCTAACCACATGGGAGCCAGTCTTCTCCCATGTGGGAGACCTAAGAACAAGAGGTGGAACTCTCAATTCCTTCAAACCCACGTCAGCCTGGATGCTATCTTGTTCCCACCTCGATAATAATGGACTGAATTTCTGAACCTGTATGACAGCCCCAATTAAAGGTTGTCCTTTATAAGACTTTCCTTGGTCACAGTGTGTATTCAAAGTAATAAAACCCAAACTAAGACACAAAACCTCCAGAAAGGATTTCATTGATATAGTGGGCCATGTTCCCTGGTGTTCTCAGTCCCTTCTGACTGCTACAAACTTTTTTAATCCTCTTTTATGGGATTTTATCTTCTTTTGCCTTGTTTGAATGCCATCTCTTAGGAAATTGCTCTTTTCAAAAGAAAAAACAGAAGAGGCTGGTTCTGTGGGAGAGAGGAAGTGGTAAGGAACTGGGGAAAAGGGAGACAGAGGAAATTGGTGTAGACGTATTATGGGAAGAGTAGAATCTATTTTCAATTAAAAAGGACTGCAATACAGTTAAGGGAAGCAGCATCAGGTAGAAACATGTTACGTGATCAGAGACTTGTAAAAGCAGAACAAAAAGAGTCTAAAAATCAGCTGAGAATGGGGATCTATTTGATAAAGCCTTTAAAAGTAACTACAACTTTTCAGGTGGCAAATTTCTCAATTTCAGTTTTACACAGAATGCTTGCTAATTCCGTTTTCTTCCATTTGTCCTCCTTTTGCTCATATCTTCTTGGGCAGCTTTGAGCCTTGATGCATGCTATTTTAGCACAAATAAAGTATTTGTTTGTTTTCATTATTACTTATTTTATTTATTTTATAACAGATGTTGCCCTCTCTCCTGGTCCCTCTCCTGGAATTCGTCATCTAATTTCCTCTTCCCTTTGCCTCTGAGAGGGTGTAACCCTTCTCTCACTCCATCCTCCTCTCTGGGGCATCAAATCTCTACAAGATTAGGTGCACCCTCTCCAACTGAGACCAGACAAGGCAGTCCTCTGCTGCATATTTCCTGGGGACTTCGAACCACCCCATGTATGCTCTATGGTTGGTGGCTTAGTCTCTGGGATATCCCAGGGGTCTGATTAGTTGATACCGTTGGTCTTTCTATGAGGTTGCCATCCCCTTAAGCTCTTCATTCCTTCCCCTAACTCTTCTTTAGGGGCCCCCAACCTCAGTCCAATGGTTAGCTGTATTTGAATCTGTCTCAGCTGTTGGTAGAGCCTCTCAGAGGACAGCCACCTCAGGCTCTCATCTGCAAGCACAACATAGCATCAGTAATAGTGTTAAGGTTTGGTGTCTGCCCATGGGATGGATCCCAAGTTGAGCCGGTCACTGGATAGCCTTTTCAGTATCTGGTCCATTTTTTGTCCGGGCATTTCCTTTAGACAGGAACAAATCTGAGTCAGACATTTTGAAGGTGGGTTATTGGCTGCATCTCTCCACTGGGGGCCCTGTCTGTTTATTGGAGGTCTCCTGTTTGTTTTTCATTATTATTTTATTTATTTATATTCCAGATGTTGTCTCCCGTCCTGGTCCCCCTCCCTGAGTTCTTTATCCACACATTAAAACGGAGGGGGGGTGTCTATTCAATTTCCCTCTCTCCAATGTTGACCATTTCATCTAAGCTAACCTCCATTGTGTCCTGGGAGCCTCTCATATCCCAGGTCTGTGGGACTTTCTAGAGGTCCCCCGCCATTTCCACCCCACCCCAGAAGCTGAATATTTACATTTATTTACTGGCTCTCTGGGCTTCTCCCTTATTCCCCCTTTTCCCCAGCTGAAACTCTCTCTCTTTTTGCCTCCCCTTCCTAACAGGTCCCTCTCTCCCTCTCCTTCCCACTGATAAGTGGGATTAAAGCATTCAATTTAAAAGTGAACATGTCTTTCCATGTGTCGAACGTTTCAATTTCAGTTTTGCTAATTGCCCTTTTATTCCATGTGTCTTCCTTTTTCTCAAACCTTCGAGGGCAGTTCTCAACCTTGATGAATGCTGGTTTAGGACAAATAAAGTTTTTGTTTTGTTATGTTTTGTGTGTCTGTGCATGTGTATGTGTGTGTGTGTATGCGCGCGCGCACGCATGCATTTGTATAGAAATTCTGTAATTTTTTTTTCCTTCAGAAATTGTGATTGCAAAAAAGTTAAAGTACACTCTAGATAAACTAAAAATTTTAGTTTCTGAATTTTTATATGATAAAGAATAAAGATTCCCAAAATAAAAGGTTGCAAATTAATATTAGGTAAGTATGCCATTGGATTATGATACCCACACAATATCCTAACGCTGCTAATATTAATGCCAGAAAATAGAGATCAGTGGTTAGATTGCAGATATTTGGAAAATAATTTTCATAATATACTCTCCTTGCTGGCGTTAGGACAAAATTGGAAAAGACTATGCTTAAGTGATAATATAAGTTATATTAACAAAACATCCTTAAAATATTATTTATAAGTACAACTGTGTGTCTATCATAGTAATTTTAATACTTTTGCTGAGAGAAAAAAATCTAGTTACAATGAGTCTTATATTTTAAATTTAATACATTTGATTTTGGTGTGGCATAATAAAATAGGGACTCCAATGCATATATGGACAGAAGTGATATAGTAAATTCCCTATAATTCAGTATGCTAAGCAGTCTTTGCTTGCAGCTATGAACTTTCACCCTGCCAGTATGTGATGAACACCTGGAGGAGGATAGTTGGCCTTCACAGTCTGCTGCAGGACTGAGAAGAGTGTTTCCTAACACTCACACTGGTGGCTTGAAGTCACCTGTAACTGCAGCACCATATGAATGCTGTCCTCAACTAATGTTTACAGACAATTGGATTTGTGATATTACACTCCTACACACACAGGCACAGACACATACACAAACTGAAAGCAGAAACAACAAAAAGAGAAGTTTCAGGGCTGGAGAGAGGGTTCCTGGGTTAAGAGTGTTTGCTCCTTTTGCACAGGACTGAAATTTAGTTCCCAGAATCAACATTTGTATGCAGACCTCAGGATTACAGCCATCTGTAAGTCCAGATCCAGAGACTATGACATCCCTCTGGCCTCTGCAATTAACTGCACATGTGTAAACACAACCAATCATATAATACACAGCACACATGTACAATGATTCATATTCAATATTAGATCAAGAATTAGGTTAAGAATATATTGGGTAGATAAAATTCCAATACTAATAAAATTTCTCTATACTCAAATTTTAAATCAAAACTAATTTTAATTATTATATTGGTGATAGGAATTGAAACCATAGCATAATACATATTAACCATATGCTATATCAAATATCCTCTCTAATGATTGCTTTTTACTCTGTATTCAAATAAGTCCATGAAAGTTTATTCTTTCCCACCTAAATTTGAGCTCAGTATTTAGCTTGTATATCCTTAGAGAATGTTTTGTTGCCATTTAGAGCAGAATATGGTTATGTTCTGAGAGCTTGCATTAAATACAACTGCATATAGTTACCAAGTACAAGCACATTAAAGAAGTTACAAACTACTGTCTTTACTCAGCTTAAAAGAGATATATGTTATCTTGAAAAAATACTATGGTCTGCATTAAAACACTTGTTAATATCAAGTATAATATAAAAATGTTGATCTCCAAAACAATCAACTGTTCAAACAGTCATTTTGTAAACTTGTGATTGTCCTATTGAGAAAGATAAATAACACACATATCATATAGCAAATGTCACTGGGCATGAGTTGAATTTACATGATGAACTTTTAATAAATAATTTGAATAGCGAGAATTTCACAAGCTTGTCCCATCCTTAAGGTCTAAGTGGCCTACATAGAGTTAAATTATCTTCTGCTATACATGCTAGAAAATTTTTTTCACATAAGGAAAATGCCTTCAGTCCAATTATCTTCTTTATTGACAAAACAAGATACAATTACCTAATAATTTAGTAATGTTAAAATAATTGAAAGTAAATGTTAGTTTAATTTATATGATTTTGAATGATGCTCAAATCTGAATTATTTTTATCTTTTAAATATAGTAAAATCGCAAATTAAATTACAAATATTGTTTTCATTATTTTCATAGCAATATTGTCTATGTATTACAACAAATGAACAACATGTCAAGATACCTCTAAAGGTACAATCAACGCAATCAGATCTCAGAGGTGATGAACATTTCAAAGGCCCACTCAAAGGGTGGAAATGTATTGATGGTTACCACTGGAAACCTAGTCAACACCCTGGGACGAATGAAGCTATGGATTGTGTAGGACAACTTCCTATGGCCACAATACAAACCAAAATATTTCCTAACTTCAGTTTAAACACTTATGTCCACAGACAAATATAGCTTTCACTCTTCATCAAAGAAGTTTTTCTTTGCAAGAGAGAAAGACTGTCATAGAAAAGCAGATCTAATCAAAATAAAAGAACAGGTGATCATAGGTTATCCGGCTCCACAGATATGTCTACACACATAAGCTGGACCAGAGGCCCATGAGTCACTTTAGATTGTACTAGCCAGAGCACCATGTATTCTACTTTGTAATTGTGTCTCTTAGACATGGTAGGAACATTATATCCATGATTCTGCAACAATGCTGCTGCCTAAATGTCATAAACAATAGTGACCCTAATGTGAGAAGACAGAATCTTGGGGAGGGGAGCAGTGCATTGCTAAATAAAGAACACAAGCATTGAATTACTACAAGAGAAGAACTAGACTTTCAAAGGGATGAGTCCATATTAGCTATTCAATATGAAGTGGTCAGCACTGAAATCATACGCATACAAGCAACATTAAAAGACTCAGTAGTTCAAATTTACATATTTTGTTTGCCTGTTTTTCTGCCACCTGTTATGTACGGTCAAGGATTCCATTGATGTATTCTAATACTATGTTGCTGAGAAAAAACATTCTGACATGGCTTACAATCTTGAATCAAAATAATTTGGTTTTATTGTTTAACAATACTATGAGATTGCCACAAGTTGTTGTTTTTCAGAAAATATCTTTTGAAGTTGATTGAGCTTTGCAGTTCAATTTACTCAGATGATGATGAGTTTTATCAAATAGTTTTACATGAATCGATATGAACAAATGTTTTGTTATTTCCCTATTTATTAATATATCAATTTTCAATTGCTCATCTCACTTTGTATAACAATAATAATTCCCATTTGAATATAATATAAATATATTTGTGTGTGTTTTATTATTTACTAATTTTGTTAAGTTTCATGCCTATATATCATAAGTAACATTAGTTTATATGTTTCTGTACTTATTATTATGCCCTTTTATTATTTTTGCTATCATGGTAATAACATACATCACAAAATTAGAAAAAGACTCTCTACTTTAATCATTTAGAAGACTTTTAAGAAATATGATATGGCTTCTTCCTTATACATTGTTGGGATTTATGAGTAAAATCATCTAAGCATCCTAAATTCTCCTACAAAATTATAGTTATTGATTAAATATGGTCAACATTTGCAGGAAGTTCAGAATACATATTACTTATTGTATTGATTTTAGTAGATATAATGTCCAATGAATTACTATGGTTAATGTAAATTTTCAAATACAGGGATGCAGAACTATTAATATGATCAATTTAATGACTATAGGATGCATCATAACAGAGATTACAGAAAGTACAGAAAATAAGAGGCAGAGGTAATAGATGATGGAACAATGCCTTCTTCACAGAGCAGGTTGTTAAGCATACCAACTCACTGCAGTTGTGACAATATGCACAAGGCATCCTAAACCAGACTAAAAGCTTTAATGGAGAGGGGAGTTTATCACAAAGTTTCACACCTAGATGAGGAATTATTGACAATTCTTAGCTTCTGAGACAGAAAGGGTCAATTTTCTTAAAAATTGTAGGCCATGATAAATTAGAACATAGAGGTAAAAGTTCTATGGAAGTACTAGCTTAACCTCTCCATGTTCAATGAGTTGTGCAGGTGTTTTCCTCAGTGATGTGGTCTTACTATTTGTGTATAGTTACTTGGTAATTGCCTAGATTGCTTGTGGATTGTCATGGGATACCTTTGGCCAACAACTTCATTGTAGGTTTGCCTGTTCTGGTATTGGAAGGTTGATTGGTGATAAGAGATGGAAGGTTGCGATGCGATCTGTCTTATTATTTGGCTACTTTATTCAGATCATCTTAATATATTTTAGGAAGTTTTCCCCTGGAAATATTCTTCAATTCTGTCTCTCCTCACCTTCCCCCTTGAAACTCAATTCTCTGAGTACTTCATACAAAAGATTTTGATCATATTCACCTTCATCACCTTCCTCTATCTCTTAAAGATCTGACTCAATTCCCTTCTCCCATAACCTCACAACTTTCTGTCTCTTTTTTAAAAATTGATTATAACTTGGGCTGCCTATAAAATCTCTTCAGGTTCATCAATTTGACCATGGTCATACTATCAGGTGTCATAACATTAATGGAATGTGATTGTCCCTTTCCTAGCAGTTATTGATTGCCAATAAATCCTTAGGTTGTGACAGAACTTGCTTTTCACATCTATACTTTATAACTGTCACATTTTCCTCAGATGAAGGGATGAGATGAGAAACATACCGAAGATTTATAGATATACAGTTTAGGCTGAGCCTAGATTGTTTCTAACTAATTAAACCTATTACTTGCCCTGGAAGCTTGTAGATTCCATAAATCCAATCTTCTTAAAGCCCAGACTTGAAGGTTTCCTCTTCCAGCCTATATCGGCTAACCTAGGTCTTAGAATATTTTAGCCTCTGAAATTTACTGCTGAATAAACACACTCTTTCAGGCTCTTTTAAAACTCTAACTGGTTGGTTCAACACAGCTTTCTGACCCAAACTCCTCTCTAAGATAACTTATTTAAATTGGTTTCTTTCAGCTTCTGTGTATATTGCTCTGTTTGGAGAAACTGCCTCTGACTACATAAAACTTACTGCCCTGAACTGAATTGCCTCTCTGTGCATCACTGCTCTTAAGTAGCCTCTTTCCTGCCTGTAAACTTAAGAGCTAGAAATGTACTGTCTCTGACTCATTCTGTCAAATCTTTCTCTGATTCATCACTTTGTCTGCCCGTCAATTAGATAGATTGACTTTCAAACATAACTCCTTCTTTCTACTACCAACTTAACCTTCATTGTTTATTATTAAAGGTTTGTACTAAGGGAATGTTCCTATTTAAACCAGAGGGATTAAAGGTATATGGCTTGCCTGACTCTCAGCTGGATCATATATTTGGATGTGATTTCGTGCCAGAGCACACATGTTGCTGGATTAAAAGTCCTCTACTTCACTTTATGCTCTACATACTCATTTAGAGTTGAACACACCCCTCATCTCTTATTATCTGCACAGTGACAACTTCTGTAATTGCCATTCATTACAAACATTAGCTTCTCTAGTTTACATTGAGGTAAGTACTACTCTATGGGGGAAGCAATTAATCATTAAAAGTCAGGTTAAAGCTATGCTCAATAAAGTATTCTTGGAAAGGACAATGGAAATAAGCTTGTAATGTGTGAATGTTCCCTAGGACACCACCAACGATTAATTCAAAAGGAAGAATCCTGATCTTTACCATTGGGCATTTATTGATATATTATGTTGCATAGGGGTGGTATTATCTTCCCATTATAGCATAACCTCATTAAACGATTATATATATATATTTATATGTGTGTGTGTTTGTGTATATATATATGTATATATATATTTATAATATGCTCATGTGGAGGAAATAAAACACACACACACACACACACACACACACACATATATATATATATATATATATATATATATATAATGTTCAGATTTTTTTTTAACTAGCTGCATGATGTAGAGGAATTTATTTGTTTCTCAATGATTCAATACATTCATCTTCAATCATAAAAATGACATAGAGTTGATAACAAGAAACTACTTTATTTGAAACCTAGTAACTAGAAAGTACTTAATTGTTAAGATATCATGGCAACTATGTTTATTAATGTCTACGTGTGAATATTAGAAATGTCTTTGGAAATGATAATTTACAATACTATTAGTCTTGGCTAATTTGGAGAACCTTTGTGATAACATAATTATTTATATATTATCTTCTTCCATATTGTTTGGAGAATAAAATAGCTGCTAAAGTGCCTGTGTTCGGATGGTTGGATACAATCATCACTCTCTTTCATGGACCTCTTTTACTTTAGATACAATTTTATTTTAATTCTATTCATCACATTCTCCTAAGCAGTCGTTAGAAACACATATGTTTTTACATCTTCTGTAACCTCCTGTTACTCTGAATTAGGAATCCTTGACTGGCCTGAAGGTCCCACTACAGGATCTGAGGATTTTCTTCCTTGAGGCTTTGCTTTTCATCTTCCCAGGAGGCCTCCTTTTCTTTTATTTCATAGCTATGTGCTACTACATTTTTAAAATATAGAAGATCTGTAGTCATTTAAATGAGCAGGATATGCAATGAAAAGTTATATGTATCATATAGGTTCTTTTAATATTTTTGCCTCAAGAAATCTGTGGTATTTCCCTTCAATCTGCATTGGACTAACCTTCATCACAATTGAAAATGAATTGTTATTTTTCAATGATCTAGAAAGGAGTAAAAGGACAATGCTGTAAATATTTTTGAAAGGTTTGATGTTTGTAAGAAAAATATATATCATTTTTTAAAGTTATAGTGTATAAAGTATGAAGATAGCAATACAAAAGTTAGAATACCACATATAATGATAACTTAAATGTCAATGAACAAGCATTTAACATAACTTAAGCATCAATGAACTTTTTTTCATATAGGTCTGTATTTCTGTGTATTACATAATCTAACACATACAAATGGTTATACCTGTGAGGAATATATATATATCATGTATGTGTATATGTGTGTGTGTGTTTATGACCGTATACAAATGTTAGTATGTGTAGAATCTCACTTTTTATACTTGCATTGATGGATTTTATATGTAAAAATCATGTAAAGTATATGGATATACATACATATCTTAAATCTATACTCTAGAATTAGTGTACCAATTTATTAGTTCAAATAATTGTTCTAAATACTCCCATCAATTTTATAATCAATTAATTTTTGTATTTTCCCTCTATTTTACTTTGTTTCTTCCTTCCAATTGTACATTTTCCATGCCATCTTCTCTTCTTTCTATCTCTGTCTAAATTTGATATGAAAGGGAGAAATAATATAATCCCAATATTTGAATCTAAGCTTTTTTAAAATTAAAGCAAAATGATCATTAAATCTCACAGACCATTTCCATGGTTTTGATTTTACATGGGCATTTTTCTCTCATTTCTACACTTTTATATTGATAACTTTATATTTCTTACTACAATTTTCATTGTACTATTTGCTGAATTGTTTCTTTCAAATTTATATGTTATATTATAACTCCTAATCTGCAGGTAATCATATTTGGATAGCTAGAATATTTACACAAATAACTCAATTGGGATCATTAAAACTAATTTTCTTTCACTAGGAAAAGCTCTTATAAAGAGAAAGGTTAACTTGTAGACTAGAGAGAAGGTCTACACAGGGAAAAGAAAATATTTGTAAACCAGAGATAGAGAGAGAACTGGTGTGGGAGTGAACGGAGGACAGGAAGAAAGGGGCAAGGGGGCAAAAGAGGTAGAGAGTAGAGAGAGGTAGTGGAAAAGACTGGAAAGATGGAAGAGGCAGGATGGGAAATGGGAAGGAAGCAGTGGTGGAGGAAAGAGAGAGGAGCTGAACGGAGAGTGAAAGAAAAGAGCTAGAGGAGAAAGGGGAAGACAATGATACGGATCATAAGAAGACTTCCTGCCAGAAATCTGATCTGGGACATCTGGTCTCCAGACATTCTACCATGATCCCACCTAACTTTAGAATTGAACTATCTCCTGCCAGGCCAGCCATTACTGAAGCACACAGGATTCACACATGGTTACAATTGGTGGTCACATTTCTTCCAGCATGATGAAAGCCAGCCAGTACGGATGAAGCGTAAGTGCCAATTTCCTTTCTCTGTATAACATGAATAAATGTCTGGTCCAGCATGGCTGAGTAAGGAGAGGTGTGACACAGTTTTTGTCCCTGGAACATTACCAGGCCATTGATCCCATGATCCCCACATGTGTTGATGGTTGTTGCTGCCCCAAAGTAGATCAGTTGTCTTTACTACTCTACTTTCAACCTTTTTTTTTTGGGAGGGGGGGATTCTTCCCCACTACTCATAGCTAATCACGCCATAGTAAATGAAACAGATGTGGTTTTCAGGATGGAGAAGTGGAGATGGTCATGAAGCTATGGAGGATGAGGAACAGTCTCTCTGCTGGGCCTTTAGGGCCATGAGAAAGGATCTAGACAACGTAACTACAGAGGCCATAAAAACCTACATGGTTCTTTGTAGAATATTTCATTGCCAGACTTGGCCTTGAATTTGGAATCATGAAGAGACACATGAACCCTTCACTCTAATGACTGCTACATTAATTAGCCAGGGTGAATTGGGACATCAAGGATAGAAAGTTAAAGTAGTCTCAGGAGAAAAAGGTATTGATAGAAAAAATAGAAATTTATATATGATTTAGGAATAAATAGTATTAGAAAGAGAGTACATCAGGCCATTGAATTGCTAGGATAAGGAAATGAAGATTAGAGAATTAAAAGATGATTTAGAAACACATAAAAAGTTAATACTCTTTTTTTCTAGCAGACTGAGATATAGAAGATTACAATGCCTAAAAATATATTGAAAGAGAGCTAATGCTTTACTTACATAAATTCAAAACGTTGTAAGGAATCATTTTAATTTTAGTAGCTTGTTAATTTTTTATTCTTACATGGAAACAGTTACTGAGGCCTGCTCTCTGCTGTATTAGAAAACTGCAAAGAGCTGTGTCTAGCTAAGCATGAAGAATAGGCTGTGTAAACCTATAAGGAAATGTGCTTTTGCTTTGAGTTTAGATTCTGCTCTAAGAAAATGGGGGTTGGAACTATTGATCCAGGATTCATGAAATTTATGTAAATCTAAAAAATTTTGATGATTATTAACAATGATCAAAGACTTGGTGTTGTAAATAAAAGACTGGGTTGAGGCTCTCTCTGTTTATTAAGCTGAAAAACAATTAAGCTATTAAACAGAATAATTAAGTTAAAGTTGAAGAATAAAGAATACTGAGAATTGTCAGAAACTGAGAGTACTTGAACTAATAGCTTTTATCTACTACTGACACAGAGTTATTATTGAATCAATGGAACATTCCCGTATTTCTCAAGATCCTCCTCAAGGTGAGGCAGGACCTTGAGAATTCAAGACCGAGGTGTCTTTAGCCAAGTTATGGAGGGTAAACTAGAATATTTGCATTAGCTCATAATGTCTCGACTTCAGTGGATAACAACTCCGGAAGACAACACATTTTTGGGACTAGGTGTTTTGTTAACCTCAGGTGTCTAGTGTAGGTATTGGTGCTACATGATAGGACAGCTCTACTTTGACTCTTTGACTCTTTGTATGTATGTGTATAAATACATTTCAGAAGTCTTTTTACAGTGCTAGGTTTCCATATGAATACTTTGAAAAATCTTTAGTGTTATTTTTTCTCCCAGTTTTTCCCTGTTTCAGCATTCTATCACTTCCTTCACCCCAATTTAACACATCTTTTTCCATAATTCCCTTTTAATAGTGTGTGTGTGTGTGTGTGTGTGTATTTGTGTCATTATGGAATTATCATTGTTATTCTTTACTTACCTTAATCTTATTGCCTTTTCCACTATTTGGCCTAGGCTCCTAAATTATCCTATAACATATGTAGTAAAGCTGTAATTAAAAGCTTGGATATTTTATTTCTCTTCAGCTTATTCAATGTTTCTTTATTACTTACCTAATTATTTCACTAAAACTATAGTCTAATAATGATCACTGAATATGTTCTTTCTTATGATTCGATAGATGAAGTAAAGTTCTTTTCAAGAGGATATTCTATAATATACACTAATGATTTAAAAAACCCAATTTCTAAGTAATGTAGGGAACAGGAATTGACATATTAGATATTTTTCTATTAAAACATCTTTTTATCTCCAAGACATTTCTGTTAATTACTTTTGTTCATAATATCAAATAATCTTTTCAATATTGTAAAGTATTTTTTAGTTTTTCATAATAGAGCCTTGCTATACTTAATTTCACAAGATGAAAGTTATATTTAATAAGCCTCTCATATTTCAAAATGTGGATAGTTCCCTGTTACTCACTGTACTAATGTCTATAATAACTCAATATTTATATGAACTGAAACACTAGAATAATTTTACTTTGTTAATATAAATATTAAAGTTTATGTTTTAAGTGGGCATTTTTATTCAAAAATTCAATATATTCAAATATTCTTTACATGGGTACAAATTATTTTCACTTGCTATGGGCAGCAAAACAAAATATCACATCTTAGGTCATACCAGAAAACATATTTGTTATAGGATGAAAGGCAAACAATACAAACCTGAAGTTTTTAGTTACACAGGTTATGCTGTTTCTTTCTTTCTTTCTTTCTTTTTTCTTTTCTTTCTTTTTTTTTTTTTTTTTTTTTTTGGTTTTTCGAGACAGGGTTTCTCTGTGTAGCCCTGGCTGTCCTGGAACTCACTCTGTAGACCAGGCTGGCCTCGAACTCAGAAATCTGCCTGCCTCTGTCTCCCAAGTGCTAGGATTAAAGGCGTGCACCACTACTGCACAGCATGATGTTTCTTAAATATATGGTAAAATTTATTTTTTTGTCTTCTGAATTTGCTTGTAATCCCTTTTCTTTGTTTTAAAAGAAGAACATTTTTATGAAGGTACAAGTTCAAAGAGACTGCACATTTATTAATATCCAAGGGAATACAATTCAAGTTACAATTCATGGTAATATTTTCAAACATGCAGTTTCAAGTAGGGCAAAATATTCAATAATATAACATTGTGTGTGCTTCATGTTGTCATTTCTTAGTCAAATTAAATTTCAATTCATTTGAAATATAAATTATTAATATTCCAAACAATTTGCAGAGTAAATTAAGAAAATTGTGGCTAGGTTGGCAATGAAATAAAACAATAAAAACTTTAGAGTGGATAGAGCAAAGGCCGACATCCCAAGTACCTTGAATATTTGGCCTTCTCTTTCCATTTGTTAAGAAGATTGTATCGAACAGCTGTTCATGGAATCCATTAATGAAGGGGAAAATATTTAAAATATGTAAAGTTGCAGTTAATAATAACTCAGTAAATTATTACTTATCTCTTTCTACTCTACGACTGATTATAATTTCTATGTGAATCTTCTTCCGACATTATCTTATATAGTAGTTTCCAGGGATTGGAAATGAGTACATAATAATGGGTGTATAAAATTCTTGGCTCAGGACAGGAGATCCTGATTGAAAATGTCTGCATTATAAAATAGTCTTCTATTAGACCACTGACATGGTCCAGGCACTCTAATCAAGACTAATGACCTGAGTTTGACATTCATGATTTTGTTATGTGTATGGTCAGTCTTCTATCTTCCTCAGTCTTATACCATAAAAGTATCACAGTTTCGTGTAAAACTGAGAACATAAATGGGTTAAGAGTAAGTACAGTAGGCTGGCTCATCAATGTTTATTTGGAGTTTCCTCAAACCTACGTTCTATTATGGGAATCATTTCAATCTGTACGGTCTTTTTCTGGAACATATCACCTGGTACATTCAATCTCCAAAACCTATCTGAGGGAAGAAGAGAACTTGCACTGTGTTCTGATTACCACACAAAGGAAGTCTTACACATATATTCACACACACACACACACACACATACGTACACACACACACAGACACACACTCACATGTGCATGTGCACATGTGTAAAAAGTAACTGTCATTTTTATCTCCCCTGCTGGTGTTGATATAAATGGGATTCAAGTGTACATTATTTCAACTCACATTTTAAAAAGTTTGTTTGGGCGATATTGGATAATAATATTTTTAAAATATTGTCTTTAAAATATTGAGCACTATTTATTATCATTTATGTATAGGAGGTATTCGATTCAGTATTTGCTGCAAACTTGATCCTACTTTAAGAACCTTTGAGATACATAAAACACACTTAATTGAATGTTCAATTATGAATAAGTTATCAAATGTATCAAATGAATGGAAGTCTATGCATATTTAATATAGATCTTTATTTTTATCAGGATTGCCTCTAGAAAGATGCTGTGAAATAGATTATTTGCAGGCCAGGATTTAATCTAAGAAAATCCTTATAGTTTTTCAATGCAGAATGCAAGAATTGTTTACAACATTAAGAACATTTCATCTTAGATGAAATGCCCTATAGTGGGGAGAGGAAACTTGTAGAGTCCACCTCTAGTAGAAAGACAGAGTATCAAATAGAGGTATAGGGTTGCCACCCTACAGTCAAAAACTCTGACCCAGAATTGTTCTTGTCTGAAAGAACTGCAGGGATGGAAATAGAGAGGAGCCTGAGGGAAAGGAGGTCCAGTGACAGGCCCAAATTGGGATTCAGCTCAAGGGGAGGCTCCAAAGTCTGATATTATTACTAATGCTATGGCGTGTTTACAAACAGAAGCCTATCATTACTACCCTCAGAGAGGCCCAACAAGCAGTTGAAAGAGTCAGATACAGATATTTACACCAAACCAATGGACAGAAGCTGGTGACCCCTGTGGTTGAATTAGGGAAAAGCTGAAAGAAGCTGAGGAGGACGGCAAACCCATAGGAAGAATAGCAGTTTCAACTAAACTGGACCCCCACGATTGCTCAGACACTGAGCCACCAACCAGGCAGCATGCACCAGCTGATATGAGGCCCCCAACACATATACAGCAGAGGACTGCCTTGTCTTGATTCAGTGAGAGAAGATTCACCTAACCAACAAGAGACTTGATTCCCAGAGAGTAGGGAGGCCTGATGGAGGTGGGGTGGAGGGAACATCCTCTTGGAGACAGGGCAGGTGTAGGTATGGGATGTGGAACAGAAAGACGGCAGACCAGGAAGGGATAAAGACTGGACTGTAAAAATGATTAAAGAATAAAAAAAGGGACTATAAAGAATGATCTATATCTATGAAGTTCATATTCTCTTTCCTCCTTCTACTTACAAGCACCAAAGTAAACACAGAAATCTATCGGGTAGTCTGTTTTCTTCCCATGGTAATGTTTTGTATTGTACCTTATTTGACTTTTTGCTCCCTGAGCTCATTAAATCACAATAGTATCACAGACTTGAAAAGCTGAGTAAGTAACAAGGAAGGATGCAGAGAATGAAGCTGATCCTCCAGCTATTTATTTGGCTCTTTCAGCTTCTGAAGTCCCTAGAGCTGCCTTCTAACACCGACTAACTCTACCCTGCATAGTCGCATTCTCTGAAAATCACTACCCTATTTTCTTACAAGTATAGTGAGGATAAATTTATTAGTGTGAAAATTGTTTTCAAAATAACCCTCATTTATGCTGTCTGATCAATAACCTATTTTCTTTCTTTTTTAAAAATTGCTTTATTTATTTACATTCCAAATGTTGCTCCCTTCCAAGAACCCCCTCCAAGAGTTCTTCAGCCCATACCCCCTCCACTTTGACTCTGAGAGGGTGCTCCACTACCCACTCTACCCCATCACTACCCACCTACTAAACCTCTACAACACTGCCCCTGCCTCCCCCCTGACCTGGGTAATCAAATCTCTATAGATTAGGCCTGTTCCCTCCCTCTGAGGACAAATAAGGCAGTCCTCTGCTACATATTTGCAGGAGGCGATGGACCAGCCTATGTATGCTCTCTGGTTGGTAGCTTAGTCTCTGAGACCTCCCAGAGGTCCAGGTTAGTTGACATTGTTGGTCTTCCTATTGGGTTGCCATCTGCTTCAGCTCCTTCAATCTCTCCTCACACTTCCATATGGGTCCTTGACCTCAGTCATGTGGTTGGCTGTAAGTATCAGCATCTGTCTCAGTCAGCTGTTGGTAGAACCTCTCAGAGGACAGCCATGTTGGGCTCCTGTCTGCAAGCACAACATGGTACCAGTAAAAGTGTCAGGATTTGGTGCCTACCCATGGGATGGAGCACAAGTTGGGCCAGTTACTAGATTGCCTTTCCTTCAATCTCGGCCCCATTTTTGTCCCTATATTTCTTTTAGAAGGGAACAATACTGGGTCAAAAATTTTAAAGGTAAGTTAGATACTCCATTTGTCCACTGGAGGCCATGTCTATCTACTAGAGGTGGACTCTTCAGGGTCCATCTCCCCACCGTTGGCATTTTCATCTAAGGTCATACTCATTGAGTTCTGGGAGTCACTCACATCCCAGGTCTCTGGGACTTTCTAGAGGTTCCCTCAACCTCCATTCCCAGTAGCTGCATATTTCCATTCATTCTCTTGGCCCTCTGGGCTTCTCTCCTATCTCCCCATATAGGTGAACAGACCCCTGTTAAACCTTCGTACTCCTTCTCCCACCTAGGTCCCTCACTACTTCTGCCTCCCATGATTATTTCTTTATGCCTTCCAAGTGGGATTGAACTATCCTTACTTGGGCCTTCCTTGTTGTTAATCTTCTTAAGGATTGTGAGTATTATCATGGATAATCTGTATCCTCCTGTCAGTGAGTACATACCATGCATGTCTTTTTGGGGTCAGGTTATCTCACTCAGGATGATATTTTCTAGCTCTGTCCATTTGCCTGCAAAATTCATGATGTCCTCGTTTTTTAACAGGTGAATAGTATTCCATTGTGTATGTGAACCACATTTTCTGTATCCATTTTTTGGTTGAGGGAAATCTGGTTTGTTTCCAGCTTCTGGCTATTATGAATAAGGCTGTTATAAACATAGTGGAGAATGTGTCCTTATGGTATATGGCCAGGAGTGATACAGCTGAGTTTTCAGGTAGAACTACTCCCAATTTTCTGAGGAACCGCCAGATTGATTTCCAGAGTGGTTGTACCAAATTTCAACCCCAGCAGTAACGAAGGAGTGTACTTTCTCCAAATCCTTGCCAGCATGTGCTGTCACTTGAGTTTTTGAATGTTGGCATTCTGTTTAAGTTGGAATCTCAGGGCTGGTTTGATTTGCATTTCCCTAAGGGATGTTGAACATTTCTTTAGGTCCTTCTCTCCTATTTGGGCTTCCTCTATTTAGAATTCTGTTTAGCTTTGTACTCCATTTTTGACCATTTTGATTTTTTTTGAAGTCTAACTTCTTGAGTTTTTTATTTATTTTGGACATTAGTCCTCTACCATATGTAGGATTAGTGAAGATCTTTTACAAGCCTTTAGGTTGCAATTTTGTTAAAAGTCTTGGGAGAGATCAGGAATTAAGACCACATACCTATACATAATAAAAGTAATATACAGAAAACCAACAGCCAACCTCAAATTAAATGAAGAGAAACTTGAAGCTATCCCTCTAAAATCTGGGACAAGACAAGGCTGCCTACTCCTTATCTATTCAAGATAGTACTCGAAGTTCTAGCTAGAGCAGTTAGAGAACAAAAAGAGATCATGGGAATACAAATTGGAAAAAAGAAGTCAAAGTATCACTACTTGTGGATGATATAATGGCATACGCAAGCTAACCCAAAAGTTTAGAACTCCTTCAGGTGATCAACCACTTCAGAAAAGTAGCTGGATATAAAATTATCTCAAACAATTTAATAGTCTTCCTTTAAATAAATGATAAATGGGCTGGAATAGAAATTAGAAAGACAACACTTTTCATAATAGGCACAAATAATATAAAATATTTTGGTGTAACTCTATCCAGGCAAGTGAAAGATCTGCATGACAAAAAAAAAAAAAAATGCAAATCCCTGAAGAAAGAAATCAAAGAAGAACTTAGAAGATTAAAAGGTCTCCCATGCTCATGGTTTGGTTATATCAACAAAGTAAAAATGACTAAATTACCAAAAGCAATCTACCATTTCAATGCAATCCACATTAAAATTCCAAAACAATTCTTCACAGTCATGGAAAGAGCAATTCTTAACTTCATATAGAAAAGCAAAAAAACAAACAAAACAAACAAACAAAAAAACCCCACAAGATAGTGAAAACAATTCTTAACAATAAAACAAATTCTAGAGGAGTCACTATCCATGAACTCTAGCTGTACAACAGAGCAATAGTGATAAAAACCGCATGATATTGGTACAGAGACAAACTGGTTGATCATTAGGATAGAATTCAAGACCCAAAAATAATCCCACGGACCTATGGACACTTAATCTTTGACAAAGAAACCAAAACCATAAAGTGAAAAAAAAAAAAAAAAAAAAAAAAAAAAAAAAAAAAAAAAGAAAGCTTCTTCAACAAATGGTGCTGTTCTAACTGGTGGTCTGCTTGTAGAAGGCGGCAAATTGGTCCATATTTATCACCTTGTACAAAGCTCAAGTCCACATGGATAAAGAACCTCAACATAAAATCAGATACATTGAATCTAATACAAGAGAAAATGGGAGATAGCCTGGAACGCATTGCCACAGGGGAACATTTTCTGAACAGAAAACCAATGGCTCAGGTTCTAAGATCAACTGCTCAAGACAAACCAAACAAGAAAGAGCAGCTGGGGCTCATGAAGTTGGACCTCATGACACTGAAAAGCTTCTGTAAGGCATAGGACACTCTCAATAGGACAAAATGGCAATCAACATCCTGTTTTCATAAAATGTGCTTAATATTGCCAGTTCAGAAAGTGTTACTATGCTTTCTTTTGAATATTTTTCATTTAAAGTAGATTTTTTTTCCTCACAGAATGCATACCAACTACAGTTTCTCTTCCCTCCATTCTTCCTAGTCTTTTACATGCAAACAAGTTAGCTTCAACTTTTTACACTTCAAAAATGAAATGCTTGTTTTACTGTTTTGGTTTTTTTTAACTTATTTACATTGTTTTCGTCTATCTTCATGAGAAAATTGAATAAAAGTAAACTTCCACATTTAACTTGATACTATGGAAGAAGCCACTCAGCTAGATTGTTTTGCTGAAAATATATTGATATTGTATACTGAACATGCCCAGAGACACATGTTCTATTGAAACAAAAGCCACATCTCATAGTTTATTGACATCTCAGAATTTTGACTAAATCACATACATGTGCAACTTTATTTGAGATAAAAAACACTAGAAACATAATTTAACATTTCAATTTGTATGAAAGAGCAAATGAGTCAAAGTAAGAAACTGAAATATTGGCCATAAACCAAAAACACATGCCAAACAGAAGAAGAGCAAGCAAAATTTGGGGCAATTCAGTGGGGAGATTTAACCAAATATAGATGCATTTCCAAATGTTTGTCCTAATGCATTTAAAGTATCAATAATAAAACTTTATACGGTAGCTAAGGTAGAGAATATAGACTGAACAAAATATTAAATTAGTGTTGCATTATTATTATTTATTATTAAAACACTTATTCTATACCCTATTATAAAACTATTTACAGTTGTAAAAATGACTGATTTTTACTTCTAAAGATTCAAATTGTGCCCATCTAGATGTAGATGGCCAGTGAAAGGTAAATATGCACAGTATATATTAGCAAATGAATGCATGTGTGACAAGCCTGGCATTTTCTAGAAAACATTAAGATGTTTAGTGTGTGAAAAGGAAAATCATGATGAAAAAGGACACTGGTATGAAATTAAAGGTGAGGAATAACATGAGATTCTGTATTCAAATGGAACTGGATTACTTACTTCTAATCAAAAATCAGAATTCTTTTTACAAGCTTAAAGCATATTTATTGTCTCAGATATCACTATTTTTCTCTGTTAACTAATAAATACCATTGGCCTAGTACTTCATATATATGTTGGTAGCTTTTAGACTGAATCTGACAAATATCCCATGTAGATGAACCAAGGCTTTCACCAGAAAAGAAGTAATGCAGTTTGTCTCATAGTATCATTATGTACCTGATTGGGAAGCTAACAGGATAGATAATTTACTGGAGTGAAAGAAATAAAAGACAATGAGAGTACCCTCTATTAAAGAATATTCTTTTGACAACAGATGGGAGACTATCACAGAAATGCACACATAATCAAAATACAGAAGAAAACATAGTGGCTCCAGGGTGTTCAACCTTAACTAACACATCTGCAATACAGTCCTGAAAACTAAGACTCTGGGGAAAATATGAAAGAGATGATGGAAGGATTTTATCTGCCAGTAGGACAGCATGCCAGTGGATTAGTGTGCCCCTTAAACACAGCAGTTAAAATGCATCCAGGTGCTCTCAGCAACATATATTCGTGGACATAATCAGCATAATGATAACAACAATTGGCATGCTAGTGAGGATATGGAAGCTTGACGTGGTTGCACTTTTCCTTGAAAAGCTACAGGAGATCAGTGACTGCTGAGACAAACAGTGCCCGCAAGGATGAACTCCCACATAGATTCTCCATCTTGAATGGTCAGCCCTGGATACACGCAGTACACACACACAGACACACACACACAGACACACACACACAATCCCCCCACACCATTAATTATAATTACAAAAGAATCTTGATTTGTGAGAGAGAGAGAAATATTGAAGGTAGGAGAGGTAAGAGTGGAAATGATATAGACAGAGTGTTTAAGTATAAAGTTTGCAAAAGAAATTATACTATTTGCAAAAATTTACAAAAGCAACAAAATAAATAAGTAAATAATAAGCAAACAAACAATTAACCAAATAATGAACAAACAAAAGTTGGCCCCAGTCACTAGCAAATTCTGACTGCTGAGTACCATTTTAATTGTCTCTGGTAAAGGAAATGGATTTTAACTCTTTCTTTTATACCAGATGGTAAAATATCCTAAACTGTTATCAGCAGCAAGAGGCTTAGCTGGATGCTTCAAGGTTATTAGCTTTTTTTCTTTTTTCTTTTTTATCAAAGCATTGAAATAAAGGCACAGACAGGCTGTAAAGTAGCAAGAAAAACTTATCCCAAAGCAAAGCCATAGTACAGATCAAGAAGAAAGCTGTCCAGAGTGACAGTGAACCACACACGTATGAGTACTCAAGTGACCTAGTTATTGTCTGACCTGTCCTTTTTATGGGATTCAAGAAAATGTGTTGGATTGTTTAGGTTCTGTTGCGGGAAATATTTTAAAAAGATGGAATGTATATGGCACATGTTCCCTCATTATACCCGGGTTCTCTCCTCCCCGGTGGGCTGGCCAGCCATGCATTGGCAGGCAATGGCCAACCTGCTTTCATCTCCTGGAGCTCTGACTCAGAGCTCCACGACCTCTCCACCCAGTTCACTAGGTTCCCACTGGCGGGTCACTACCATGCCACCCCGTGCTTCAATACCCCCATGCCCTTTGTGGTGCACATCAGGCAAACCCACACTTTGCTGTACCTTACTTTCTTGAACCTAGACAAACCGACGCATGAAGAAAAAGGCAACACAAACTTAGTTCTGAAACAATGGTAACTCAATCTCTGGGTGAATCAACTAAAACCAAATTTGTAAACCTTATCAAAGTCTGATTCCTCTGATGGCGAATCCTTGCAGATCCCCCACACCAGGAGACTCTACTAGGCACATCTTACTTACTACATGCTGTCCCCATTCCAAAAAGCACCACCCCTCTCCTCTTTCTCTCTTCCTCTCTCCATCCTGGAAGTCTCCCTATGTGCCCAGTGATTGACTCTTTTATTCATTAGGGGATTGGTTCACTCCTTCTCTGAAGTCTCTCATAGGAGGACAGAATTAGCAGATTACAAACAGCCCAGGCCTATCCACAACAAGGTTCTCTGTTTTGATTGACAGACTTGGATTTCACTCATGTCTCTTCCCATGATGCACTGTATTTTAAACATATGCATACTCAGTTATTCACAAAAATGAGATGAAAAATAACCAAGATGCACTCAAACCAATTTCAGGCTGTATAAGTTTCTCAAGACGTGTTCCAGAATTTGTTTGAATAAAAATGAGAAATGATTAAAGAGTTGTGAAGGACAGCAATTTACTCATTGTTAATAGTAGGTACACATGCAACCAGACACAGCAAGGGGTACACATCGTCAACATGTTTCTGGGTGTATCGTTTGTGTGTTTGTGCATGTGTACGTGCATTTGCATCTCTCTCTCTCTCTCTCTCTCTCCCTCTCTCTCTCTCTCTCTCTCTCTCTCTCTGTGTGTGTGTGTGTGTGTGTGTGTGTATGTAGCATTGGCAGATGAAGATCTTAGGTTTCCATATATAAGACTCAGAGTTTTTGTATATCCTAAACCAAATGTATTCCTAAATTTTAAATATACTCCTTATAGTCACCTGCCTTATAAGTAAAACTAGTATTAGGTGTTATGGTGCAAAAAAAAATGTCAAGTATTCATTACAGTACATAGTCAAAAACGAATGAAATTAGCTGTAGCACAGGATAGCAATTTCATCTACAATCATGATTCAATATCATTACATTTCAACCAGTGCTGGGGCATGTATATGGTGTCTGCCCTAAACAAATTTGTGTGTAACAGGCTATGATATCTAGGTTAGTATATGATTTTTGACAATGAGGAAAACACCATGATGCACTTCTCAGAAGGGATGGTTAAGTGAAGCACGGCACTATAACAACAGAGCTTCAGTCAGAAGGGAGACTAAGCAGGGAGAATGGAAGCGAAAGACTGAAGCCAAACTTTAGACTGAAAATTCAAAATTATAGTGGAAGACAGTAAATAAACCGAGCAGACAGGGCTCTGAACTGAAAGATGGGGTATGTGATTTATTATTCTCAGTGTCTATTTGAATTTCATCAAAGCACTACAGCTACCTTGCACATATTTGAATAATGAATTTATTGCTCACTATGGTTTCTTCACCTTCATATTTCAAGGCTGCAAAATAAGGAAGAGTTCTTTTAATGTACAGCAAAGATATTTAGAAGAAAAAGGACTCAGTTACGCAACAAAACACCATGTTTGAACCAATAGTATGGTACAATAAGCCACGTGGCTGGGAGTGGCTCATACGAAGAGCAGCATAGGAGCTGGTTTCATTTCTGATCAGGAAAATTTGAAAACTGCTTAGCATTAGGATACCAATGGACAACTTTCTTTGCATTGTATATGTTATATAATTAAACAAGAGTATTAATCAACTCCTCAACTAGGTACAATATTTCCTATATCTGTTCTTATTATCAGAAAATACAGGTTTATAGAACATGTTTTAATGATATTCACTAGAATAAAGGAAATCACATTAGTAAAATGAGTTACTTGGTTTTAGGACAAAGTTCAGCATATCATGTCAAAATGGACTCAGACTTTAAGACCAAACATTACATTAAAATCCATTAAGAATATTTTTACAAGATGTGTTAAAAAAATTGACTTACGTGTGCAAGCATATGGAATCCTATGAAAGCAAAATTAATGAAGCTGAGTGAGTAGTAATGCAGAATATAAGTGCTTTGTCACATTCAAAACACAAATAAAACAGCATCATTACAAGGGTAAAAGGAGATATAGGCAATAAAGACAGTGTCATTATTTATATTTGTAATAGTTTTACTATGCTACAAATTATTACAGGGAACATATGAAGTTCAGAGACCATATGAGGGGGGTGGTAGAAGACGTTTTGATTCACCTGAGACATTCTAGGCCAGTGAATATGTAACCATTGAGGGCATATCATCAAATCATTGAAAGTACAAGTTGAATATATGTGCTACAGATTCAGTATTTACGGATGTCTCTAGATTTTAGGTCCAAAACCTAATTTATGAAATCTAACATTTGGAAAATAATTTTTTATATGAAACTCAGAAAACCATTTTGTTTTTAATTCATGGAGGTTGTATCATTTTAGCCTCTCTACTTCTGCTGGTAATTAGTTATGTGAATGTGTACCTCAGGAAACCGATGCTATGACTGCAATTTCAATAATGGCGTTAACAGTCCTAGGAATATTATTTGACAGGTAGTAGATGCCTAATACATATTTCTAAATAAATAAACAAATTTCATTGTCTTTAACTGTTTTTATTGGTTATTTTATTTATTTACATTTCAAATTTTGTCCCCCTTCCCAGTCTCCCCTCCACAAACCCACCATCCCATCCTCCCTCCCCTTTGCCTCTAAAAGGGTGTCCCCCACCCACACACTCTTGCTTCACCCCACAAGCATCCCCCTATGCTGGGCATCAAGTCTCCACAGGAACAAGGGCCTCCCCTCCCACTGATGCCAGAAAAGACAATCCTCTGCTACATATGTAGCAGGAGCCATGGACCCAACCATGTATACACTTTTGTTGATGGTTTAGTCCCTGGGAGCTCTGGGGGCTCTGGTTGGTTGATATTGTTACTCTTCCTATGAGATTGCAATCTCCTTGAACTCCTTCAGCCCTTCCCCTAACTCTTCCTTTGGGGTTGCCAGGCTCAGTCCAGTGGTTGCCTGTGAGTGTCTGTATTTGTATTTGTCAGGTGCTAGCAGAGCCTCTCAGAGGACACCTATACCAGGCTCCTGTCAGCAAGCACTCTTGGCATCAGCAATTTGTAATAAAATACTATGAATTTCATGTTCAATATAAGAATAT
>CM052700.1:108172379-108187940 GCA_028551405.1 Uromys caudimaculatus
AATAAAATCAGATATACCGTCTACCACTGTTAGAAGTCTTGCAAAAATACTAAGTTAACAGCCATAACATATATGATGATGATTTGACACATACCTACTTTGAACCCATGCTTGCTGCTTCAGTCTCTATGAGCCCATGTGAGACCTGTTTAGTTGATTCAGTGGGCTATGTTCTCCTGGTGTCCTCCAACCCCTCTGACTCTTACATTCTTTCCTCCCTCTCTTCTGTGAGTTCCCCTGATCTCTGATTAGAGTGACTGATGGGGTCTCTCCAATTTGGTCTGTCTCTTCTCATAGTGCCTGGCTGTGGGTTTCTTCATCTGTTCTCATCTGCTGCCAGAGGGGTTGAAATGGTAATAGTAACAAAAGTCAGTAAATTAATATGGGGCCGTGTGTGTAGAGATGATAGGTATAGAATGCAGGTAGGATTTAGGTTAAAAATGAGGATATTGAATAGAAAGAGTTAAGAGGGTGGAAGAAAGGAGGGTGGGGTATAGAAGGGAGCATGAGAAGGATAGCTAGCACACATATACACAGTATGAAAAAGAAAATCATTAAATACTTGAAATATTTTGAAATTCATTTTAAATTTTATTTTTAAGTGAAAAATCATAATATTCTCTACTGTGTCTTAAAGTAATAAATAAGGGCCCGTGAAATGGGTTAGCAGGTAAAGTCACTTGTCAACAAACCCAATGACCTGAGTTCAATTCAATCTCTGTGAGTTTCATGGTAGGAGAGAAGTAACTTTCACATGTTGTCCTGTGACCTCTACACAAGTACCTTAATATCCATATACACACTTTAATGCACGCCACGTACACACATGCACATACATAAAATGAATAGTTAAGATTTATGCCAAAATACAATATATTTTACATATGATCTCAACCTGTGTATTATCCATATTTCATTATAAATTAATGTTTTATGTTTACTAAGAGATTGATGAGACAAGCTTCCTTTACAAATATAAGCAGAATTGTAGATGAGGTAATGTGGTTATGTCGAACTGAACTATATGACACAAATTCTTTTTGTTTTTGAATTGACCAAAATGTCTGCTCTCTATATTAATATCCTTAAAACTGCAGGCTCTATGTTTTTGCTTTATTATTAACAGACGGTTTACTGAAGAGTCCATATCTTCTTATTCAGTTCCACTGTTGGGAAAATGGATAGTCATCTAGACCTCTAGAATGACTCAAATCTGTCTAGAGAGCATCAGCAGTCTAGCAATTAAAGAGAACCCAGCACTTCCATACTTACTAACATGACAGAAGAAGTATCTTATAGGCATTTTATTTTTTTGTATCCATGTGTTTATTTCCTTGGCAAAACAATTTATGTATTACAAGAAAAGCAATAAAAGAATTAAATTTGTAAGCTATTAAATGAAAATATATTACAAATAAGCTACACACCCTTTATATTCTCTGATTCCTATGCTGTTTATATTAATGCCCTTTTCTGGACATCATTTTCTTGTAATGCATGAAATTACAATCTTATTCAGTAGAAATTCTTTTTATTTTCTTTTTCATATATATGGAAGTCCAAGCTAACATACCAGGTCAATACCTGCTTTGGAGAAATTAAATTTACATATAGCTGAATGACATAAATATTGTAGCTTTTTTGGTATGGGTTTTATTAGATCTGTTACCCATTAAAATTCATCTACACAGGTTTAAAAAACAATTAATTGTTTTTCAATGTAACTCTTCTGGTTTGGGCATATATGAAAATGCATGTAATGAAAAATACCAAAAAAACATGGTTCTATAATGTAGAAAGCAATAATAGAGACTTAGCTCACAGTAGTTATTCTTTAGCTGAGAACTGTGAAATAAGTCTGTAATCCCAATACTTGGGAAGCTGATGCAGGACTGTGAGGTGCAGGACGGTACATAGAGAATTGGACTGGAATATAAAGGCATTATTTACAACCAACACATTAATTATTTATGAAATGTTGAGTGAAGTTAAGGTGCTAGGTTCATGAAACTTTAGTTTTTAAGTGGCATTATAAGATAGATGGCCAAAGGGAATAAAAGAGAGCAATGGACCAAGCCAGTAAAAGACAACTCTTGTCTTACTCTGCTTCCTAAGTGATATATTGACAGAACATGCACCTCACTTTCCACTCTATTCCATGATGGACTGGAGCCCATCCGGCTGTAGTCAAAATAAATATTTGGCCCTGAGTACGGTGGCACATAGCTAACTACAGTCCTAGTCCTTGGGATGAACTGGAAAACAGAATGGCCTATGAGTTCTAGACCAGTCTTGACTGTAAAAACAAATGCCAAAAGAGCCTGGGTTTCACCATAAGGCCCCAGCTCAAAGAAACAACATCAACAGCCTAGTTTGTTCTTCATTGAGTTACTTAAGTCATAGATATATTTCACAGTAATTAAATACACCTAGGAAGTTTAAGTTGATATGCCAAGAATTATAATGTGTTCTATTAAGTACTGCTACCCCTTATTCAATATACTTCGCAAGGTCACATGTATTATTAACTCATACTGCACATGAGAAAGATGGCAAAGATGAGATCCCTCTTCTGTAGTACAACCAAATATATCACAGCCACATTCTGAGCTAAGTACATACTCTTAAAAGAGGCATTTTCAGCTGCAGTAATTGATTTTGTAGCTTTTGCTTAATATAATACAAACCTTAAATGTCGTGTGCTAAATCAAATGAAATAAAAAAGAATACCCCTAATCATGTGCTGCTATAGTCAGATCAAACTGTAAACTAAATCCCATAAATTAGGGAAGACTTTTCTATAATTAGTTTGCAAGTTATGCCATCATGCTAAAAGCCAAGCACTAGAAGTAATTCAAAGATAAGTACAATTCTGAGTTTTCAGATAAGAAGGAAGAAATATTCTAGAATTATAACCATGTTCATTGAAAACAGGTGAATAGAAGAAAGTCTAATCAAATTCTAAGTTTCATGAGAATGGCTCTCATTTTTGCTATCAGTCATATTCAGCGCCCACTTTAATTCTTTTTAAGAAGTCCAGATGTACAAACCAGCCTGATTACCCCAGTTTTTCAGCTTTCCAAAACTATGTAAGATATCTAACTCATCAAATGTTTATCACTAAAGTAAAAATTATAAACCCAACCTACCAAAACAAGCCATTTTCAGGGTTAAATGCAATGGTGTACACTGCATTTTTGCAGATAGATACTTCATAAAGACTTGTAATCTTTATTCTACACCTTGGGATTAATTATTACTGGTTAACTTCTGCTATTGTATCTTCCTGGGCACCTTAAAATGCAAATCAAATAGGATTTTTGTGTCTCATTTATCTTTTTTGGTAACTGTGTGATTCAACTTTTTGCCAAGGGCACTTTCTTTGTGACAATCTCAATTACTGACCATTCAGAAAAAAGACTTCAAACAGGACTGGGGGGCTCAAAATCTGCCATCTGATATGCATTGAAGCTTAGCTCTGTGAAGCAAAATAAGTTAAATTTTCTACAGACTGACAGCAGGGTGTGTATATGATATATGACCTGCCAATACCTCATCAGCCAAAAAAAAGTGACTTTTCAACCACTTATAGGAATTTTTGATAGTTTTTCCATGAAAGAATGTTCCCACTGGATTTTGTTCTAAACACTACATAGTAGCTTTGTTCACGATTATGTTAATTATAAATCCAGAAGCTGGAGTTGTTGAGAAACTGAAGACAAAATAAAGTGTTTACATTTTATTTATTTGAATTTAAGACATAATTCTATATTTATGTATAAATACAAGATTTAATTTTCTCCTCTCATTAACCTCCTCATTTGAAATAATAAAAAGCATTTTCTTTATTGCCTACTATATTTCTTAACTTTATCTCCTATTTTCTGCATCATGCTATATATGGACTACTTAATTTCAGGCCAAAGAAGTCCTGAGTATTTTGTATTTATCACATCACTAAATTGAGGTAGATTTCCTTCATCCTTCTATTCTATTACCCATCATAGACATATAGATCACAGGGAGCTTTGGAATAACAGTTTGTTTTACTTAACATAAGTGGTTATAATATTGAGTAGATTATATTTAACTTCAGAAGCATAGCATTGATGTTCTATTAATTAATTTTTTTACATCTATGACAAAATTGCTGATAAAAACAATTTAAATGAGCAATGACTTATTTTATTTCCTGTAATTGAAAATAAGTTAATTTTCATATAATATATTGTCCCCCTACTCCTACCATTTTCTCCTCACCTGACCATCTATCTGGATCCCCAACCTTTCTGTCTGTCCTGAGAAAAGAAACAGACATCTAAGGAGTATTAGTTCAATAAAATAAAATAAAGACAAACAGAATTGTTTTAAACAACCAACCAAACATGAAAACAGGCAAAGAAAAAGCATATCTACCTGTCTATCATCTATCTATCTATTATCTATCATCTATCTGTATGTCTATCAATTAGCTTTCTATGTATCTATCTATAACTATCTTTTTATCTGTCTGTCTATCTATCTAACATCTATGCAAGTAAATTATGAAGTATAAAACAAAAATATATAATCTGATTTAACAGTAAGAGACAAAGAATCTCCAAAGGTGCCTTAGTTCATTTACTATTGGCCATCTATTGCTAAAAAATCAGATCTACCCTTAAGAGTAGTCTGTTCCCCCAGTAGACTACGTTGGAGAAAACTAGTCTTTCATTTGCAACTTGCTATTAACTAGTGATTACTTCAGGATTGAGAATGGGTAAATGTGTCCACTTCTTTTAGTTCTAGGAATTTAGTCTGGTGTAGCCCTGTGCCCTGATGCTTGGACAAATAGGAAAACAGTCTCCTTTTCAAGTTACATCATGTTGAGTCATGTTAATTTTCTATCTCTGTAAAAGTTACATGGAATAAACAAAAGGAAGAAATACCAATTTTAGCTAAGTTTTCAAGATTTTGTTCTGCTGTTATTTTGCATTATGATTATGGGATTACAGCAAGACAAAATTTTATGGTGCCAGCAATTTTTACAGATATTATATTTGTGCACTTACGATGTCTCCAAAGCAGAGTTAGAATTAAGAGAGAGAGAGAGGGAGAAGTGAACAGACACAAAATATGTCTTTCAAGGGCTTGCTTTTAATATGCTACTTCCTTCAATTTGTTCATGCTTACCCAATAGATCATCAGATAATGAATCCAAAAGTGGACTTTGTGCTCGTGAGGTCTTGCACCTTATAATCTAATGATCCACCAAGTCATGTAACTCTGAGAACTTGGAGCCACAACTAGAAGTTAGAAAATGTTGGGAGACATTCCCGATAGAGTTCACAGCCATAACACACCACATTGTGTCAAACGAGAGCCTTATTAACCTGCTGGCTATCCATAATGCCTTACTGTAAAATAATATTTTAATTACAGGTGTATAGTTTTATTGAATACGAAAATGACTTTGGTATTAAGTAATAGTGGTTAACTGTACATTAAAACAGCTAGAAAAGATGATTTTTAGTGTTTCAATATGAAGACTTTTGACACAATGATATGCTTATTACTAAGGTTTGATCATTACTCAAAGTGTTCAAATACTTAAAATTTTATTGTACTCCACACTTTGTAATATTATTCTGTCAATTAAAAATAAAAGAATAATAAGTTTGTGTTGCGTGTTAACTGTTATATAGTAATAGGTCATAATCATTAAGAATGAATCACATATATTCTAATTAATACTTTATTTTCACAATATTTATAGTAAAATAAGTGAATATGCATGAAAGACATAAATATAAAATAACATATATTAACACATACACATACTCATATTCTTTTTATTTTCAGTAATAGACATTTCTGAATTTAGGACATCATTATCTATTTTCTGTTGTATGTATTAAAATTAACACTAAATGCCAGGTATTGCATGCATTCAATCACTTTCAAAAGTTTCAATAATTTGGGAGGCCTTCAGATGATGGGGTTTGTTGCACTAGGTATAGCAGATATCCTGGGAGGCCTTCAGACTGTGGAGTCTGTTGCCCTGGGTGCAGCCAATCTACTAGGAGACCTTCAGACTGTGTGGTCTGTTGCCCTGGGTGCAGTAGATCACCTGGGAGGCCTTCAGACTGTGGAGGGATGGAGTTGCCATCTCACAGCCAAATACACTGATCCAGAATTGTTCCTGTCTAAAAGAACTACAGGGACAAAAATGGAGAAGAGCCTGAGGGAAAGGAGGTCCAGTGACAGGCCCAAAGTGGGATCCAGCTCAAGGGGAAGGCTCCAAGCCTGACACTATTATTGATGCTGTGGTGTGCTTACAGAGAGGAGCCTAACATGGCTGCCCTCTGAAAGGCCCAACAAGCAGCTGACTTATATGGATGCAGATACTTACACTCAACCAATGGGCTGAAGTCAGTGAACCCAGTGGTTGAATTAGGGAAAGACTGGAAGAAGCTGAGGATGAGGGTGACCCCTTAGGAAAACCAGCAGTCTCAACAAACCAGAACCCCTAAGATCTCTCAGACACTGGCACCAGCAAGCATATACTAGCTAGTACAAGGCCCCTGACATATATGCAGCAGAGGACTGCCTGGTCTGGCCTCAGTGAGAGAAGATTCACCTAACTCACTGAGACTTGAGGCCCCAGGGAGTGTGGAGGTTTTGCTAGAAGGGGTGGGTGGAGGTGGGAACATCCTCTTGAAAATGGGGGAGGAGGAATGGGATAAAGAACTGTGGGAAGGTGGACCAGGAGGGGATAACAAGCAGATTCTAAAAAAAAATAAAATTAATTTTAAAAATTACAATAAATTGGTCATAGTTTTTATTAACATCTCCATGAAAAGCTATAAGCTTCCATAAAATTAGAGTTTATGCAAGTCTCAATATGGTATAAAGAATAATTTATTTTTATTTTTTGATACTTTATTTACATTTCCAATGTTTCCCCCTTTCTCTGTCTCCTCTTTGTAAACCCACTATCCCCTCCTCCTCCCCTGCCTCTATGAGGGTATTCCAGCTCCTACCCACCTGCCCACCCACTCCCGTATTCCCACCTTGACATTCTCCTTTATTGGGGCCTCTAACACCCTCAGGCCCAAGAATACTTGTTTCTTGGACTCAACTTGGAGGCAAATCTCCCTTGACTTTGTCTAGTCAGAAAATGATTGACTGTTCAAAGATCATTTCATGTGAAGCACTTCTTAACATTCATGATACTCCCCCTGACCGTCTTAACTTCTTCTCTGAGATTGTTTTATAACATCTAATATTCATTTAAGATTTAAACTAAATATTCCTTAATATGTAAAGTTAACCTCCCCTGGTACCTTGAGCATGCAAAGTAGGCCTGTGTATGAAAAGTGGTTGGTTTTAGATGTGATACTATTTGAAAGAGGTAGTAGAATCTTTAAAATAGAATGCCTAGTGAGAGACCCCTGAGAACTGGGGAGGGGGAGTATGTCACTGTATTATATAGGAAGACTAATCCAATCCTCTCTGTCTGCCTCTCCCCTCTCCCTTCTCTCCCTTTCCCACTCTCTCACCTCCCCTCCTCTTCTCCTGCCCCTCCACCTCTCTTTCGTTCTCTTGCCCCCTCTGAACTGAGACTTGAATGCAGTTGCTCCACTATGACCTATGATGGCTTGAAGTCATATTCCCATAGCAGTGAGCCAACCAACAGGATTCAAGATAATCCTTTTCTCTTTATAAGTTGATTGATTGTGGGTGTTTGTTACAAAGATGAGATGCCAAGAACCCAACTGTAATATGCCCTACTTCCAAAATGACAAGGTTTTTTTCTAACTGTAGTAATTACTGTAAGGATGAGTTGAAACATTCTGTTTATTTATTAGTCTCTTAGAACTTTAAATTTTATTTAAATGAAGATATTGCATCTAATTATGCATTATTCCTGTTAATAAAGCAGGATTTGTCACATCATAGCCATTTGTTAAATTTTAGGTGACAACAGAAATATAGTATTTCTTCATTGAAATTAACCATCATCAGGGCTTTAAGTGAATCAAAATGACCATAAATGAATATATAACTTAAGTATAACTCCTGGTACACTTCAAAACAGAATATTCTATTCCTCAATCTTTTGAGTGTGAAGAACATTTTGTTGTCCTTGGGTAGGATATTCTTACTGCATATGCATGTACATTAACAATTTTGTTTTGAATGTTTGACAGATAAATTATTCAACAGGTCTGGGATCTGTCAAAGCCTGTCATTTGTGATGCTTCACCAGGCAGCAGAGACCATATTGCACCTGAGTATGGAGAACTTTATCTAGGAACTGCTGCTTTGAGTGTTTCAAAGCATGCAAAGGACACTTACACTTTTCGATATCAGGTCACCTCTTTTTTTTTTTTTCCAAATCTGGTCTCTGTGACAGAAATATGATTGATGTTGTTTACTGACTTCCCAGTAGGGCTTTAAGTACTGTTTCATCCATGACATCTTACTTATATCCCTGATGTCTTACTTTTTGTTTATCTTAAGTGTTAATTGCTTCTTATTTAATAGTGACCTTGTTTTGAAGAGGTCTATGTACTTGACATAATGTTTTTTAATACTGTGGAGATACTCAGCTTTTGAGAAAGGATAGAGTAATTGACATTATTTTATTACAGTCCAGAGCTACATCTGGGAAGCATCCTTTACATCTTTTAAGAAGATTGCTTTATATAAAGCACCTCATACATTAGTTTGTTAAAAGCATCACTGAAAAAAATTGTAGCACCATTTAAGATAAGTGACAAGGAAACAGAACTTATTTTCTACGTTTCTAAACTTATTGTCCCCTAGACAGCATACTTGTCTCTATTGGTGACTTCTTATTCTGCTCCAGACCGTAACAACAACAAATAAAGAAAAAAAATCTCAAGATCACCTTCTTTGTCCACACATTCATCAAACCCTACAGAACTCATTGTATTTTCTCATTCAGACAATGCTTATTAATCCCTACGCTCAGTCTACAGACATTGATAGATGGTGAGATGGAAGGAGAAGCTGAATCTGCATAATCCCAGGTATCATAGATCTAACGGACTAGTGAGAGACCCAAGAATTAATCAAATAATATCACCAACAACTGAAGCCATGCTCCAGAAATAAAACAGTGAGATTTGTGGCAGGTATGCATAATAAAATTTGCTTAGGAAGTACTATATTGTAATTACTTTGACAAAAGTTAACATCAGTTAACCATTCCATAATATGTAAATAGATCAATTCTCACTCTGTACCTTAATATTTACTCAGTATTTTTTTGTTAAAAGAAGAGACCATGAAAAGGCAATTAAGACCATTGGAATGTTATAGGTATGGAGATAATATCTATAGAGGCTCCTCTGTCAAAGATAGGTGACAGAATTATAATACTAACAGAAAGCCGTGTGGAGGGCATGTGAATAGAAAGATTGGAAACTCCTTAAAAATGAGTCTGTGCTAGTAGGGACAGGTATGTCAACATTTATAAGAGATAGGAAAGAATCTGGTTACTGGTATAAAACCTATTTGGGTTCAATGATCTATTTAAAACCAAAAATGAAAATTTGGTAAGATTAGATTTGGGGTTTAAGATTTCATTACTCAAGAGCATGTGAAGACGCTTCACAGGGAACAGTGGTGGTTGTATTTTAGGTGCCGTGGAGGGAAAATGCCTGGTAAACAAAATAATGCACAGGAAGTAGGGTCTAAAACCATGTTTCCAGGCCTGTGAAGAAAGCACATTTGGTAAAGTGTTTGTCTTATAAACATGAAGACTTGAGTTCTGTCATTGTGAGCTATACTGAAAACTCAGCTGTAATGGTAAACCCTTGAAATTCTAATCTAGGGAGAAAGTTGGAGACAGAAAGAATTCTTAGGCTATTTGGTCAGCCAACTTAACTGAATCTAAGTTTTAGGCCAATAGTAAACTGTTTCCAAAAAATAAGGGAAGATAGCACCTGAGGAATGAAACTCAAGGTTTCCTCTGCCCTCTGTATGCATTTAATATATGTGCACAAATACATACACCTACACATAGGAACATACATGTATACACACATATAGATACACAAAACTTACTTGGTGTTATCTAAATTTAATGCCTGAAGCATGGGAAGGAATCATTCTGAAAGGGGCATAGAACTTTGAATTTTTTAGACATGTTTCTACGGTGCCTAAGAAAGGGCCAGTGGATGATGTCAAATGGATGGACAGACTTCCATGCTTCATTGTAGTCTGCAAATATAATTCTAAATTATTAGGTATATGATAAACAAACTCAAGATGAAGATGTGGTACTTATGTGAAAGCAGGAGACAAAATATCAGAATGTTATGAACATATGTACATAACCTCTAAAGAGAGAATTATACCATAAAAGCAGAGAAGGTGAGCGAGAGAGACAGAGAGAGAGAGACAGAGAGAGAGAGAGAGAGAGAGAGAGAGAGAGAGAGAGAGAGAGAGAGAGAGAAGAGAGATGTAGAGATCAATATTGAGCTCTGAGACTGATACAAGGCAAAGAAAGAGAGTAGTGATTACAAATACTCCAGCCTCACTAAACACAATGAAAACATCAGTCCAGTGACTTACTGCAGGGAACATTTGCAAGTAAAGCTGTGTAGACAAAGAGTATGCTGTGTGATAGATTGTAACACAAAACAGCTTCCATGAGGAGACATTTTTCTTTTGCAAGGAAGGTTGGAGAAGCAGAGGGCAGATACAAAGGAATGGGAAGATGAGCGGTGTTGTGGTATATTATATGAAGCTCACAGAGAATCAATAAAAGGTTAGAAATTTTCTTTAAAAAAGCAAAATGAAACAGTTCATAAAGACCCAGTGCTCCCTAGAGTACTGGAGTGGAAGTTAAGATTATAAAGCTCTACAAAATAGTACTAAATGCTGTTAAATGCTATGGGAAGTTTTTCATTCTGTCTTAAGCTTTTATTACATCTTTGTTATGTATTTGTGAATGATTAAAATTGTCAAAAGTAAGGTATTTGACAGATATTTCCCTTGTGCCTGGTAGCCTTGAGCAGGAACCTCAACCAAGGAAGCTCTTTACTGGAAAACTGTTCTTACGGCCATTTAACTGTTTTTGATCATTCTTAATCTCTCTGAGGGCACCCCTAAACACATATAGAAGACACTTCAACTATGGCTAAAGACATGATCCAGTTATAACTACTTCAACTATATTAAATGAGAACTAGAAAGCAATAATCTAAGCCAATTATCAGCAATTTTTTAGCAACTCTGGCATTCATCACAGAGAGGAAGTACTTCTGGTAGCCCAGCCCAAGCCTTGTGATTGGTGCAAACACAATGTTTCATAGTGGAAGCAATTATCTTTGCTAAAAGGTCTTCCATGTCTATATAATCAGGTTGTTCTGATCACCTTTTGTGTCAGCTGGCATAACCTCCATCTGTTGCTTCATGGCTAATTGAATGGTTTCTCTAACACAGAGTTTATCTATCATTTTTTGATATTTATTATCAGTAGAGTAGGCTGAGCTGGTAACACAACCAGCAGATGGAGGGACTAGCAGTAAAGCAATTGCTGCAGGAGGGTGATTTAAAATCTCCACAGTATCTGGGAGAGAATTGACAAGGACATACGACTTCAGTTCACCAAAGTGTGCTTGAGCTACAATATTAACCCGCAAAGTGCTAAGAGGCTTGATGGCCAATGCACCTATATACAGAAGTCTCTAGTTTATAAAAATTAAGCACTTTTTCTTGAGGTTAAGGCTGAATGATTCAGGACCTGCCACTTTGCCCCCTATGTTTTAGACAAAGAGGAACTTGTCAATGCCAAGACTAGATGAACTTCTCGATTTTTCAGTTTCTGTTTTTATAGAGAAAAAGTTCTTTAATCTGGTTGGTAGCAAAATTCCCACCCACTGTTGCATTATTAAACACATTGTGGCATACCAGTCAGCAACTTGAACTGGTGGATTAATAATATATGCAACAGTGTTGATAATAAAGCATCCTTTAAAAAATGATAGGTAAAATATAGAATGAATGTATTTTTATGAAATTCTACAAACATAAAATTATAAAGAAACAAATTATATTGTATGTATCAGTAACAACCAAAGACACAGCAAAGACCACATATGATTTTAAGAGACTGAGTACAAGAAGTTCAGTGAAAGACTGTCTTCTGGACACGACACAGTTACTGCACTCACAAATTCACTGAAGCTACTGTTATCTGCACAAGATCAAGTCAAGGACATCAGTAAACATTCCAACAGGTGGCACTAATGGGACTCTTGTTTACTAAACATATAATACATTATACAGTAATAAATAGATACATACTGATCAAATATAATATTGACATTATTTTCCCTACTTAGCTTTATCTGTTTTACACATCCTAGAATCACCTAAGCATAGGAATCATCAATCAAGAAAATGCCAAAATCAGAGTGGTCTGTGTGTGTGCTTGCAGGCATTGTCTTGACTGTTTATAGATATAGAAAGGCCCAGCTGTCTGTGGGCCTTGTCATCCTTAGGCAGGTTGGCTTGAACTGTAACAATCCAGAGGAACATCAGCCTTGAAACAAGACCAAGAGCAGGCTTCGAGCAGCATCCATTCATGTCTTCTGCTCCAAGGGTCAGATTCCATCAATGACAGAGTGTAGTGTAGAATTGGAATCCAAATAAAATATTTCTTCTTTTAATTTGGTTTTGATTCACTGTTTTATCACATGAAGAGAAAAGCAATCTATAACAATATATTAGGTCATTACAGTGTTTTAGGGAAGTTCAAAGAACTGCTATAATCCTTAAAATGATGTGGCATGATTTAGCCTCACTCTTGTTCCTAGAGTTACCTTTACCTCCAAAGCAAGTTCATACGAGTGATCTAATGATCAGGCTAGAGCTTCTAAGAAAATGGCACCAAACACAATGTAAATTTCAACCGCAACCCAAAAAAATTAAAGGATCCTTTAAAACATACAATAGGAGCTATGGGTTGAGAGAACAAGTGGGAATGCAGTAAAGGAAAGAAAAGAAGGAAAGTGGAACAATTTATATTTTAGCTTTTAAAAACATAAAAAATGATAGGTTTAATTAATGTAGGTTAGGGTCTTATATGTCCAAGAAAATTATCATGGAGATTAGAAATAGCTTCCTAGATGCAGGGACTATAATATACTCTCCATGTGCGCTGACAGCTACTTTTAATTGTTCAAATATTTTGGTGCAATAGATAAGAATTAATTAATGCCCATGGGTTGGAGCCCAGGTGACATTCTTTAATTATGAGGTGACATTCCATAACTTATGACTACATTACTTAAAAACTGTTAGGGTTTAAATCTTACTAGTGTGGCAGATAGAGGTTCATTACAATGTTAAAAATTCTTCAGTATGCTCAGCCAAGGGCAAAAATTAAAGAGAAATTTTAAGTATATATTTCCATAAAACCTTCAGGTTAATATCTAAGGAGCAATAAAGAATGTGTGAGATTTTCTAAGACTCCCTGATAAGAGTTAGTCTTGATTCCCAAATAGTGGCAAAGAATGGAGGGATATTTGAAATATTCTTTTCTTTTCTTTTCTTTTCTTTTCTTTTCTTTTCTTTTCTTTTCTTTTCTTTTCTTTTTTCTGTTTATTTGTGTGTGTGTGTGTGTGTGTGTGTGTGTGTGTGTGTGTGTGTGTGTGGTTTTTCAAGACAGGGTTTCTCTGTGTAGCCTAATAGTTTAGAGTTACTATTTCTACTTTTTACTTTCCATGAGTAAATATAGCTCTCTAGAGGTGTGCCTACTCATATGAAAAACAACTAAAAATTTGTATTTTAAAAGTTGTGTACTAACAGATTGATAATGATAATATAGAACAATTTAGTTAAAATTTCCCAAAGAAAAGATATATAAGCATTAACATATGTGTTTTTTTCCTTAGTTTCCATTTCTCCATACCTGATCTGATATGTTGGCTTGACTTTCTTCACATCTTCTTGCTTTCCTCCTTGTCTTCACATGTACTAGACTTGCAATGGTTTGGAATAGAGGCAAAGGATGCTATGGGTAGAAACAGACTCCAAAACAAAAATTTCCCTTTCTCCCACCAGAAACAGCATCTCCCTTGTTGTATGAAAGGTAGAAAAAAGACTTTGTAAGTCATTGATGTTGACTTATCTGTTAACTGCCTCTCTGTCACAGGCACTAAATTTGGATAATTAATGCATATTCTTTAGGACTCCCTTCTCTAAGTGGTTCCGTGATTAGATAGATAGATAGATAGATAGATAGATAGATAGATAGATAGATAGATAGATAGATAGATATAGAGATATACTCATAGATTACCATTAATTATCTCAGTATATGAATACAACTTTTAATTTTTGTCAGGATCCTGTGTACATGGAAAGAGAACTCCAAATTCTTCCGTGTTCAGTTGTTGGTCATCCTGGAAGAAAACATTACTGCTTCAGAGTATAGACATCTTAAGTGGGAAGAAAAGAAAAAGAGCACACGTTTATGAACTCTATCCTTTGATAATTTGACCTCATTTTTGTACAAAATCAGAATTGCTCCATATTTAAATCCCTCTATTCTTTCCCATATTCACTATACCATAAGACATTCCACATCACCCTGTTCATAGCAGCCTTATTTGTGATAACTAGAAGCTAGAAGCAACCAAATGCCCCTTAACAATAGAATGGATACAGAAAACCTGATTCACATACACAATGGAATACAATTCATCTGTTAAAAATAAGGATATAATGAATTTTGCAGCAAAACAGATGGATTATGGACCCCACAGACAGTGGCAACTCAAGCAACTTGGTTTGCTTTGCTCCAAGTAACTATTCTTTGCTAATGACACACATATATTTTTTCACCTTACATTGTGTTGCTGAGCTCTGCTTGTGGTGATGCCATAGAAAGAAATGCACCAAAAACCTCTGGTGGTGTTCTGGGGGCTTCTTGCTGCTTCCATGGACCCAGGTCAATTGAAAGACTGATGTCAGCTAAATCAGATTCACCTGGAGTTTTGCTAAGACAGACTCACATGTTTTGTTTTGTTTTTTGTTTTTTGTTTTGTTTTTTTTTGTTTGTTTGTTTTTTGCTAAGACAATTCATGTGCCTGGACATGTGATTTTTGGAGGGGGTCTAAAGAGGATTCAACAGACAGTGATGGGGCTTGCATAGCTAGCTTCACAATGCTTTGTTGGCCTTTGTCTTTGCTGATCTTCCCTACTGATTCTCATGGCTCCCAGTGACTCACACTGATTTGGCAAAGGTCTAGCTGTTTCTGCTGGATCCTGCTACCACTGCAGACTTGCGTTTGCTATCCTGACACTACTGAACTATAGACTACTGACAATTGGAGACTGAAATAACCCCAAAGAACTATTTCTAAACAGATCTACTTTTTCTTATATCCTAATAACCTTACTTTTCCACATTCTCTAGTGGGTAGCAGGCTAGAAGGGAGGTTAAAACATTTAAGAACTCATATTAAAAGTAGGGTTTGAAAACTTAAATATATATATATATATATATATATATATATATATATATATATATATATA
>CM052700.1:108188440-108231161 GCA_028551405.1 Uromys caudimaculatus
ATATATATATATATATATATATATATATATATATATATATATATATATAAAATATAGTCAATATACATTAATTAAGCATATGGTAAAACTGCCTTGCCCAGCCTTGATATGAGTGTGTGCTTAGTCTTCTTATACCTTACCATGCTGTCTTCCATTGATATCCCTGGGAGGAATGTCTTTCTGAAGGAAAACAGAGTAGGAGTTAATCTGTGAGAAAGATGAGGTAGGGAGGGGAGTGATGAGAGCCTAGGAAAGAGAGGGAACAATGTTTGGGATATAATGTATAAGAGAAGAATTGAAATTCTTTTTCTACTATGTACAATGATGTCTCTTCTATGTGTGTTGTAAGTTTCTCTGCACCTACCTGGAAGCCTTGGGAGTCCTTAGTTTTCCATGATTTTCCCCATCATTGCTGTTGCCAGCTCATATACCATACAAATATTTTCCAATTGACCGAGCTAACAGAGTTGTGATGATCTGAAAATCATGCAACAGCATTCAACAGGGAAGACTAAGAGAGGTGAAGAGAGATGTGTGTAACCAGTGGCACAATTTCATAATAGAACACAACAACCATTTATACTGCAGGTATAACTGCACACCAAAATCAATATGCTAACTGTGAAATACAGTTATACTTCAGGCATTTTTGTTTTAAGAAAAAGAATCTTAACAGATTTAACAGTAAGAAAAAAAAGTGTATGATTCAATTTATTCTGCAGATATCAAATTCTTCCAAGGAGCAAAATGCTGCTGCTGCTCCTTGGGCTGTGGTTTGGGCTTAAGAGGGAACACAGAAGAGCAGGATGAGCTTTGAAGTCACTTGTCTCTACAGAGCAAGGAACTCATTACTGAGCAGCTTTGTGCTCAAGCTCACTTCTCTTCAGTGTCCTGCTCCTCACACACAATATGCATAAGTCAGCTAAGTGGTTATTATTAAGTGAATAGATTTTATTTTTAATAAAATCCTAAAGTGATCAGACACAGTCCTTTGATTTAAGTGAAAAGCGTTGTGTTTGTGTATATTGTTTAGAAGGTTGACAGTGTGGTTGTGCATCTGCATTGGAGATGCCAGTAGGGATGACACTGTGTTTATATCCCCCTGGACTTGCTAGAGAACTGAGGAGATTCTATTCTGTGGGAAGAAGAAGAATAAAAAGTTCCCTCCCAGAATGTGGACCCACCTTGTTGAAGAATGTAGCACAGCAGGAAAGATAAAGGGTAACAAAATCCTTTCAGGATTGAAAACCACACTGTAACATTTCAAAGTGGAGCAAGTCATCCCTAATTCTCCACATAATCTATTTTAGTGAATACACACTGACATCAAGATAATGATAATAACTGGCAATTTTGGTCTCAAACAACAGTTCCAGGAATCCTTCAAGCATCTTAGGCATCTTACCTTTTAATATATTCTGTTGTGGTTAACCCTGGGGCCTTTTGTATTCTAATTCTGCCCTCATGGGAGGGGCTTCAGTGAAAGAGTGAGTTACACTTGTGACTTCTTGTGAACCAGTCCCCTAATGATTAAAAGAGCCAATCACTGGTCTCATAAGGAGGGACTTCCAAGTCAGAGGAGGAGAAGAGAGGAGCAGGAGAGAGGGAGGGCCCTTTTGGAACGGGGAGAGCAGACAGGTAAGATGTAGCTAGTAGAGTCTCCTGGTGCTATGGTGGATCCCCAAGGATTTGCCACCAGAGGAATCAGACTTTGACAAAGTTTACAAGATTAGGTTTTAGTTGATGCACCCAGAGATTGAGTTATTATTGTTTCTGAAGTAAGTTTGTGTTGCATTTTACTTCACACGGCGGCTTGTCTGGGTTCCAGAGAGAAAGGTACAGTGGCAAAGTGTGAGTTTACCTGATGTGCACCACAGAGGCTGTGAGGGTATTGAAGCTTGGGGCTGGCGTGGTAGCGATCCTCCAGTGGCATCCTAGTGAGCTGGGTGGAGAGTTCATGGAGCTCTGAGCTCCACAAGATGAAAGCAGGTCGGCCATTGCCCACCAGTGCATGGCTGGTCAGCCCATGCCAGGGATGAGAGAACCAGGGCCTAGTGTGGGAGCAGGCAATACTTTCCTTCCTTTTTAATACTTTCTGCGACAATATTCCATTTAATTATTTGTGATGAGTGCCATTATTCTCCCACATCTATGGTTTAAGACGGAGAGGTGCAGTGCTTTCTAAAGTAAGAGAAAGAAATGTGTCTTCACTTTCCACATATAGAAATAAAAGAAAATATACATTATTCAGAAATGTAAAGGCAGTGAGAAAGATGAGTAAGAAAAATGAATTGAAGGAATATTGTTAAAAGGTCTTACTACTCCTGGACATAAATTAATATGAAAACGTATTTTACAGAGATGAGAAGTACAAAGAGCCATTCTCTGAGAGATATCTCTATCAGGTGAAAGAACTACTTCTGTCCATACTTTTTTATACTGGAAATTAGTTTAGAAACACCTTTGAAAAGGAATTAGTGAATTGGATTTAATTAACTAATTTGTTCACATTATAAATGTAAAACAGTCTCAAAAATAACACTTCATTGTGGTTATATAGAGCAACAGAGATTGTGACAGTCAATCTAGATGTTAAATTAGAAATAAGAAACAGGCCGCTAGCACTTCAGGATCAAAAAACAGGCACTGTGGAATCAAGGAGTAGGTATTTTAAATTTTACATGTCATTATGCAGTTAACTCTGTATATTTAGCTTTAAAGTCTCAGGATATCTCCATGATTTTAAATTTATACTTACTCTTCATTATATTTCTGATTGAAAACTCGTGCTTCCAAACCATGCCTTGAAAGGTCAAGTACCTCTTTACACATCGAGAGACAGATTTACCCAAGTCTTCACCTATCAACCATCACTTCACTTCACATCCTTTGTGGCTTGTACCTAGGGCTTTATTTTGCACAACTCAGCATTTCTACCTTTTCTCTTTTATAAAACAAATTATTTTTGATAAATATTTAATATTTATTTTAAAAAATGTTGCAGTTTTGTGATTTTGAAGGGCAGTTTAAAAATTAATTAGAATTGATTTCCATTTCTTAGCATGTATACAGAACTTAATTATAATTTTTTTCATTATTTTACCTAATAAAACTAAAACAAGGACAAAATTAGAAGAATAACCAGTATTTTAGTATGTCATCTGGTGGTATATACGGTTTCTAGTTTGTAACAAGAGTCACCATTTCTTCTTATACCTGGTAGCATCAACTTATTTTCATGCACAGTGATTAAGGACTCTCATTGATTGAAGACTTGTTTAGTCTAAGATACAAATAAGATATCCTGGTCTATTGTAACAGGTAAATGTAGCATACTATGCCATTTTGTATTTTGGCACATATCACAACTTGTGTGTGGCTTTCTCATGGATAAGAATTCCAGCTTACATGAGTTTACAAGCACATCCGAGCATATCTTCTACCTAACAGATATGCAATTTACAATATAACTCAAGAGCTTAGAGCTTTTCTTTAGATTGTTGGTTGTTGGTGGTGGTGGTGTGGTGGTGGTGGTGGTGGTGGTGGTGGGGTGTGTGTGTGTGTGTGTGTGTGTGTGTGTGTGTGTGTGTGTGTAAAAAACAAAGACAAATACACAGATTTTACTAGGACAGGAAGAATTACAATAAATAGAATGAGAGAAATTCTAGAAGTGCTTGCGTTGGAGATGGGAACAGTGCTTTTTATTTTGTTTTGTTTGTTTATCTGTTTCACTACTCATTCCAATTTGGTCTGATAATAAGTATGTTTTGTTCTAGTTGTTTAAAATATTTAGATTTCCCATTTCAAATTCATAAAATTTATTTGACGAGATCATAGCTTCAGGTTATAAAATTATTTTAAAAATTACCAAGTGTCTGTCCCAAATGAATTAACTTCAATAAAAAGTATCAAACATCTTTCTTACATGAATGAATTACAATGGAATATCTTCTAGGCTAAAATTAAGAATCCAAGAAGAAACAAATGAGATCATGAAAACAGAGATGGAGATAATTACGAACCTGTAGCACCTAGACCCTTCTTTACTTAAAAGGTGGTAATAACTCATAATTAGTCTTTTCACTTTAGTGTACAGTTATATAAAATTCAATATGATACCCCAGAGAAAGAAATATATTTAAATTATGAGTACATGATTATTGCCTTTTCATTGAATTTTAGGAATTCAACATGATATAACAATAAATTTTAGGGCAGCTTGACAAATGTTTTTGCATAATAGACTTAATTAAACCATCCAAAGAAAGTGAAAGCAACCCCATATTACGCCATACTATGATTTAATTTTTTCTTAATCTCTCTCTCTCTCTCTCTCTCTCTCTCTCTCTCTCAAAAAAAAATTAGAAAGATTAAAAATCAGCAAAAAACTGGCATGACTGTCAGGTAAATTATTACATATATTGGGCCTCCTGTACTAAATTTCAGTGATGAAATCATGTCCCATGACTGTCTTTGAGATCTCATGGCTGTGCATTTCATTTGATGTGTGTTGCTAAGAGAATATTTCCTAAAGTTCTTGCTTCTGTCAAAGTTTAAAATTGTATGACCAGCTATTCCATTAATATTGGATCTGAATACATAGTTCCAATAAGCACCTATATTTTAAAAACCTCACGAAGAAAGACAATAGGATCTTATTGTAACTACCATGACACTCAAGACCATCTTAGCTTTGGGGCTGTTGGAGAATGTGTTGACATGTTTTAAATTTTGTTTTGAGAATAAAATTTATATGCATTTCTACCTTTACTTTCCTTGTACCAAGCCCCATTCCCCAGTCTATTCTTGACATTTTAAAACTGTTATTTCATAGATGTGCATGTGTGTGTGTGTGTGTGTGTGTGTGTGTCTGTGTGTCTGTGTGTGTGTCTGTGTGTCAAACATGTATAATCTTAAATAAAAACTGTTCAGTCTTTATAATGCTACATGTATATGTTTTCAGGGCTGACCTTTGGCACTGGACAATGTATTGGTGGGCTCTTCTTGGAGAAAGGCCACCTCACTCCCTTGTGCCAAGGTTTGTTGTTTGTTTGTTTGTTTTTGTTTTGTTTCCAGATGGATAAAGACCTTGAAAGCCTTTTTTACCATTTAGTTTGGTATGTTCATTGCTGTCATATTTGATAAGCACTCATGTAGGCAGCCTTCCTAGTGAGACATTATAGGTGTAACTTCTGATATTGCCAAGATCACTCAACAAGCTCCCTGATCCTTTGGCTCTTAGAATCTCTCTTCCTCCTTTTCTGCAGTATTCCCAGAGTCTTAGGAACAGGAATATTTTCATAGAAGTCTCCAATAGGACTGTGCTACACAAGTACAAATTGTGATTGCTTGTGTTATATTGTAGTAATAATCATCTATTGCAACGAGAAATTTCTTTGATGAGTGGTGAATTTTTCACTAATCTGAGAGTAAGAGCTCAAATATGTACAAAGTGTATGGGATTGTGCTGGCTTAGTAAATTAGTGACTATAGAGTCTTCTCCAATAATGATGACTTCACAAGCACTGAGTGATAGACTAGGTTTCCAGCACTAGTCATGGTCTCACTTTATTGATCACCTCCTGAGTCCAATTAAAGAGTATTTAGTTATCTTCAAAGTACATGTGTAAAGCTGTACCCTTTGGCTATTCTGGTCATTACATTGATATAATTCATTTTAATTGTTATTTGGTCTATAAACTGTTGGTTTTCTTCTTCCTCTAGAAGATTGCATGGTTTCTTCTGGGTGCATGAAAACTAGTCCTCAGCAAGGGTGATTCAGGTTTCAGCTAAGGAGTTTCTGAACCATGTTTCTGAAGTGCATAGTCTCTTTAGCAGAAGTGGCTTATGTTCCACTTTTGTTGATTTTTGTGCACATTAATTTTTTAAAGTTCTGTTTAATTTTTTTTCCATTTCCATCACTACATGTTTTGAGGTAGTGGGCAATACTTACTTTTTATTAATTTATTTAAAAATATAAAATTAAGACTTTATTTTCATAATACAGGAATCCCCTCCCCCCCCCTCTTTCTCCTTCTCTCTCTTTCTCTCTCTCTGCATTAAGAAGTGACCTGTATGGGATGCATGATGAAGAAGAGTGCACATATCCACAGATCTCAATTTCCATAGAAGACCTCTTCTATGTTTCTTTGTGGTATACAATGTAGTTTAATATCTGACTTATATTTCTAACCAAGGGATGACACTTCTTCATATGTAAAGAGCTACATATTTATTATTTCTCTTAGTAAAACATAATTTATTTGCTAGATTCCTATGATGGTCAGTTTTCACTGGCACTTTGCCACAATGTAAACTCATCTGGAAAAATGTCTCAGTCAGGCAAGTCTATGCAAAATTGTCATGATTATTGATTGATATAAGATGATTTAGCCTGGTGAGATTAGTACTATTTCATGGACTGTACCAGAGAAAGCTAAATAAGAAGCAGCAACAGGGTGCAGTAAAGATACATTTGTTTCATCTGCTCTGGTCTGTTCTGGGTTATGACTAGATGTGTAACTTGAAATTCTCTCAGTGGTAGTCTGAAACCTAGAATGTAAGGGATTCCATGTCCTGTGTATGACTTTCTGACATGATGTTTTATTACAGGAGAAGAAAAGAAACTAGAATAACTACCAAAACTAAATTATTGTTGGCTTTGCAGGCAAATGGCAATGAATCAATTACTAAACTACTTTTCTATTTAAAATTATAAAGTGCATATAAGTAGATGTGCCTTTGGTAGTGACTCTACATTTACAATTCTCTGAATTCTGCTTAAATGAATCATTCTAAGCTTTGGGGGGGGGGGGATAGGAAGCTTTATAAGCCTAAGACAAGAAAGAGGTAGAGTAATACACACATATGAATGGAGGGAGAGAGGGAAGAGAGATAGAACATGAGGGAGAATGAGAAAGATATATGCCAGTATTTACTCAAGGCTGACTTCAAATTGTTTATAATGTTGGGGAATGTAATTGGCTAAAAGCCGAGTCATGAGCAGAATGAAGCAGGGCATTTCATACCTCTTAGAACCGAAATATCCTTATACTGTCTTTAGCTGCTTCTCCCATACAATCTTGAACAGCAATACACTTTTGGGGAGAAGAAGGAATCAAAGTGTGTGACAGGAGCATGCTCTCAGTCAAGATGAAACACCATGTTAATGATGTAACTAAATACAGAAAGAGATCTGAATGTCTACGACCTGACAAAGCCTCTGGAATGTATTGGCTGTAGTGAATATTTCCACATTTTTTCAACTGATTAGTAGGCATAGCCATTACTGGTGATCTCGAATTTATTACAGACTTCCATTTAAAGACTAGTGGAGCAAAATTCACTTATTTTGGTGTACATTGTACAAATTCTTTACAAGTGCATTGTCTTGTTACCTGTAACTTACATCAAGATACATAAATCTACTCACATTGCTCCTTTGTAGTCTTTCAACCACCTCTATTAGTCTAGCAAATAGTGTCTGTTTCCTGTCCCTATAGTTTTGCCTTTTGTAGAAGAGACTATGAATTCTAATTTTTGAGCTTTTATCTCACAGAGATGATCACTCTTTTATAAGATGAAATGGTGTTTTCCACAAGCTTTAAGCTGCCTTTAGAGGAGAAAATTTTCTTTGTAGATCTTTCCAGCTGTGACTTCTTTTAGGTAGAGTTTAAAACAAAAAACTTTGTTGAAGAATATCTTTTAAGATAAAAGATTTATCCAACTAGGCTACATATGATTGTTGGTAGCTGAAAGGAATAACAGCTGGAGAGAACAACAGCCAGAAAGATATACCTCATTAAAACACAGACCTACTTATAAGAAGTTTTAGCTATCTACATTTTAAATAAGAGAAACAGAGCTATAGTAAAGAGTCACAGCGAATAATACAATGTACATTGTGTATCTACTCACATTGCCAATGACGAGTGACATTAATTGTGGTGCTAACAAAGTTCAGGTTGTTGGAGAGAAACCCATGAATCTATAAAGAAACAAAATGTTGCACGTGTATTTTATGGTTTTAAACAAAAGGCAAGGCAATAAATATGTGAGCCAATAATTTACATATAATTATAGCTTATGTGCTGTTTATATAATTTTAAAATCTTTTAAAAATCTCAAACAAACAAATATATGAGGACAGTGTGTTTATAGGAGGATGATTCTAGGTATACCAGCTCCTGAGGTAATTAGTTCCTGAAGGGAGCACAACAGAAACACTCCGATATCAGGAAGACACTCTGGGAGTTATGGAGCACCCTGAAGCTTCAGTGACTGGAAGCCAAATTCGAGAGAATTGTTGGTTTGGCACCAACATAGACTACCTGAAAAGTTCTTATCTCAAAATAATTAATTAAACTGTATATAGCAGAGTACAGCCGGGTCTGGGATCAGTCAGAGAAGATGCACCTAACCCTCAAGAGACTGGAGGCCCCAGGGAGTAGAAAGTTCTGGTGGGGTGGAAGATGGCGGTTTGGGGACATCCTCCCTCGTGGAGATGGGAGCTGGGAGGAGGAGGTCCAGGATGTGGACCAGTCAGAGGGTGGACCAGGAAGGGAATAAAATCTGGGGTGTAAAATTAAATAAATAAATAAAAAATAAAATAAAGAAAAAAACCTAAAAAAAAAACCCACATTACTTTTAGCAGTTGTAGAATATGGTGAATTGCTTTTTATTATAGTCTAAGGTGAGATAACTTATGATGACACATGATTACATTTACATTCTCTTTTTCTTTTATTGGTTATTTTATTTATTTATATTTTAAATATTGTTTCCCCTTCCCAGTTTCTTCTTCTCTAAACCTGCTTCATTCGGATCTTTCTCAAAAAGGATATATACAACTACAATCATTGCTGAGCATACAATTTTTATTTTGACTGTCATAACAACATTTTATGGGGTCCACATGCCCTCTTCTTCGGTTTGTTCCACTTTTTAACATAGAAAATATTTTCTTTTTGAGTCTAATTCTCTCCTTTTATGGAAACTTCATTATTTTTTTTTTTTATTCTATCTTTCCTGCAGAGAGTTTATTTTTCTCCTTTCTTTGGAGAATATTTTTTTTTTATTTTTTCTTTCACTCTCCTTTCTTTGGAAACTTTATTTTTTATATTTAAACCCAGTATTTCTATGTCTGTCTATGTTTAGCTTCTTCATCTTCTTTAGCATCTATGTGCCTTTTAATATATTTCTATCTTTCTCTTTTTCAGAGACTTTATCTTCTATACTTATTTATTTATTTCTCCCTTAATACATTCTAAAGTCAATATCTTTCTTTTTATTTAATTTTCACAAAGCTCTTTCCTCTGGGAAATTCTTTTTAATTACTTAATTATTTTTAAGGACTTCATTTTATTAATTTCAAAATATTTATATTTATATCTGTCTATGTTATTTTATATTCAACCTCTTTTTCTCTTTAGCATTAAGGCATAATTTCAAACAATTCTTATCTGGTCAGAAGTTTGGCTGCACTCAGATTTCTTCTGTGTGTTTTTGTCTGGCTTCTATGTTCTGCCTGTGAGTAGCACCACACCTACCCTTTTGATCACAGGGAAGAGGTATACTAGGCCTCTTCCAGTCTGTAGGTGACATGGCACCTGACCTAATGCCTGACCCCTTCCCTTATCTGAGAAATTATTGGACCCTCAAGGTAGCGGGCTCTGCAGGCCAACATGTTCCTGTAGGTAGCTTCTGCCACATCTTCTCAGTCTAACAGGTCACATGGCTACTACATCCTGGCTCTAAAGGGTCAGTCCCTCTTTCCGTTAGACTCTGGGTGGTTGCAGACTTTTACCCATAGACCCAAATTGGGCTTCAGATTTTCCATGGGCCTCCCAGCTCTCTCTAGTGCTGTCTTTGACCCTAGCCACAGCTACTATGTCCTGAGCTTTTCTATTCAGCAGGGTCTTTTTATTTTATTTTTAATGGTAATTTTATTTATTTACATTTCAAATGTCATCTCATTTCTGGTTTCCCCTCCACAAACCCCCTATCTCATCCACCCCCCTTTATTTCCATGAGGGTGCTCCCCCACCCACTCACCCACTCCTGCCTCACTGCCCTAGCATTCCCCTACACTGGGTCATTGAGCTTTCCTTCACAGGACCAAAGGCTTCTCCTTCCATTGCTGCCAGATAAGGCCATCCTCCGTTACATATGCAGCTGGAACCATGGGTCCCTCCATGTGTACTCTTTGGTTAGTGGTTTAGCCCTTGGGAGCTGTGGGGGATCTGGTTGACTGATACTGTTTTTCTTCCTATGGGGTTGCAAACCCCTTCAGCTTCTTCAGTTCTTCCCCTAACTTCCCCATTAGGGTCCCCATTCTCAGTCTGACGGTTAGCTGCAAGCATCTACCTCTGTATTTGTCTGGCTCTGGCAGAGCCTCTCAGAAGACAGTGATAACAGACTCCTGTCAGCAAGCACTTCTTGGCACCAGCAGTAATGTCTGGGTTTGGTGTCTGCATATGGGATGGATCCCCAGGTGGGGCAGTCTCTGGATGGCATTTCCTTCAGTCTCTGCTCCACTCTTTGTCCCTGTATTTCCTTCAAACTAAAAGAAAAAAAAAAAACCTACATGATCATCTCATTAGATGCTGAAAAAGCATTTGACAAAATTCAAGATCCCTTCATGTTAAAAGTCTTGGAAAGATCAGGAATTCAAGTCCCATACCTAAACATAGTAAAAGCAGTATAGAGCAAACCAGTAGCCAACATCAAACTAAATGGAGAGAAACTTGAAGCAATCCTACTGAAATCAGGGACTAGACAAGGCTGCTCACTCTCTCCCTATCTACTCAACATAACAGGGTCTTTTTAAAGCAGTCTTCCACACTGTCTCTCTGTGGCTTCTTTCCTGTTCATTGGCTAGGAAACCTCTTTTCACATGGGAGTTCTCAGGTTCTAGGGATGGATTCTAGCCGCATTTGCAACTTCAGATTTTTTTCACTAGCACCTGGATTCCTGACTAGTGACTTGGAGACTTATTTTTATTTATGATGTTTAATGGCCTTATGCTAAGCTTGTTGCCTGAGTAGCTAATAACTTATTTAACCCATTAAACTATCTATGTCTACCACAAGGTTAGGTACCTCTCCTCAGTTTCATCCATCTGACTTCCTCAGAGTCTGGATAGGGAATCTTCATATGATTATCTTCTAGAGTTCCTGTCTCTCTCCCAGAACTCCCACCTCTTATTTCTTTCTTTTTGCTAATAAACAATCAACATTTTATTGGCATGTGATGCTTCTACACAATACACAAGAGATTCTCTTTATATGACTCCTCATTTCTATTTCAGATGAACTTGTATGTTTTTATACCAATGTTCTGATATTTTATACAATAGTTCTATAGTAGATCTTAAATTCTGGCAGGGTGATACTGACATTTCTTTTTGTCTACCCCATACAGAGTTTCTCTGTAGTGATAGTCATATGAAAATGAGATGGTAACTCAGCTAAGAGCTGTGGGTTGGGTTTTCCATTCTCAAACGATTCTGCATAAAGTTCCTTTTGCTGAGACTTTTTAATGACAAGATCCATACTATTTGTCTCTACTGTAATACAAAAGCTTCCTTTTGCAATGATTTTTGAAAATAATATCTAATGAGTTCATTGATCATGAAAACAGGGAGGTAGAACACACAAAACAGCCAAAAACTTATCCCTTTTATTTATTTGTTTTCTAATAAAATTATCGATACCTTATTACTTCTATTATATACTACACAGCATCTCTATTATATATTATTTGAATTCATAACGGTTTTAATTTGTGTTAGTTCTTTTGCCCTGATTGGAAACAGATAATGTCTTATATTATTTTCAGTTTGATTCCTTGCTGATATCTACCTCTAAAAGCTTTTATTTTATAAGTTATTTTTAAAACCAAATATGCTATTTATTGTACTAACCTCTCTTTCAAAGTAATTCGTGTCTATTGAGTTGTCTGTGTCATTAATCTGTCTGCTTTCAAGATAAAAACTTATTATTCTTCTATAAATTACTTCCATTGGCAGGGTTTATTGAAATCAGATAATTGCTAGCATCTTTTTATATAATGAAGATTATTAGGAGCAATTAAAAATCATCTGAGACTATTAAAAGGGAAATATAATTGTAAATGAAAGCAATCCAGAAAGGTGAATATATGTCAAAGATTCCTGAGGCAAGTCAATTAAACAGGAGCTGCTCTTTTTTTTTTTTTTTTTTTTTTTTTTTTTTGGTTTTTCGAGACAGGGTTTCTTTGTGTGGCCCTGGCTGTCCTGGAACTCACTCTGTAGACCAGACTGGCCTCAAACTCAGAAATCTGCTTGCCTCTGCCTCCCAAGTGCTGGGATTAAAGGCATTCACCACCATTTTTTTATGATACAATGTTAGCTATGAAAATGTGTTTTATGTTTGAGTTGAAGAATGTTTTGAGTGCTTTGAACTAATATCCAATCCTCCTCTACACTAAAACCAGAAAAAAATTGAAGATGAGAAGAATAGAATAATTATACATTTTGAAAGGCATGTGAAAAAATACGATTTGCAAAAAATGCTTAGAAAAATTTTAGAAATTACAGAAGTTAGCATAAATCACAACTACCCTGAAATGACTAAGCATGGTACAACTGGAAAGGAAGACTTTATTAATCTTAAATTTGGATGATGGAAGTAATGTGAGAGGGAAATAGAATGAAACTAAAGAACTAGCATAAACAGAAAATATAAGTCTACAAGAGCTTCTAAACAGCCCACTTTATCAGTCAGCATCTAAATGGCACTGTAATGCTTAACAGGATTTCTTTAGCCACAGTCTGCTTCAAGACTTCTAAAGTGGCATTTTCATAGCCTCTTTCTGGACTGGACTTATTCTCCTCCTAAGCATCAGGATCAATCTTAGTAAGGAATTTAAATTGAAGTTTAAAAAAGTCTCTTTCCTTTACTTTTTCCTCAATCCATTTTCATCTTCATCTCTTCCCAACTATCATATCACTAATGGTGGTGATCACTGTTTGTGTGTACCATGTAATAATGCAGTTTCAGTTAGCTCCTGGTAAGCTTTCTTCAAGGTAGAAATGTACAAATGTACAAATGTTAAGGTTTTCAGTCAATGAAATAAATTGAGTATTTTTTTTTTTTGGATTGGTTTTATTTGATTTCAATTGTGTTTGTTCCTGTTTGTTTGTTTTGTCTTTTTTTTTTATCGTTTCAAAACTGATGTGTCTCTGTTTCCCCTTTCCCATTTTCTAACAGTGTCTTTTAAATTTTGTTATATATTTAGAAATAATTTTTATAGTACATATACTTCAGCAGACCACAGTTTTCTGATCTTAATCTAGATTTCATTGACATATATTATATAATGTGAAGAAAAGTAAATATAGTTCTTTATTCAGAAGAGTAAAATAGATATCAGTCCTAGACATAAACTACGTTTGACCCAGTATTCTAACAGAGTCAGAGGGTGTCCGTTCTCTAAACTGGTTGAGTGCCATTGCTTAGAATCCATGTTAAACTGTTCTAACAAGGTTCTGCAGGGGCCAGAATGTAGTTTTAAGTAGAAATACATGAATGCATGACAATGTACTTGTACTCCCTAACTCAAGCCCTAATTTCCATGTGAGTCCATCTGCAATTTTTTCTTTATTATCGTGACTGGACATGAATGGAGTTTTGGTAGCATGCCCATAATGATAACTCACTAAATAATATTTCCTAAAAGTGTTGTTCCAGGAACTATGTGTAATATCAATGCTATACACTTGGCTTGGTGATGCTGAAGACTTACTAACCTATTAACTAATATTGTCTTCTCCAGGTCTAGGTCAAAAAGCAAGCCTCTGTCATGTAATCAGAGAAAATCCATTTAACTTCTCATCCCTTCTCTGCACACACATTACCCACAAGAAGATATTGGTTATACCTGGTGTCTGTTAGAATTGCATCTTGAGCAGATCTGAGCAGTAGAGGGCCTTTGTCATCTTACAATGGTACCATGCTAAAATAGAAATAAACTAACTGGAAACACAAGTAGATTTCCGCTCTCAATTACAGGTGTCTTAGATATTTGCATACAGCTGTAAACCACACTTTAGCATCCCATATACCAAACTGATTATTTGGTCCTATTATATTCAAGTCTATTGTAAGCAATTATTAATGCATTCCTAAAACACTAGCTAGAGATAGCACGTTGATAAATTGTAATCAACATTAGCTAATTTTCTTTTATAAGACTTGTAACTTCAAGAACTTCAAGATAATTGATCATCAGCACAATGATCCATCCCACAGTATCTTCATTTATCATATCCTTATTTCATTAGCAGCATTAAAAAACACTCACTTCCTCAGAATAAGAGAATGACATGATAAAGATATGTAAAAGCAATATTTGGAGGGAAGTAAAATAGTAGATTAACAGTTGCTCTCATAGTTAAATAAAATGTTTACGTTAGATGAGACATCATTTAAGTAAACCATAAAATCCATTGAATATTTATGAAAGAAAAATTAATATTTAAAATGGATGGCTACTTCTTACTATCACTTGTAACTATTGTTACGTAATGTTGATTGAAGTTCAAATTGTTTTATGAAACATATTTATGGCAGGTTGAAAAATACTTGATGATTCTTCAGAGTGTGAAGAAATGTATATTAATATGATTTTTACAGAAAATAATATTTCATCATGATTAATCAAAAAAAGTTAAATTATCTCATTGCAAATTTCCCAATCATTTGTATTAATACAGTTCAGTAGATAATCTTTACTTTTACTAACTTGTAGACAACTTTATTTCTGCCTGTCCACCACCTAGAAAATTTATAGAAATTTAGTTAATGGTTCACTATACCTTGAAATTGCTTAAATGCCACAAGTGACCTGACAGTATTTAAGGCAATCAAAACAAAAATAAAGAAAAACATTATTCAATGAAACAATGTGCTGAATATATCAATGCAAAATTCTTCATAGTTTTCAAGACTACATGAGAGAAATTATCTTTATTTAGCTATAGTTTTCTGAAGTAATAAATCTTTTTTAAAATTACCAAGTTCTAGTTATGTCCAATAATTAGTCAACTACATCAGTAACTTTTTCTTTTATAGACTGTATAGATAAAGTAATTATTCTTATCTTATTTGTGAATATGCTCACCATCTTGTAATTTAGCATTTTGGCAAATAATAAAATGAAACATATAAATATATGCCATGAAATTTATTTATAATTATACATCTAGAAGTACATTGAATACATTTTAATACTAAAAAAATCTTGAAATGCAAACTTGAAATGCAAACACATGAATATATGATTCATTGTCAAAAACAGCTTTTGCTGCTTCTCAGAAATTACCATGGGAAATAAAATATAATAACTTAGGTCATTAACAACATAATCTCTTATTTCATAACGCTCTCTAATTAGCTCACATTTGACTCCCTTCTACCCTCTGTGTGGTTGAAAAAACTAATGCTATCATTTAAAGTCTTTCTGCAAAAAATATTTTAGAGAAAATACCACATTTTGAAAATAAGATTACATTAACACACTTTTTTATGGTTGTTTGATAATATACATTATTATATACTTACTTTAAATGCATCTTAATAAAATATGAATTCTGACTATTTTCATTTAAATGAAAGTTATGGCTAGGAGATACTGGGCAACATATTTGTTCTATTATATGTTATTATATATATCATACAAATCATTATCTTCTGCTATTATATAATACAGGCATATATGCTGAGGCGATTATTTTAGCATTCTGTTGGACAGAATGAATAATAGAATAATATAAATGGTTATTGATAAGTTATGATATAAAATGGTTTCACTTATGATAGATATGAAATGGTTAATGATACAGATAATTATCCTCAATTTATTTTTAAACTTTCTTGTGCATTGGTGTGTTCAAATTCTCATAACTTGAATTTCTTCTCCATGTGTCTGACAATTATGGCATGACAAATCTTTTTTAAAAAAATAATTACTTGTGTGTGTGTTTGTGTGTGTGTGTGTGTGTGTGTGTGTATGGCTTTCATGTGTGCATTGGTGCTTCTTGAGCCCAGGCCAGAAGCTGTGAAATTCCCTCAAGCTGGGGTTACAGATTATTGTCAGCTGCCCTATGTGAGTAATGATATCCATATATGGGTCTTTGAAGAGGAGCCAGTGACCTTAACAACTAATGCATCTCTCTAGCCCCACTAGGATACTTTTAAAAGAAGTGTAGAAGAATCAAAATGACCAAGGAATATGTATGGGTACAATCAAAAGTCTAAGAAAAAATATGATGTTATGACATAGTCTATAAGAAAGCAGTGGGACAAAGGAATGTAAGTATTCTCAAACATGGGAAATATAGGAAACAGGTTATTCTGTAGAGCTTCCAGAATTTATACAGTTAAAGAAAATTTTGGACATTTTACCTTAATAAAATTAACATAACTTTGTGTGTTTTACATTACAGGTTTGTGGCAATATGTCAGAGTATTCTAACTAACTGCAGTTGACAATTAATGTTACGTGTCAAAATGGCAAGTTAGATTAATATACCCAGACAGCTGGAAAATATTATCTTCATATTTAAGTGTATTTAAGACAGAGAATTTCTGGAATAGAGTAGAATTTGAATTAGAAAGTCTGTGTAAAGAAGATGCAGCCTCACAGTGTGTCTGGGCATCATTCAAGTCCTTAAAAGGGAAATAATAGACGGTAGATTCAAAGAAAACCCACCCATCTTGAAATCCGCCCATCTTGAAGTTGGGACATCTATCTTATTTTGCTTTTGACACAAGTCATCTATTCTAGTGTTTTAGCTACTGATCTTCAGGTATGGGTCAGAATGTACTATTTATATTCTCTGGTTTTCAGTTTTCAGAAACCACAACATTGAAAATTTTAAATTTAATAATAAGGTGATACAACTCTCTCTCTCTCTCTCTCTCTCTCTCTCTCTCTCTCTCTCTACATGAAAGAGATATACACATGATTATATATGAACAATTTCTTCCTACTCCCTCTTTCTATATAGGTGTGTATTAGGTGTATGGGTGTATGGTGTGTTCTTAAGAATATTTGGAATATTTTGTCATGTTAGCATCATAAATTGTTCTATGTAAACATAGATAGAATAAGTTGATAATTTTATTTTTTCTCTGGTTGCAATCCAAATTCAGTAACTGTGGATGATTGAAGCTACTACAGATGTATCGAGCTATCCTATAATAAAGTATTTTTATGTGTCTAAAAAGAAAACTCTAAAATAATGGAAAACATAGAAGAGGAAGCTGTGAAGATGGCTTAGTGAATATAAGTGCCAGCACTGAGTTCATTTCCTCACCACAATGTTTGATCATGTCTATGAAAATAGCACTGGAAGACAGAGAAGAGAAGACCCTGAAAACATACTGAAACAAAATACAATAATGTGGAGAGAGATAGAACAATACACCTGATGACCTTATCCTGCCTCTACTCTTTTCTACTATTAAAGATATAATAAAATTAGGTGATTAAAGGGAGGATATATTTGTTGTCTCTATTTTGATCAGATTGGTTAACTGTGATAATCTCTATTGCAAAGAGAAATTTCTTTGATGAGGGGTGATAACTGCACCTGTCTGTTATTATAAAGATACATATTAAATTCAGTTGGCAATTAAGCTGGTATAGTAAAGCAGCAACTGTAGGCCCTTCTTTAAGAATCACAATCTCACTAAACCCCAAGGTAGTTTTATAGGTTTCTAATACCAGCCTCCAGTTTCTTCTTGTTCATTTGGCCTTAAGTCTATTTAGAGAGCTTCTGGTTAGCCTAAGATATGCATGTCCATGAAGGCTCAATAAGACAGGTCCCTAAAAATGACCTGAACAAAGACACACCAGTAGGTGTGCTAAGATGGAAGAGAGAGAAATTAGTAACTCAACTCCAGACAGAGCAAGTCAGGTGACTAAATAAGGCCGAGAAGAGTAGAAAGAATCTTCCTTAGGGAAGACCGTCCCCAACTGGTTAAAAATATCTAATGGTTATCCCTGAAAATTCATATATACAAAACAACATATATAGTATTTGTATATTTAAGAATACAAAATTATGCAACATATATGCACGTATACTATATATGCAGTATAGCAGCAATTCCAGAAAATTAGGCAGTGAGTTTGTGAGAGAACAAGGGGGTGTATATGGAAGGGACAAAGAGAAAGGGGAGGAAGAAAATGATGTAATTATGTTTTTATTAAAATTAATTTTAAAAAGAAAAATGCTGTATACATATAACACGTCATGGTTTTGAAATAATACCTCCCTTGTTTCTGGTCAGAATCATCTGAGGTCAGTTATAGGACCAGAATACCAACTTTTGTAAATGAAGCAACAAAAATGTAGCACTTGCAATAGTCAAACCTATCTAACTCTGAATGTCCTTGCTACATCAATGACATCTTTGTTGCACATATTTCTCTAAAACTCTTTCAGGTGGTCCTGAATGTCTGTTAATAGTACCAACTCTTAGCCAGTAGTAAACTTAAACAATTATTAACTTAAGCCATTTATTTTAAAAGTAACAGATTCTAAAATATTTAACTTGTCTTTGCAATAATTGTCTATTGTATTTGTCTACTTTCTAGTGACAAAGTATGTTTTCAATCTTACAAGTATATCGTGATTTTTATAGGCAAAAGTACCCCCCCACACACACACAAAATCAATATTTAACACAGTGTATGTCAAAGAATGGAATTGGTGTAGCCCGGGAGGGGGGATTACTCAGTTACCACTTCCTAAGTAAAAGTAAACAAATAAAACTAAACATTTTGTCTTGAAAATTCTTTGTTAAATCATTGTACATTGTTGTAATTTATAACCTACTCAGGACTTCATTCACTCTACATAGGAGAAGCACACCTGAACACAGGTGAGGGAGATTCCCTCACATGGTTTGCTTTCTGCAGGCTTCAATCTCTATTTGCCTGACCCTCAATATTATGCACAGTAACTGCCAACTGAGAGTATTTCCACAGGGAGTTTGTCATCTGTTTTTGTTAATTTTTCCTGGCTGTTTTTATTGGGTTGGCAGCCATGCCAGACATTGACTTCCAGCTACCTTTTTTTTTAATGACAACTGAAAAAACCCTGTTGTAAGCTGTCAGTTCTCATCCATCCCTCTATTATCATAAACTGCCCTCACCACAGGCCTCACCTACATCATTCCCCACTGCAAAGCAGGCTTATTTTTAGTTTTTTCAAAATAGCAGTCCAAGATCTAGAGGATATTTACTCTATTTCGAATGCTTGGGTGAGAGATGTCTGAGATATTTGGCATTCCATTGAATGCCATCTGGCATGTTGGTAGACTCCGTGTCTTTTGCTGTTAGTAAATATTTATTATTTGTACAGGCTTTTAGGTACTGGTGAATAAAGCGCTTAGGATGAGAAGGAGGCATTGCTATTGAACACATATCTGTGTTAGTTGGCTGAATTTAGCAAACTATTAGGGTATATCTGATTCAAAGCCAAGTCTCATGGTAATTTAAGAAAGCGATTGTAAAAAACTGTCTCTCTTCTTGCAGCTAATAATGTTTAATAGGTCTATGGGAAAGGATGGGTTGGTGTGTCCATATCTACTCTCTCTGTTGGGATTTGGACTGGTTTGTACTGTTTTTGTGCATTCTCTGGCTTCTATATATATGCAGTGACCCTACTGGGCTCAGAAGATTCTATTTCCTTGTAGTGTTCTATGACCTCTGACTCTTACATTCATTCTACATCCTCTACCATGACGGTGCCTGAGCATTGGGAAAACAAACATATATATATTTCTTATTCTCTGAAACTTGGACACTTATGGGTTACTGTGTTAAATCACCAAGAAACATCTCACAGTGGGGTTCACAGATGAATTGATCCAAAGGAAGTAAAGAGGAAAATGTCATGCTCACTCTTTTTGAATGTGGGTTTAGCAATGTGGTATGGTGTGCACGATGGAATGTTATAAAATAGCAAAATTCACATCTGCATAATATAAATTTTATCCATTAATTATCATGTATCATTAGTGTTTGTTGAAAGGTATCACGGTAGATAAGCTTAAAGAAATGTTCAAAGTCCTTAGTGAACAGAGAAATGCAAATCAAAATGACGCTGAGTTCCACCTACGCCGATCAGAATTTCTGTGATCAAAAACTCAGGTGACAACCATGTTGGTGAGGATTTGGAGAAAGAGGCAGCCTCCTCCATTGCTGGTAGAATTGCAAACTGCTATAACCACTCTAGAAATCAATCTGGAGGTCCCTCAGAAAATTGGAAATAGATCTACCTGAAGATCTAGCTATACCACTCTTGGGAATATACCCAAAAGATGCCCTACCATCCCACAGGGGCACCTGCTCCACTATGTTCCTACGAACCTTATCTGTGATAGCCAAAAGCTGGAAGTAACCCAGATGTCCCACAACAGAAGAATGGATACAGAAAATGTGGTTCATTTACACAATGAAATACTACTCAGCTATACAGCAGAGGACTGTCTGGTGTGGCCTCATTGAGAGAAGATGTGTCTAACCCTCCAGAGAGTGGAGGCCCTAGGGAATGGGGAGGCCTGGCAGGTGTGGGGCTATGTTAGGGTATGCTCTTGGAGCCAGGGGGAAAGAGCAGATGAGAAACTGTGGGAGGGTAGACCATGAGGGGGGAAAGATGGGGGAAAAAAGGTGAACTTCGTTGTTCAGTGCCAGGACGACCCTCCTGACCTTGTCACAGGAAAGAAGAGCAGTTAACAACTAAGGATATTAAATACATTTTATCCTTAAAAAGCTAAACAGTAGACCATTTCCAGCAGAAGTTAATATTATTTATTCCATGGTATAGAAATGCCTCTGGTAGGAAGTAAAAAAAAAAAGACCATCCATAAGAGGATACGCCACCTGATGATCCCTCAAGAAATCCATGACTGACTGTTTCATCAGGGTTTCCTGGGTCTTTGACTAGAGTCTCTTCTGTAAGCACCTAATGCTATATACCTTTTATTATCTATCCTCTACTCAATATTTTATTTAAATTTGCCTGCTGTATGCTTAATAAAAACCTCTCACTCAAACCTGGAATTATGGCTATAATGGATCATTCTACAGACACATTGCTTGAAATGACCATAAGTCCAACACGTTATTGATACCTTCTGAAGAGTCCTTTTCTCGGAAAGCTACCGTTTTTCAGTGAGTGGTCAGAGGATCCAGGGTCAGAGGAGCCAGCCACTCATCCAGATGATCTGAACACAAGGCTCAGGAACCTTGCCCTTCGTATACCCTGGTCAGCCATTGTTCCATGTGATCACTGATACACAAACCCACAAACCAAATCAACCAACAGGAAAGAAGAAAATTTTAAGTTTTTATCAGGACATGGTTTTTAAAATGGATGATTGGAACAATATTAAATTTTATTTTATGCATTCTGGTTAATTATTTTAAAATCCCCCCATACACACACACACACACACACACACACACACACACACACATTTGGGCTTGAAAAATGCCAATTAGTATGTATAAACAGAATACTCTGTTTAAAAAGTACATGAAAGTTTGTTTTGGGGTTCTTATGTTACCCATGATATTTGCAGTTCCTTTGTACTGATTTATTTAAAAGATAATAACTATGGTGTTTGCAACCATTCAGTAAGAACTGGAGACCATGTATCTAGAAAGAGGCATTGGAGAAAATATATTTAGGATTTTCCAGATAAATGATTTAGTTCAGCGAGAAAGTGGAAACATGGCTTCATAGTAATTATACAGTGAAATATTTGAAAGGCAACAGAAAAAGATGGAGAGGCTATAGCTAGAAAATGGAGGAAATATATCTTTAACTTCATCTTAGAAAGTTTTTTTTTCATTTATGAGATTGAGGAAATAGCCAACCAGATAATGTAGACACAAGTAATACAACTAAAAGTCCAAGCTGTGTAAAGAAAACAACAGGATAGTGAGAATATCCCTACAGTTCAGCTCATCTGAGTGCCTGTTCACAATGTTCGGAATGGAGACCTGGAGAATGAAACCTTACTCTGGTGTAAAGTTAGATGGTAAATTAATTTTTGTGTTTAATTTTTAATTGTTAATTTTAAATATTCAATGCAATGACACATTAATTACAGCCTTTCCTTTTTATTGATTATTCACTGTACATTCAGATTGCAGCTTCCCCTCCCTCCTCTCCTCCTGCCCCATCCTCCTACCTCCTTTATCTCCACATCTGCCCCTCCCCTTTAGCTCAGAGAAGCAGATGCCACCCATAGAACTCAACTAGCCCTAGAGTATCAAGTTACAGTAAAACTAGGCACATCATCTACTGCTGCTAAAGGAGGCAGCCCAGTTATGGGTTTTCTTAAGCCATTCTTGACCACTCTAGCTTCTTTAATTTTTACTCCCCTTCTTCCAAAGGATTCCCCAAGCTCCACTTAATGCTTGGTTGTGGGTCTTTGCATCAGTTTCCATAGTTGCTGGGTAAAGTCTCTCTGATGACAGCTATGCTAGACTCCTGTAAATATAGCAAAATATCATTATTAGTGTCAAGGGTGAGCTCCCTCTCATGGCATGGTTCTCAATCTGGGCCAGTCATTGGATGACTCTTCTTCAATTTCTGCTCCATCTTTTATTCCTGCATATCTTTAGACAGAAAAAATTATGGATCTAAGGTTTTGTGGTTGGGTTGGTGACCCAATCTCTCCATTGGAAGACTGTCCTAGTGACAGGAGATGGCCAGTTCAGGCTCCATATACCTCAATGTCTTAGCTAGGGTTACCCTCTAAGATTCTTGAGTGTCCATTGTCTTAGGTTTCTAGCTTGCCCCAGAAATGCTCACTCCCAATCTAGTTGTCTCTCCCAGTACTCTCTCCCTATTTCTTTCCCAGACCTCATTCCTTCTGTTCCCATCCTCCTTGCTCCCCACCCAGTCCACTCCCTTCTTCCACCCCTATGTCTATCTATTTCCCCTTCTCAGGAACATTCAAGACTACCCTCTTGGGCCCTCCTTGTTACTTAGCTTCATTGGGTCTGTTTTGTAGCATGGTTATCCTGTACTTTATGACTAATATGCATTTATAAGTCAGTACATACCATGCTCGTCTTTCTGGGTCTGGCATTTTTTCTCACACTGATCTTTTCTATTTCCATCCAATTGTCTACAAATTTCATGATGTCATTATTTTTAATGACTGAGTAAAATTCCATTGTGTAAATGTCTCAGGTTTTGTTTATCCATTCTTCAGTTGAGGGACATCCAGGTTGTTTCCAGTTTCTCGCTATTATGAAGAAAGCTCGTATGAACATAGTGGAGCAATTGTCCTAGTGGTATGGTGGAGTTGCTTTTGTAATTATGGCCAGGAGTGGGTATAACTGGATTGTGAAGTAGGCTTATTCCCAATTTTCTGAGAAACTGCCAAATCAACTTTCAAAATGGTTGTCCAAGTTTGAACTCCCACTGCCAATGGAGGGGTGTTCCCTTGCTCCATATCCACCTCTGCATGTGTTTTCACTTTAATTTTTTGTCTTAACCATTCTGACAGGAGTATCAAGGAATCTCAGACTTGTTTTGATTTATATTTTCCTGATGACCAAGGAGGTTGACCAAATCATTGTTTCTCAGCTCTCAGAGATTCCTCTGTTGAGAATTCTCTGCTTAGTCTTGTACCCCACTTTTTAATTTCATTATTTGATTTATTGATATCTAGTTTCTTGAGCTCTTTATATGTTTTGAATGTCAGACCTTTGTCAGATGTGAAGTTGATGAAAATCTTTTACCATTCTATAGGTTAATATTTTGTCCTATTGACCCATCTTTTACAGAAGCTTTTCAGTTTGATGAGGTCCCATTTATTAATTTTTGATCTTAGTGCCTGAGCTATTGGTGTTCTGTTTAGGCATTTATCTCTAGTGCCAGAGAGTTTACAATTAGTCCCCACTTTCTTTTTATCAGACTTACTGTATCCAGTTTTATGTTGAGGTCTTTGATACATTTAATGTACTTAATATACTTGAGTATTGTGCAGGGTGATAGATGTGAATTCATTTGCATTAGACTAGCACCATTTGTTGAAGATGCTTTGTTCAATTGTATAGTTTTTGCTTCTTTTTCAAAAGTGTCCATTACTCCTGGTTCTTTAATTCAATTGTATTGATCAAGCTGTTTCTTTTTTTGCTAGTACCATGTAGATTTTATAACTATTGCTGTCCAGTACAGCTTCAAATCAGGGATAGTGCTAATTTCAGAAGTTCTTCTTTTGTACAGAGTTGTTTTAGCTATACTAGGTTATTTGTTTTCCATATGAAGTTGAGAGTTATTATTTCAAGGAATTTTGATTGAAATTGCATTGAATCTGTAGGTCACTTTTAGTAGGATGACCATTTTTTATGTTAATCATATCAATCCATGAGCATGAGAGATCTTTCCATCTTCTGATATCTTCTGCAACTTCATCCTCAAAAGACTTGATATTCCTGTCATAAAGATCTTACACCTGGTTGGTTTTGGTTACAATAATATATTTTATATTATTTGCGCCTATTGTGAAGGGTATTGTTTCTCATATTTCTTTCTCAGTCCATTTATCTTTTGTATATAGAAGAACTATGTAGAGAGAATCTCTTGTATACTGTATGGAAGCATCACTTGTCATTAAAAGGTCTATTAGCTGAGGCAGGAAATAGAATGTTGGAGTTCCAGGCATGAGAGAGGAACTCTAGGGTAGAGTCTGTAATGGGAGAAATTTACCCCAGATTCAGAGGAGACAGATGTTTCAAACTGAGGAGAGATACCCATGCATGCGTCACTCTTAGAATAGAATGAAGGAGTTAAGTTTTAAGCTAGCCAGGGAATGAGCCAAAGCTTATTGCCTAGGGATTTTCTCATAAATAATGACTCTAAGAGTTATTATTTTAAGAACTGGAGTTCAGGTGGAAAATCTCTCAGTTACAGAATTACTGATGTGGGCGTGTGCGTGTGCGCGTGTGCATGCGCGTGTGTGCGTATGCGTGTGCGTGTTAATTTTGTACCCAGCCACATTCTCTGGTAGAATTTTTGGGATCGTTTATTCATACTATCATTTCATCTGTGAATACTGATACTTTGACTTCTTTCTTTTTAATTTTTTTCCCTTTGATTTCCTATAGCTGTCTAATTGCTCTAGCTAAAACTTCAAGTTCTAAGTTAAACAGATAAGGAGTAAGCAGACAGCTTTGCCTTGTCCTTGTTTTTTGTAGAATTGATTTAAGTTTCTCTCTAATTTGACGTTGTCTATCAGCTTGCTGTATATTTGCCTTACTGTGCTTCGATATGTATTTTGTATCCCTGATATTTCCAAGACTTTTATCATGATGGAATGATAGATTTTGTCAAAGTCTTTTGTAACTTCTAATGAGATGATCATATGGTTTATTTCTTTCAGTTTGTTTATATAGTGGATGGCATTGATGGATTTTCATATGTTCTACCATCACTGCATCTCCAAGATAAATTCTACTTGGTTATGCTGGATGATGTTTTTGATGTTTTCTTGGGTTTAGTTTTTGAGTACTTTATTGAGCATTTTTGAATCAAGGTCCATAAAAGAGATTGGTCTGAAATTTTCTTTCATGGTTGAGTCTTTGTGTGGTTTAGGTAGCAGGGTGACTGTAGCCTCAAAAAATAAAATTGGCAGTATTCCTTTTGTTTCTATTTTATGGGATAATTTGAGGAGTATTGATATTAGATATTCATTCATGGGTCTGGTAGAATTCTGCACTAACTCCATCTGGCCTTGATCTTTCTTTGGATGGGAGATTTTTAATGACTAGTTTTATTTCCTTAGAGGTTTGAGGTTTACTTAGTTTGTTTTTCTGATCTTGATTTTGCTTTGATAAGTGGTATCTATCAACAAAATCATCCATTTCATGTAGATATTTCAATTTTGTGAATACAAATATTTGAAATAAGAGCTAAAGATTCTTTGGACTTCCTCAGTGTCTTTTATTATGTCCCTCTTTTAACTCCTGATTTTGTTAATTTGGATATTCTCTCTTATCCTTTTACTTAGTACTGCTAAGAATTTTGTTGTGTCTGTGGTTGTGTCAAAGAACAAACTCTTTGTTTCTTTGATTCTTTGTATTTTTCTCTTTGCTTCTATTTTATTGATTTTAACCCCAAGTTTGATTATTTTTTTTGCCATCTACTCCCCAGGTGTATTTGCTTCTTTTTGTTCTAGAGCTTTTAGTGCTGTTATGTCTCTGCAATTTCTTTATGAAGGCAGATTTTTTGTTTTTCGTTTTTTGACACAGTGGTAATTGACTAGAGAGCTGTAAAATTTTCATAAGTTTCTAGGATTTTTGTTGTGTCTGTTGTTGAAGTCTGGTTTTTATTCATGGTGGTCTGATAAGATCCAGGAGATTACTTTAGTTTTCTTGTAATTGTTGAGTCTTGCTTTGTGACTGAGTGGTCAATTTTTGAGAAGGTTGTATGAGGTGCTGAGAAGTAGGTATATTCCTTTCTGTTCAGGTGACAGGTTCTATAGATATCTGTGAGGTCCATTTGAGTCATAACATCTGTTAGTTCCATTATTTCTCTACTTAGTTTCTGACTAGATGACCTGTCCACTGGTGAGAATGGGGTATTAAAGTGCCCCTATTAATGTGTGGGGTTAAAGTGTAGACTAAGCTTTTGTAATGTTTCTTTTACAAATGTGGATGCCCTTGCATTTGAGATAAAAAATATTCAGATTTAAGACATTATCTTGGTAGATATCTCCTTTGATTACTATGAACTGACCTTCTCTATCACTTTTGATTATTATTTGTTAGGAAGTGTGTTTCACTAGACATTAGAATGGCTACTCAGGCCGGGCAGTGGTGGCACACGCCTTTAATCCCAGCACTTGGGAGGCAGAGGCAGGTGGATTTCTGAGTTCGAGGCCAGCCTGGTCTACAGAGTGAGTTTCAGGACAGCCAGGACTTCACAGTGAAACCCTGTCTCGAAAAACCAAAAAAAAAAAAAAAAAAAAAAAAAAAAAGAATGGCTACTCAGTTTGCTTATTAGGTCCATTTACTTGAAAACCCTTTTTCCATCATTACTCTAAGGTAATGTCTTTCTTTGAGGTCCTTTATGCAGTAGAATGATGGATTTAATTTTTGCATTCTTTATGATAGTCTATATATTTTTATTGGTGAAAGGAGTCTATTGATGCTGAGAGCTATTAAAGAAAAATTATGGCTAATTCTTGTAGTTTTGATTTTGGTAGAGGGAGTGTGTTTCTCTCTCTCTCTCTCTCTCTCTCTCTCTCTCTCTCTCTCTCTGTATGTGTGTGTGTGTGTGTGTGTGTGTGTGTGTGTGTGTGTGTGTGTGTGTGTGTGTGTGTGTTTGTGTATGTGTGTCTATGCTTCAACTGTGTTAGGATATCAAGCCTGCTGTATTATGTGGCCTCTGATGGTGACATATTGCCGTTGATCTTGTTTATTGTATTCTTATGCTGGCCTTTGGCCATTTGTATTTTGCAGTTATTATAGAATCAATAATTTCTGATTTTATCTTGATTTCTGAGTTTATCTTTGTTGCATGGATATATTTTAGATGTTCTTTTCCCTTGGTTTCTCTTTCTCTCTGTCTTCTGGTCTGAGTCCGGGGTTCTTGTGACTAGTGAGTCTTCATTTTTAGTAGTGTGAGCCCCTGGGTATTTTCTGACCTCTCTAGGCTCTGGGATTTTGGGTGCTAGGGGTTCCTAGTAACAGAATGGCCTGAGCTATTTTGTGGCAGTGTAGCCTCTGGGATTGCAAGAAGAATTGTGGGCCAGCAAATGGATAATAGGTGACTGGGTGAAATTTATCCTTCCAGATGATTTTGGCAGGCAGGTTTGGGAGGGGGGTGGACTGAGGACTTACCTGTTGTCTCTAGTGCCTTCAGACATTCTGAAATGCTGGCAGAGTTGTGGGCTTGAAAATGGAGTGCAAGGAACAGTGTAGGTTACAGCTATTGGGTGAGCCTTAAGGGCATTTCTGATTACAGTCTTTTAACTAATAGAATTTTATAGCACATGCTTTGAAAAATGGCTATAAATCCAATCTCTTTCACTTCAGATTCTGTGGTCATGCTCATTCTGCTATACTTGAATAAAACTCTACCTGAAGTAACTCCAACCCTTACAGTTGCACAAATAAGATGAAGGTACTGATAGCTCACATACCAGCTGCACATGAATAACATTGCAAACATTTTATGACTTGCACACGTAAAGCACTGCTGTTTTTCCACAGAGCTGGCGGCTACTTCCAAGTGAACTTGGCACTGATGTCTCTAGTCAGGTGGGAACTTTTTCTAAACTACTAATGTTAAAAATTTGCAAGGTAGAAAAAGTTGGCCAGCTATTAGGAAATAAAGGAATGTACACACAAACACTTGATTCTCAGTCATTATTAGAATTTAGTTTTCTGAGTAAGTTAGCTGGCCACTGAATCCGATGGTCACAGTAAGTTCAGAACCTTCCTCCAAAAGACAGGTTGGAGGACATGTTGTTTTTTCGTTTATAGTAGAGAAAAAATATCCCTTACAATTTTGTAAATGTGAAGATGGAGTGTCTGGAATGCTATTTATTCCAATATTGATATATATGCAGTGTATATTTAAAAATTCATTTCACTGTTTTTTTTTTCTGATGTGCTTTGGAGGTAAATAACTTGTAATTTTGTTGGCATCTATTCTAATTCATATACAAAGTTTCTTTTGTGAACTCATTCAGAGGGTACAGTCTTGGACAATGTGCTTAACTGAACAATATTATCTCTTCTCCACAGGCGACAGGACCACGAAAAAATGAGACATGTTCAATGGCACTGACTGAGAAAATCAGGATTAGAACTCACTGTCTGTGATGTCCAGAAGAATATGCTGGCCTAATATGCCAGAATAATTGCTTTATTTCACTGGAGGTATTTGTTAACACTATAAACATCCAAACAAGTAGAGTTGGCTTTTATATTTCTACTTTATAAATAAAAATGATCTTCAGACTTAAAATAAATGTATCTGTGGATTTTTCATTATAATTAAAATATGTTTGGTGGTGCACACCTTTAATCTCAGCACTTGGGAGGCAGAGGCTGGTGGATTTCTGAGTTGGAGGCCAGCCTGGTCTACAGAGTGAGCTGCAGGACAGCCAAGGATACACACAGAAACCCTGACTTGAAAAATAAAAAAAAAAGAAAGAAAGAAAGAAAGAAAGAAAGAAAGAAAGAAAGAAAGAAAGAAAGAAAGAAAGAAAGAAAAAAAGATACAATACATACTTTAACTGTGGAACTACTTTTGTGGAAAGGTCCAGGACATTGTAAAACAAACTAACAAAAACCTGCTTGCATTGAGTGTTCTATCTGCCACATAATTACCACTGACCATTGATGCTCTACCTCACTGGAACATAGTTCTATTTTTTAATATTTTAACTGAAAAGTTAGTTGTTAGTGCTATTCTCCCACTACCTCCAGATATCAGAGAAGATACCCTTTGCCCTCTCATTTTTGTAATAGACTTTGCAATATTTTTTTACCCGTTCTATCTCATTTGTTGAGCTCTGTGATTATTTACTTCTGAAATTACTTCAAACATATGAAGAAAAAAATGATTGATTTAAAACATGGAATTTGGCAAGTGATTACACATAATGTGCTATAATTACTTTCAGTCGAGCTTCTATGAATTTTTCATAAGGACAAGTGCAGAGTAAGTAATTAATTGATGAAGGTTTTCTATTTACATAGTGGATGTATTTATAACTTATGGATTATAACAATTGTTCTGGTTGACTGAAATTATAATAAATATTCAAATGTTGTATAAATACATCATTAAAGTTATTAGGTCTCCTAAGTAAGCTATATTAATTGATTAAAACAACTAGAATTATTTTAACCATGGTTGTTAAAATTCTAGCAGGGCTGAAAAATTTCTCTCCATACTTACATATGAGATCTTCAGATATATATATATATATTAAGTGGATAGCTATTAAACAAATATGGAATTTTAAAGCACCAATCAACTGGAAACAAGAACCTCTTTGGTCCAGAACAGATTCCATTTTTTAAAAATTCATGCATAAAAAGATTTTTAAGTTACTAAAAATGCTGTTTACAAAGTATTCCCATTAAATATTCAAGTCCAGTGCTTACAAGCTTGATTATTTTTTACTCAGCAAAATATAGGTCAACCTGACTTCCTGATGCTTCCTAATTGAGCCCTTCACTGCCTATTATCCGGTAGCATATCCAGTACTCTCACTATTCTTCCCTGTCCATACCATCGATCTGTTTATGAGCCTTACAAAAATTATTGTATCCACATCATTGTTTATGCCTTTGAGCTTCGATAGTATCATCTTCAACATTTGCTTAAGTTTTTAAATTTTCAGACTCAATGTGAAACCAATTTCATAATAATTATAAACTTTCTTAAAAACTCAAATATTTTAAACTTCATAATAATGAATAAAAATGACCATAATAAAAATTTTGGTAATTATATTTTCTTGAGAATCTTAATAATACATTTTTTCTAGCTTATTCTTCATGCTTATTACATATGAAATTTCCACTTTATGGTCATCTTCTCTCCTGCAATAGTCAATAATAAGAAACAATGTTGTCTTCCTTTTCTGTTGCTATGTAAAGTGCTACCATGGCACTTATAGAGTGTCTTTGATAGCCTTACAGTTTCCGAGGGAGAGTCCATAACCATCATGGTGGGTAGCCTAGCAGGGAATATACATTCATGGCCCTAGACCAATAGCCAAGAACACACATATTGTAACAACAATCTCATGGCAGGGACAGCAAACGGGAGAGTATGGGCTTTTGAAACTTCAAAGCCTACCCTCAGTAGCATACCTCTTCCAAGAAGATCACACCTCCTAATTTATCACAAACAGTTCCAACAATTGGAGACCAGAATTCAAACATTTGAGCATATGGGGATCATTCTCGTTAAAATCACCAAAGCTGGTAAGGTAAGGTTAAATGTAAAGTATACTATTGTTTCAGGTTGGGTTGTGAGATATCAGGCTTCCATATGATGCTTCATAGCTATTCCATTAGGTTAGTCTTTCTCTTTACTCCTTGAATCCTTCCATTCCTCAATTACTTAAACCCATTTGCATTTTCCCAATGGCTAAGTATGCTGTGAACATTTTATTAAAGTTTTATTTAGCCATTTCTTTTTCTCTTGAGAATTTTCATTTCAGCCCCATGACTCAGTTCTTTTTTTTTTAAATTGGCTTATTTATTTTCTTAGTATTTATCTGCTTTTAGTTCTTTTTATATTCTAGACCTTAACGTTATGTTGACTGATGTGTGGGGTTAGTTTTGTTTTAAGTTACACAATAAGGTTTAGTTGTATTCTTTCTTCTTCCCCAACTTTTCCCAGATCACCCCCATGTCAGTCACTATCAAACTCTGCTCTCCCTCTCCCTCCCCCCCGTGTATGTGTGTTTGTCCTTCTCTAACAAAAAATACTAAAAACAAAATATCAAAATAAGGAAATGATAACAAAAAATAACACACAAAATACCAAAATAAAGCAAAAAGTACACAAAAGACCATGGAGTCCAAACACACCCAACTTATAGTCACCTATAGGAAAGTTGAACCTCATCTGAAATTGTACATCAATTTGTCTTTATTGCTGACTTATGTGGGATTGTCTAGCCCACTATAGGCAGGAAGACCCATAAACAAGTGGTCCTCGGTAATAAAAGTAAGCTGCCTTAGAACAAGCTAGAGGTGATAAGTCAGGATTCCTTCATGGTATTGGCTCTATGCTCCTGCCTTGTATTCCTGTCTTGCCTTCCTTCAATGAGACATTGTACCTGGGATTGTAAAATGAAGTTAGCCCTCTTCCCTAGTGTCTGCTGGTTTTAGAGCTTATCATAGCCAAAGAAAGCAAACTAGAGTAGAGGGAAAGTTGGCAAAAACTTTCTTGCATTCTGCTAGCTCCCTTCCATTTATTATAAGTTTTTCTTTTTTGTTTTGTTGTCGCTGCTTTGTTTTATGTAGTGAAGTTTTTTTTTCTTTTTGTTTTTTTTTTTTTGTTGTTCTGTGAAATACCATTTATTGATTTTAGTCTTATTTTCTACAAAATTGGAGATGTTTATTCATAGGGTATTCTGTTCCTGTAAATTGAAGCATATGTTCTGTTCTTTGAGTAGTAAATTTAGGGTGCCAGATCTTATGCTGAGTTCTTTGATATATTAAGAATCCAGCATTATGCACAGTGAGATAAAATCTAGGTTCATTATTCTAAATGATGAAATACAGTTTCTTTCAGAGCCATTTGTTGAAAGTACTGTCTTTGGTCCAGTGTACATTTTTGGAATAATTGTGAAAAAATAGTTAAATTGTTATTAAAACAAAAATCAACGTGGAAATATATTCAGGTCCTCAGCTCTACTCCATCGATCTGCATAGTTGGTTTCATGCAAGTATCAAACTGAATTTATTACTATGGCAGTATAGTATAATTTGTAATAAAGTCTAGTCATTATCTCCAGTAATATCACAGAAAAAGTAAATAGAGAAACATATGAAATCAAGGAATGGATTAACAAAACCTAAAGAGGTATGAAAAATAACCACTCTGGAAATCAATATGTAGGTTATTTAAAAAAATTGGAAATAGATCTACCTGAAGACCCAGTTATACCACTCTTGGGCATATACCCAAATGATACCTCAGCATGCCTTGGGGCACATGTTCCACTATGTTCATAGCAGCCTTATTTGTAATAACCAGAAGTTGGAAACAACCTAGATGTCCCACAATGAAAGAATGGATACAGAAAATGTGGTTCATTTACATAATGGAATACTCCCCAGCTATTAAGTATGAGGACATCATGAGTTTTGCAGGCAAATGGATGGAACTAGAAAATATCATCCTGAGTGAGGTAACTCAGACCCAAAAGGACATGGATGGTACGTACTCAGTAATAAGTGGATATTAGCCAATAAAGTATGGAATTCCCAGGATACATTCCACAGAACTTAAGAAGGTTAACAAGCCAATGGACCCAAGTGAGGATGCCTCAATCACACTTAGGAGGGAAAAGAAACCAATCATGGGGGGGGGGAGGGACATGGGTGAGAAATAGGACAGGGAGGGGAAAAGGGGAACATTATCACTTTTTTTTTTTTGGAAAGGGGAACAGGAATGAAGCCCTGAGGGCCAGCAGAAAGAATGGAAACAGGCAACCTTGGGTGGTAAGAGGTATAGGGACCCTCTAGAATGTACCAGAGACCTGGGAGGTAAGAGATTCTCAGAACTTAAAGGGAGAGACCTTAGATGAAATGTTCTACAGTGGTGAGAGGGAGCTTGTAGAAGTCTGCCTTCAGTGGAAAGACAGGGCATCAAGTGGAGGGATGAGGTTGCCATCCCACAGTCAAGAACTCAGACTCAGTTCCTGTCTAGGAGAACTTCAGGGACAAAAATAGAGAAAAGCCTGAGGGAGAGGATGTCCAGTGACAGGCCCAGATTAGGATTCAGTCTGGAGGGAGGTTCCAAGGACTGACACTGTTGCTAATGCTATAGTGTGCTTACAGATAGGAGCGTGGCATGACTGTCCTCCAAGATGCCCACCAAGCAGCTGAAAGAGTCAAGTGCAAATACTTATACCCAACCAGTGGACAGAAGTCGGGGACCCCTGTGGTTGAATTAGGGAAAGACTGGAAGAAGCTGAGGAGGAGGACGACTCCATAAGAATATCAGCAGTATCTGGATCTCACAGATCTCTTGGACACTGAGCCACCAAACAGGCAGCGTGCACCAGCTGATATGAGCACCCCCCCACACACACACACACATATACAGCAAAAGACTGCCTTGTCTGGCCTCAGTGAGAGAAAATGCACCTAACCCTTGAGAGACTTGAGGCCCCAGGGAATGTGGATGTCTGTTGGGGTTGGTGTAAGTGAGGTGAGGACATCTTCTTGGAGATAGGGGAGGAGGAATGGGATGGGAAACTGTTGGTGGCAGACTGGAAGGGGGTAGCAGCTGGACTGTAAAGGGATATTAAATAATGATACCACCACTTCTACTACTACTACTACTACTACTAATAATAATAATAATATTATTTTTTAAAAAATATATACCTTAATAAAGAATTCGAATGAAATAACCTTGCAAAGGTGGATGATGCCATTTCAAGAAGATATGTTTTATTGGATGACAAATCCAGTGCATGTCATAAGATTCATCCCTATGATTCATTTATCAGGTAGGGCAGAGTGGTCTCTAAAACAGCATGGGATCTTACCAGTTTTGCTTGGATTTTTCTCCATAACCACACAGTAAGACCATATTGCTAGCAACAGTACAACCTTTGACTACTGTACTTAAAGATATTAATCTCAAAACAACTGGGAAAATTGCTATCTGCTGGCTACTTTACAAAGTACAAGAAGTCTTTATGGAGTCTAATGGAAGAGAAAAGAAATCAATAGTTTCTCCTAGTGCTTGACCTTGAATACTATAATACAATACAATACAATAACTTCAGGCAAACTATACCTATTGGTACAGCAGTGGTAAAGCTGATGTGAGATAGCTAACTAATTTATGGTTTGAATTTGGCTTAGCTTGAAGGGAAGGGATTTCGTGCAGATCCTTGTTCAAATCCCACAACTGGATCGGTCACAAGTCCCAGGGTAGAACTTGCTATCTTAATTTGCTAAATGGCCATGCTATCAAATTGTGTTCTACATATTTATGATTATATGCATAGTTCTGAGTTTCTCTCAATCTTATTCTGAGAAACTTCTTCCTGCATGGATTAGTAGTGAAAAATCGTGCATCAATGAGTAAAAAGACGCAGAACAGATAAATGTCCTGAAAATAATAGAGTGCTTTACCTTAAATATGACATGTATATGTACCACTATTACCAAAGCTACAGAATTTATCATAAATTAGGAAGGAGAGGGACTGGGTGGGAGAGGGGAGGGGAAGGGGAAAGGGGGAACATGATCAGGTATTGGTGTGTATGGGGGGCAGGAGAGAAGGGCCTCCAGAAAGAATGAAAATATGCAAACACGAGGAGTGGGAGATGGGGGGAGCCTCACAATTTACCACAGACCTGGGGGGTGACTCAGGACCTCAAAGGAAGGGACCTAAGATAAAATGCCCGACAGTGGGGAGAGGGAACTTGTAGAGTCCACCTCCAGTAAAAAGACTGGGCATCAAGGAAATGGATGGAGTTGCCATCTCACGGTCAAGAACTCTGACCCAGAATTGTTCCTGTCTAAAAGAACTATAGGGACAAAAGTGGAGAAGAGACTGGGAAAATTTCCAGTGACCGGCCCCACTTGGGATTCATCTCAAAGGGAGGCTGCAAGACCTGACCAATTACTAATGCTAGGGTGTGCTTACAGATAGGAGCCTAGCATGGCCATCCTCTGAGAGCCCCCATCAAGCAGTTGACTGAGACAGATGTAGATACTTGCACCCAACCAGTGGACTGAAGTCGGGGACCCCTGTGGTCAAATTAGGGAAAGGCTGGAAGAAGTTGCTTAGGAGGGCGACCCCATAGGAAGACCAGCAGTCTCAACTAACCCGGACCTCTGAGATCTCTTAGACACTGAGCCACCAACGAGGCACCTTATACTAGCTGGCATGAGGTCAGTACACATATACGGCAGAGTACTGCTTGGTCTGGCCTCAGTGAGAGATGAAGTACCTAAACCTTAAGAAACTTAAGAACCCAAGGAGTGGGGAGGCCTAGTGGAGGGAGGTGGTGGATTGGGGACAGCTTCTTAGAGACAGCGGGAGGAGGAATGGGATGAGGAACTGTCAGAGGGCAGACCAGGAGGAGGATAACGACTGGATTGTAAAAAAACAAAAAATAAACAAAAAAAAGAAGATTAAAGATACATATATTTTAAAAGGGAAAAAATTAAAACATCTTTATAAATAAAAAATGGAAGGAGAAAGTATGTAAGAGAAGGAAGCTGGCAAGTGATGCTGTACAATTCTGTCTTCTGGCTACCTGCAGAAGACCTACCAAGACTTACATAAGACTAAGATGCACAAAACCCAGGCATGGGCAGAGTAGGTAATCTAAAGCTTCTACCCTGTATTAAGGATTTATCAGCAGTGAGTAGTTGCTAGGGTTTTGAAGAATCATTATTCACTGAAAGTATGAAATTGCCAGGTTCCTCATTCTACAGAAGACAGAGCCATACCATGCACACGAGGGTATAACTAACTGGATTTAGTGGATTATCAAAAAATAAAAAATAAAAAGATGTAAGTTGGAGTAGTGAACATTTTGCAGAGATTTGGGGAAAGGTGGTAGATACAACAGGGGGGATGGTGGTAAGTATAAATATATTTCATTACATATATGTATAGATGGAATAAAATTTTCTAATGTGAATTTAGATGTGATAAGCACTAACAAAAGAGGTAAGTATATAAAGTAAACAAAATCAAAGAGAGATGAAATATCTCTCCATGTATATTCCTTGGTTGATGGTTTAGTCCCTGGGAGCTCTGGGGTGTCTGGTTGGTTGATATTGTTGTTTTTCACCCTCATAGAAGCATGGGGAGGGGATGGGATAGGGGGTTACCGCAGGGGAAACCTGGAAAGGGGATAACATTTGAAATGTAAAAAAAGAAGATATCCAATAAAAAAGAAAAATATTAGATGTTTTAAAAAAATTGAGATTAAAGTAATAAACACATAGAAAAGACAGAGAAATAACATCTATTAAATAAACAGATTTAAATCCAAACAGAGAAGAGGAATAGGGCAAAAGGTGAACTTTATGGTTCTAGCACAGTGAATAGGAATGTAGCACTGCAGAGATGATATCATTTGAAAGCAACATAAATTCAGACAAAAAAGCTACAAGTAGAAGACAAAAGAAGCAAGCAGCTCATAGAATAAGCAGAGAGATTCTCTGTGTTTGCAGAAGTGATTGTAAAGTGTGGTTGTTATTTTTTGAGGAAATAAGTTGCCTAGGGAGAAACAACATGGAACTGTTAGAAACCTTCTTAATAGAAATATAAAATCTTGTTTGGTTTGAGCAGTTTACTACTAGGAGTATGTACGAATCAAATAATCTTGACATATGTTACAGATATAAATATTATTCAGTAATAAACATTAAGAGAATTAGAGGGGAGCATATGTGTTACTATGCTTGGGCTTCAGTGGGTAATATTGCAATGGAGTGTCATTATAATGGATATTTATTTTCTCATTTATAGAAGCTGCTCTTGCTAGTGAGTTTTGATTCTGGTGAAAGAAGGGTGCAATCTCTCTATCTCAACACTTTAGCTTCCCTCTGCGATGCCAAGTCCTTCCTATATGGTTATTAGTTCTCTCATACTATGGCTATGCAGCCAAGGTTTTTAATTTTTTTTAACTTTTATTATCTTTGTTATATGATCTGTTTCACAACACAGTCCAAGGGCTTCTATATACGACTAAGAAAGCATAGCTTATGCTTAGCAATTCAAATAGCACAGAAAAGGTAGTGAATGTGCTGTCTGTGATAATAGCACTGTTGTTTTCGTTGAAATAATAAAAACTCTTCACATTAGAGGCACAATTAGTCTCTTGCTGGTAGTCTTATATTAAAGCAAATCTTTCCCCTCAATAAATAGATTCATTTCCTCTAAAATCTCCCTGTTAGTCTATGAACTATTAAGCACACCTCCCTCTGTTATGGATAATATTTAAAAAATCCATATAAAGTGAAATTACACTCTAGACTCTATCTGTAAGAAATACTAACATTAAAAACGAGCTGACAAATGTAAACATATTTCTTTGTATAAAACAATTCTAGTAGATTGATTCTTTTCCTTTTCTGTAACCTGATAATTCTGTTTTTGAACTTTTTCAAAGATGTCTATTTAACTATATTTAGAAATTATGTTTTCCGTGTTGATGGAATTGTTCACAGAAACAAAAATCGCACAGTGAGTGTTTTATATATGATTTGAAATCATTTATCATAATATTTCTCTTTCATTCTGATATTTGAGAAAAATCTTTGGCTGCTCAGACTTAACTATGCAAATGGCATTGCAGGGCTTCAAAGGGGCTTTCTAATGGCTGCCAGAGTGAAGTTTAGGCCTGAGGCATCCTTCTCCTCTGCAGTAAGATCAGACTTGAAGGTAGATTCCTGAAAGGGGGATGTCTAGAAATCCAATTGGGTTATAACTGTTTCTAACACAGCAGGAATAAGGAGCTGCTAGATTGCCTGGAGGCTCACTGAGGGCTTTAAGTACTTTCATTTACAGACGAATATTCTGAAACTACACCTATCATCAATGCTTTAAAATGATCACATTTTCCTACTCCCTTCTTTCACATTTTAATCTGTACCAGAGAAGCAATAGTAAATACTTCTAAGAGCTTTGGAACTCACATAGAAATCTGGTGGGAGCTACTTTGTAGTGTACCTAAACATTGCTTCATGGGCATTAAATTTGCAATAATCATCCTGTGAGATAAACTATTAAGGCTTCATATATATTTTCTTACAAATACTGGGTCATTTACCACTATATTCTCTAAAATGTATCTATTATGTCTAATTTAAATTCTGCAAAGTTCCTCTATATCGTGTAAATATCAGGAGGTGCAGGGAAGAGTGAATTGCAGATTTTTCAATTTCTTTTTTTCCCCTTAAGATATTGGTATAATTCAAGTATCTGCTTCTCTTGAACAAACTAATAAACAAGTTTTAAGAGCAATAATCTTAGAGTTTCATTTTCCACAAGAAAGCTGTATTTATATTTCAAGTCCAGGATCAGAATACTCTTATTTGAATGCCCTACTGAGAAATAGTCATGTATAATACACACAGGAATACTGAGAGCAATCTTCAAATGCATTGCAATTTTTACACAAGAACCTATGACAATCTAATATCATGTTGTAAAGACACAGTTCTTCATAATATGAAAAGGACACCAAATAGGTTGAAGAATAAATGCCTTTCTGTTTTGGCCTTACATATTTTTGGTTCTAGATGAGACTGAACCCTGTCTTTAGTGTTAAGATTCATTCATTGGACATGTTCAAATTAAAGCAATCTGTGACCTCAGACACTTTAGGTCCTAGTTCACAACATGGAACCATGATGTTGTAGCTATAAGAAAATGAATTATTATTTTATGGAAAAATATATGGTGATAAAACTAGAAAATTTTATAATGCATTTATTTATGCACTTATTTGCCCATGTATTTACTTGTTCATAACAATTCTTTATAAGCTCCATATGCTGCACAATTTTTCTAAATGCAGAGCCTAAGAAAGAACGACAAACTCTGTAATTGAGGGCCTTAGACTCTAGCAACAACAGAAGAAAACATGTCATTTGATTTAAGGAAACATCAATATTTAAAAAGCCCTGGAAAAATAAAACTATCCAGAGGAACAGATACACACAAAAATTAGAAAATATACCACAAGAGTAAAATATGCAAACTTGTTCACATCAATGAACTGTATAACTATAAACATAAATAAATGACAAAGAAAAAAATCAAAGAATATTTTAAAATATTTGTAACAGAATTTTATAGTTACACTGAGTTTCATATTGAAATTCTGTTTAACATAATAATATAATCATAATTGACTGAACCAGAAAGAATGGAGAAACTATTCCATGCAAAAGTAAGGCAAAATAAGGAATATGTTAGTAGGATGAAAATTACTTTACAAAAGATGTAAAAATAAAAATCAAGGTCAACATGTGCCAATCAATGGATCAATTCCAAAATAGACTGTGGTAGGTAGGTAAAATAGATATGGTAGCTCCCACCTGTAATTACAGTACTCAGGAGGCTGATGCAACAAGATTCCATAATGTCTTTCTTTTTCTTTTTTCCTTTTCTTTTAAATAGGGTAACATAGTACCTCCCAGGTAATCTTGATATATAATGGGGGACCCTGAAGAGAGAGAGAGACAGAGACAGAGACACACAGAGAGAGATCATAAAAAGATAAGAAGTCTTGCAATATTGTAGTTGAAACACTACATATTACAATGGACACAATTCATTCTAATGGGAGAACTTGACTCCAATACAAGAATAGAGAGAAACTACAAGACACTCAGTGTTTACACCAATTTGTATAACAAACAATTAAAAAAAGAAACCAACATAGCAACATCAACTCAATTCTATAGATACAACAGACAGTGCTACAAAATGTTGAGCAACAAACAAAACTTTGCATACAATGCAATAATGTAAATAAACATAAAAAGCAAAATCATATAAATAACTATTGATAAACTTTGGGGAGTAGAATCAGAAATTGTCAAAAATTGTTTCTAAAATGTCTGAATTCATACAAACTAAATTGCATGTTAGACAGTAAATAACATGCTACTAAGCAAATTTATAATCATCCCAAGTTCTTGAAAGAAATGGACATGGAAACACAAAATATTAATATGTATAGAGTACAAAGAGCTGTACTTTCAGGGAAAATTAAGTCATAATAATGTAAAGATTCCAAATTAACAACCTAACTGTACATCATAGCGTATAAGAGAGCAAGACCATACCAGTCATAAACAGAAGAAGGCAAAAAGAGATGAGGGTCAAGAAGAGATAAGATGGACTAAAAATTCGAAAGATCAGTGAAAATGCAATAAAATCTTTATGTGTACTAATTAAGAATAAAGAACTGACTGAAATAACTCAGGAATGACAATGGAAATGTTCCAACTTTCGCTACAGATATATTAAGATCATTGGTGATCTCTGATGAACGAAAGCTGAAAAACCAAAGAACCCAGGATTCACACGCAGTCTTCATGACCGCATGCCAGCGTTGAGCTAAAAATGCATAGGATATCTGAAATGTGTGAAGTAAAGTAAATCATACAGCTCTTCTAATAAAGGAAGAGCAAGGTTTGATAGCTTCATTACTGAATTTCGCCATTTCTCCTTAATAAAAAACACAAATTCTTTATGAAACATGGTTTAAAAAGTAAAAGGAAGAAAAATTTCAAATTAATTTAATGTCATGAATTCAGCATTACATTGATACCAAGACCACATAAGGATATTATGTCAATCAAGAACTCTATACACTAATGCCTCTCATGAACGATCATGTAAACCGTTTTAGCATAATTGTAGGAAATCAATGTCCAAAGTACATGTGACAATACTACAATCAAGAGAAATTTCTCCCATTGATGCAAATTTGCTCAACAATTGCAAATAAATAAAATATGTCACATCTTCAGAATGAAAGTCAAAACCACATGTTGATCTCAATAGATAATAAGTACTCAATATGTCTTAATATTTGTTTATTATAACAAGCAATCTTCACAGGTTAGGTTGGGAAGAAAAGCACCTCAAAAAATGTATGCTTCATTTGACCACCTCATGGCTAAACTCATCTTAAGTGAAATTGTTCTTGTAAGAGTAGACACAAGACAAGAATATATATTTTCACCAATTTTTTTCCACTATAACACAGGAATCTTAGCCAGTTTAGTTCTATTTAAAAAATAGAAACCATACACACAGGAAGTGGGTAAGTTAAAATAACTTTGTTGATCTGTATGGCAGTTTGAATAAAAATGGCCTCCATAGACCTATAAGGAATAGCACTATTAGGTGTCACCTTTCAGATGAAGGTGGCTTTGTGGGAGGAGGTGTGTCACCTGGGGTGGTGGTGGTGGTGGTGGTGTGATTTGAGGTTTCAGAAACTCAAGCTAGGCTTAGTGGCTCTTCATAGCAATAACCCAGTAACAAAGCAGAATTTGGTGCCAGTGTATTGGTGTGACAGGCTGGATCATGCTTTTGTTTAGAGGAATGTGGACTTTGGTTTTTAAAGCAATTAAATGCTTTAAGCAGGGATTCATTGAGAATCTTAGAAGGAATATAGAGGCCAGTGACTCTGCTGAGGGTGATTTGAACTGTAGGGGCCCAGTTCAAGTGGTTACAGAAGAGAAGAATTTGAATATGTGACATTGAGACAGTTCTTGTGATATTTTGGCAAAGAATTTGGCTGGGTTTTGACCTCACTGTCTTTTCTTACTGCCTCTAGATGTAGATGTAGAACTCTTACCCACCACACCAACACCACGCTTACCTGAATGCCACCATGCCTTCTACCATGGCAATTATGGGCTTAAATCTTTGAATTGTAAACCTTCCTCCAATTAAATGGTTCCCTTTATAAGATTTGCATTGTTCTGGTATCTCTCCAGGCAATAACACCCAAACTAAGACAGCAGATTAAATGATTCACTTTATATACTAAGCAATATACATAAAGACTTCGAGAACCCTTCAAGTTCTGAGAAACTAACGCAATATATAAAATCTAGTAACATTTTCATATACCAGTGAGGAATTTGCCCATAAAGAAATCGTCAAATCAATTACACTCAGAATAGTTACAAAAATATTTCTAGAAATAAATTTAGTTAGGTAAACAGAGGACCTCTAATGAAAGTTACAAAACATCGACTGAGAAATGGAAGAATGTCCTTGGTTCAGTTACTAAGCTACTCTGAGCCCAGATAACTTGATTCTGTATGATTCACTGTGGTGTCCTTGAACCTCTCTCTACTATGATCTTTACACATCTTTTTCAGGATTCCTCCAGTTCCACCTAATGTCTGGGTATGGGTCTTTGCATGA
>CM052700.1:108231261-108243818 GCA_028551405.1 Uromys caudimaculatus
TCTTCTTCTTCTTCTTCTTCTTCTTCTTCTTCTTCTTCTTCTTCTTCTTCTTCTTCTTCTTCTTCTCTGATCATTTTTGGTCCTATTCTAGGCTCTCTGGCTTCTCATTCCTTGGCCATTCAGGCAGTATTTTCAGTGGAGGGCTTTCTTTTGTGGCATGAGTGTCAAACTGGATCATTCATTGGCTGCCCACTAAAGCCTCCAAGGATCTGGCTTAGGCCATTTGTATATGTTACAATTTTTTAACTTTATCTTTTTATGTGACTTCTAACAGTGGGAGCAGGGGCTTTCTCTGATTCTTGCTTCATTTTGGGATTTTTTCTTCATATAGGGTGGCCTCATTTAGCCTTAAAAAAGGGGAGGTGCCTAGTCTTACTGCAACTTGATATCCCATATTTGGTTGATATCCATGTGAAGCTGATTCTTTTCTGAATAGAAATGGAGGAGGAGTAGATGGAGAGGGGAAAGGGAAGATTAGTGGTGGAGGGAGGGATTGGGAGGAGAGAAAAGAGGAGAAACTGTGGTCAGGATGTAATGTGTGAAAGAAGAGTAAATAAATAAATATGAAAATAATAAATTAAGGGTAATTTTAAGTTTAAAAAGAGAGAAATGGAATAGATATCCATACACCAAGAGAGAGAGAGAAAGAGAGAGAAAGAGAGAGAGAGAGAGAAAGAGAGAAAGAGAGAGAAGAAGAAAAAGATACTGTTAAAAGTACCACACAATAGAATCCAATTCAAAGATTCAAATCAACTGAAAAAAAAAAAAGAAATCTAAAACTTTTATGAAAATAAAATAAACTCTAAATACCCAAAGGAAATTCGAACAAAAATGATCAAACTCTTGGAGACATCGTGATAACTGTTATTAAAAAATATTGCAAGACTGTGTTAACCAAGACATTGTGGTACATAGTACTAACTAATTAAGTTATGAACAAATTAATTCTTAAAAATAATGACTCAATTCATTCAACAATGGAAAGAATAACATTGTCAAAAATTAATTCAAAAATACATATCCAAAGTTTCTCCACTGAGGCATCATGGTGGGACTGTTGTTACTAAACCCCAGTGTTAAAGAGACAAGGGCTAGTTTGTTTGGTTACACATAAAAGAGAAGTTTAAGGTTGTTAAGTTTATGTTCTAAAAATGGAAGCAAGGAAATCATTGTACCTATTTTCATCAATGGTCTCATGCACTGTAGAAAATAAGATACATGTATTTCACAAATCAGCAATCCATGACTCAAGCACTTTGATTCTTAGAAAGTGACAGCAGACACAAACACCAGCACAGACAATAAAATAGCTAGTTGGGACCCTGCCATGAAATTTCCATACCTACCATGTCTAGACCTAAACTCCTTCTGTCCCAGGCTGACCTTGAACTCAGGAATCTACCTGCCTTTGTAAGCATAAACAAAGAAACAAAGAAACAAGAAAACAACAACAACAACAACAACAACAACTTAGCTTTGTGAGATCTTGCCCTGAGATCACCACTCCCTAAATCTCTTTTTCTTCTTCTTTAGTTTCTTTCTGACAAGTAGGTTTCATAGTTCCTTGAAGTCTGGGAAGCTCCCTATACAATTCATATCCCATCCTTATATTTGCACAGTTGAGAAATTATACATTTTCAAACTTACGGTTTCATCATTCTTTCCCACAACCTTAAGGTCTGTCCTGAAGGTCACATCTGTCTAGTATTTTGCTGAGACTTTAGACACACCCTGACCTCCCAGACTCCTGCTGTCTTGATTACCATAGAGTCATTAACCTTGGCAGAGTCAATGTTCTGCACAAGAGGACCATGAAAATATGTACATTATTATACAAATAACTTTTACAAGCACAGCACCCATCAATACTTGTGGAGGCCCATACCCAGCTGACCCTGTAGCAGGGGAAGGAACCACGTCACACAGTCCATTACACTACATATTGCCAAGCAGGATAAGACAACATGGATGCAATAAGATAGAAAGAGACTTGATACTGAGAAGTAACTGCCTTGCCATTTCAGTGTATAGATAAAGATGCCTTGGAATTGCATATTTGTTTTTTGGTTTTTTTTATAATTACCAAGTCTGGAAAGAAAATTAACTGTACCTTGTTATCTGAAAGCTAAATTAATTAAATAACCAAGTATTTTATTTTAAATTTAAATTAATTTTTTCATTATAAACACTATATGGAGTGAATGTCATGTGACCATACGGAATTTTGATGTCTTCAAATTAAACTAAAAATTTCAATCACCAAAATATTTCATTTACCATTTCTTAATAATCGATCATCTAAAATGACTTTTGTAGTTTTTGTAATTAATATATAGTTATTATCTTTTGTGGCTTTACTTTGCACCTAAGCACTCAACATCTGCGATATTCGTTAATCAAGAATCATTGGTCACCCTATTTTTTTTTTTTTTTGTCTTATACTCCTTTCAAACTCTCCAAAGGTTTTGTTCATCACTAGTCTAGTTTCAACTCTTATGATTTAATTTTTTACATTCCAAACTTACATATCTTCTGAAAGTATTTCCTTTTCTTTACATGGTTGTCAAAACTTTCTCTTTGTGTGTGCGTGTGTGTGTGTGTGTGTGTGACAATTAAGTTCATAAGGTAGTGAGGTGATATCTCATTTTTTTAGGTTGTATTCCCCTGAAGATTGGGAAAGTAGAACTTTAGAAAAAATCTATAAGCAATGTGCCAGATGAGGTTAACATTCATAATCATATAGAACTAATAAAAGCTTAAGAGTACCAACACAAATTTGCTCACTACAAAGACAGGCAAATTTGTCAAATGATTCAATTTAGAACAGTAGTCTTTCAGTAGGTAAAAGTGCTTGTCCTCCAGTCTGATCACCTGGGTTAGGGCTCCAGAATAGACACAGTACAAGCAGAAAACCAACAGCCACAATTGCCCTCTGACCTCCACATGTGCTTTGTTACCACCATAGACACATATACATAAAAATAAATAAATACAATTACAATTGATTAAATATTGAATTTCAAAAATATTACATAAATACTGCCTGGAAGTATTTATTAAAATAACAAAACATGAATTAATATTTTTAAAAATACTCAATTTAACAAGAAAAATAATACTTTATTGGATCACTGTAAGAAATACATGTGTAAAAGACATTTTTAAATAATAAATACATGGTATATTGCAAAGTACCTTGTTCTAGAAATTATTCAGTCCAATTGAAAGTTAATTTCTTTAAAAGAAAGATAATGATTTAAGATATAATCTTTGATTAAAACATAGACTATCATCATTTTTTCTTATCAAATAGTGTAAAAGATACAATAAAACTCAAATTACAGAAATGATTACACAGAAGTAGAAATCTCTGTGAGCATTTACATAATAGATAACATAAATTTATTGATTGTAGGTATCACATTAGAGAATTCTAAAAATATGCTGTGCATTGCAGTTCTAAATCTAGCAAAAAAGACATATTTGATAGTTTAACACTAATAAAATTTTTTATTCTCTTCAAGGACAAAGAGATCAATTTTTCTAAGATAAATCCACACACCAATCATCACTACAACATTATTAATAATCGCCAGTATAATCAACTAGTATCTATCAAATAATAGAGAGAAAAGAAAAATATTATATTCACACAATATATTACAGTTCACTTGAGACAAGCAAATTTGTCTTGAGTAACTTATTCATGCAAATATATCACATATTCTCAGTTAATTCCTTTAGATTTTAAATTTTACTTGTATATGTGAACCTGAGTGTGAGTGCATGCATATATATATGTATATATATATGTATATACATATATATATATATGCATATCTTTTCCTGCATACATTTTGTTTGTTTATTTTGATATTTTATTTTAATTATAGAATCCCCTCTTTTCCCTTTCAACCTTGCCATATAACTCTTCCTGCTATCTTTCAAATTCATAGAATCCTTTTGCCAATTGTTTTTTGTGTGAATGTATTACATCCTTTTAAAAGTTATATAAACTGATACAGGGGATAGAAGTGGCTAAATGTGTCTGCTCATAAAAGGTAGAAGGTGTTTCACCAAAGACACACAATTTTAGTCTATGTTTTAACAGTTACATTAACTAGCTCCACAAAGCAATTCAATGACAAATAGAATTCAAAACAATATTTTTACTTATCATCTTTAAGAAAGGAATTATTGCTTTTGTTAGGATGTGATTAATTCTTTTTAATATTTCATCAATATGTATGGAATTATATGTACTTTTATATGTGACTATACAAATTCAACAGTGGTGTGTGTTAGTGTGTGTGTGTGTGTGTGTGTGTGTGTGTTTGTGTGTGTGTATGTATGTCTACTGTTTTTATGAGTTCTGTAGTCATTCCTCTATCACACTACTGAGTCATTAATATTTGCTCTATTGACAAATGACCATTGTCTTTCATACCAATAGAAAATGTTATCAGAATATAAATTCTTTGTAAAATAAAAATGGAAAGCAAGGCTAGACAGTGGTCAAATCCAGTATATATTGCCATTTGATTTTTATTAATTGATTATTTAATTGATTTACATCCCAAATGTTGCCTCCCTTCCTTGTACACCTCTCAGAGTTCATCCCCTCATCCTCTCTCCCCTTCAGTTCTGAGAGGATGCCCCTACATACCCACTCCCTGAGGTATCAATTCTCTACATGATTATTATCATTTGGTTATTTCATTTTATCTCTCTTTGGAGGCAGAGAAACCAAATTAACATATCAATAAGGAGACTAGATCCAAAAAACTCAGTTTCTTCCATTTAGCTTTATTCTGCAAAAAGAATTTGACCTCTTGATTCAAAAGTCATTATTTCTTCATTAAGGTAAGAGAAGCCAACTACCCCCACAATATTCTATTTAAGCTTTTCATCAGAAATGGATTGTGTATTGAAACTATCCCCAAAGCCATTCCATATCTCCTTGACAGATTTCCTGAAAAAAATCATAGCATATTGGCCACAAAGCTTCTATTTCTGTAAACAGGTTCATAGTTAGAGCAAAGAAAGCCCAAAGATATTGAGTATAAAATTAACGAATATAGAAATTTTATATTTCAGTTTCTTTCACTACAGTTAAAATGTCAGCAGAAATACTTACTTGGCAGCAGTTTTGAGAATTTACACATAGTTCAGGAAAGAGAAATCTGACTTCTTTACTTTTTTTTTCTTTTTTATTTTTTTATTGGATATTTTCTCTATTTACATTTCAAATGTTTTCCCCTTCCCCCAAAACCCTCTAACCCATCCCCCTACCCCTGCTTCTATGAGACTGTTCCCCCACCCACCCACCCACTCCCACCTCCCTGCCCTGGAATTCCCCTACACTGGGGCATCCATCCAGCCTTCACAGAACCAAGGGCCTCTCCTCCCATTGATGCCTGACAAGACCATCCTCTGCTACATATGCTGCTGGAGCCACGGATCCCTCCATGTGTACTCCTTGGTTGGTGGCTTACTCCCCAGGAGCTCTGGGGGGGGGGGGTCTTGTTATTCTTCCTATGGGATTGCAAACCCCTTCAACTCCTTCAGTCCTTCCCCTAACTCCTCCATTGGGGATCTTGTGCTCAGTCCAATGATTGGCTGTGAGCATCTGCCTCTGTATTTGTCAGGCTCTGGCAGAGCCTCTCAGGAGACAACTATATCAGACTCCTTTCAGCAAACACTTCTTAGCATCCACAATAGGGTCTGGGTTTGGTGACTGTATATGGGATGGATCCCCAGGTGGGGCAGTCTCTGGATGGCATTTTCTTCAGTCTCTGCTCTACACTTTTTCTCTATATTTGCTCCTGTAAGTGTTTTGTTCCCCTTTCTATGAAGAATTGAAGAGGGCTAATATTCAATATATACAAAGAACTCAAGATGGTAGACTCTAGAGAATCAAATAGCCCTATTAAAAATGGAGTAGAGAGCTAAACAAAAAATTTTCAACTGAGAAATATTGAATGGCGAGAAGCACCTAAAGAAATGTTCAACATCCTTAGTCATCAGGGAAATGCAAATCATAACAAACCTGAGACTCCACCTCGCACCAGTCAGAATGGCTAAGATCAAACACTCAGGTGACAGCAGATGCTGGTGAGGATGTGGAGAAAGAGGTACACTCCTCCATTGCTGGTGGGATTGTAAGCTGGTACAACTACTCTGGAAATCAGTCTGGCGGACCCTCAGAAAATTGGACATAGTATTATCTGTGAACCAAGTTATACCACTCCTGGGCATATACATATACCCAAAAGATTCTCCAACATGTAACAAGGACACATGCTCCACTATGCTCATAGCAGCCTTTTTTGTAATAGCCAGAAGCTGGAAAAAAACCAGATGTCCTTCAACAGAGGAATGGATACAAAAATTGTGGTACATATAAACAATGGAGTACTACTCAGCTATTAAAAACAATGAATCCATGAAATTCTTAGGCAAGTAGATGGAACTAAAAAATATCATCCTGAGTGAGTGTAGTGGCTATTCCTGATTGTCAGCTTGACTATATCTGGAGTGAACTACAGTCCAGAATTAGAATGCTCACCTGTGATCTAGATCTTGAGTCTGGAAGACACAAGTTTCAGGTGTGGTGGTATGCATACCTCTAATCTGGGCCACACCTGCTGCTGGAGATCTACATAAGGACATTGGAAGGAGGACGATTCAGTCTTCTTCAACTGCATGCCTTGTGGGACTAAGCAACTGCTAGAACCTCGGACTTTCATTCACAGCAGCTGCTCTCCATTGTTGGGGAGTTGGACTACAGACTGTAAGTCATTAACAAATTCCCTTGCTATATAGAGACTACCCAAAAGTTCTGTGACTCTAGAGAACCCTGACTAATACAGTGAGGTAACCCAACCACAAAAGAACACACATGGTATGCACTCACTGATAAGTGGATATTAGCCTAAAACCTCAGAATACCCAAGATATAATTCATAGACCACATGACGCTCAAGAAGAAGGAAGACCAAAGAGTGGGTGCTTCAGTCCTAACTTCTTTTCTTCATTATAAGAACAGAAATCATAAAGATACATAGATGTAGGACCTAAGAATAGTTTATGAAGATTTCTTTGAAATTAAGAAAAGATGATAACATAATGCATCGTGACACTTCTGGGACTGAAACTAGAGTGTGATAATGAAATAACAGGAACAAATTCATTGGACTATGGCTATGAGGAGTAATGTCCAGAAGAAAACGCATACTAAGGTTGTTCTGATTTCCTGGCCCACAAAACCTTACAGAAGGATTCCTTTGGACTCATAGAAGTAAAATTATACAATCAACCTTCTGCCTCGCCCAATAGAAACAAAGTGTTGATTGTTTTATTTTCTTTGATTTTATACTTTATATTTGAAATTTATAGTGATTTTGATTTTTGCTCTGTGTTCCAATGTAAACTGTCTGTTAAATTGGAAGAGAAATCATGTGTTTATCACGTGTTTCATAGGATGTCAGGGGTATGTGATTATGTTGCTTAGTGGTTAATGCTAATTAACATTCTTTTTATTTTTCATTATGTAATTATAACATTTGTGGAGACAACACATTATCCTCTCAGAATTTTTCAATATTTTTAGTATATTCTTTCAGTACATACAGTCTTTTAATTGTTCAAAGACTGAACTTATTCTTTCCATTCAAATATAGTTTGGACACTTCGGCTATTGTCTGTCTGCCCACCTCTATACTCTCACCTGCTCTAGGCCCTAGTAATCTTTATTCAACTTCCATTATGTTTTTGGGGTTCTAATAACAAATGATGATGTGTTAAGTCTTGAATACAATGTTCAGTGAGGATGACTGATGAGATGAAAGCAAAGTATCCTGTATGTAGTTGTGAAACCAAGGCTGGCAATTTCAGTTACCACCTTAAAGTTTCCCTTCAATCACTTTTGATATTTTGAAATCTACATTATGCATCCTTTCCTGCTAAAGAAGGAATAGGAAGATCTTTCATACACAGGTCTATTTTACAGCTGTTGAATACAGATCAATCTAGTATCTGTTATTCTCTCTGTTTAAAAAAAAAAAATCATTGCTTTGGACAGACTTCTGTACTAGACTGTGGTTGATTACCTAATAGTACAATCAAAGTCACTTATATCAAACTTCCATTAGCAGCACAGGAAAACAGCTGTTTTGATACCTTCAGAGAAATCTGAACAGCAAATGATAGCATCCAAATTTCTTCAAAAAGCCAGCTTCATCCTGACACTTTCTTTGATATACTATTCTTAAAACTGCAGGCTGAAGCAACTTGTTGCTCATAATATATCCATTTCTTCATGATTTTCTTTCCCTGTCACACAAGGTGAGTGACATGAAATTGAGCAGTCTCTAGCTTAGATCTACACTTCCTCTATTCTTTCTCACATTGTAATACTGTGTTCCAGTGTGTTTCATTGAAATACTCAGTTATGGCTAGAGCATTTTAAACAAAGCAAATTAAGATCTTACATTTGTGGTCGTTTTGTTTGTGATATCTCAGAAGATGTTTTGTTCTCTACTCTAGGAGCTTTGCTTTTAAGATGTTTTGTAGGTAAATTTATAAATATTTGTATTAATGTGATATATTTCTCCAAAATTCTCAGCAAGATATCATGGTGAAGATCATTTCTGCAAAGAAAATCATTAATTTCAGTAATAGTAAAGATATATACTCCTTACCTTCAGGACATCAAGTAAGATTTTGAAAGATGATATAATTTCTACAGTGTAAAAATTAGTGCCAAGTTGGATTTACTTCACATCTCAATGAGAAGAGTAGTTAGATATTAATTGAACCAAAAGTTAGATAAATATACCTTTACCATAGGGACTAATATACCTCTCATTTTCTCTTTTCTGTGCTACTGCAAAGATTCTATTTATCTGTCTATAATGCATATATGAGCTGCAAATGCAGTACACTCAAAATTTCATAACTTCTTCTACTGGAAAATTCTTTTTACTATAAATTTAAATTCATATCAAACAAAAATATCTTAATACTAAGGTTTTTGCTAATTAATCATAGCTATCAAATTTGTAGTTGAGTAATAGGTGTAAATGATGTAATTTATAAGATAATAAATTTTAACTTCTAAGTCATTACATCATCAATGTGCTTCAGCAGTAAACCAATTAAATTAAAAGTAATTGTATAGAACAATATAAAGTCATTGATAAGTAAAATTTTCAAAAAATTTGAGAACATTAATCTCAAACAAATGATGAATTGTTATGTGATAAATATGTTTAATCTTATATAAATTTATAGAATGTGTATATGTATTGAAATATTATAAGGCATATACTAATTTATATAAATTTTTTTAATATGTCAGATACAGATAAATATATTCATGAAGTTCTTATTTTACTGAGTAATAATGAAGTTATTAAGATTTTTTAGTCGTCAGGGAAATGCAAATCAAAACAAGTCTGAGATTCCCACCTCACACCAGTCAGAATGGCTAAGATCAAAAACTCAGGTGACAGCAGATGCTGGCGAGGATGTGGAGAAAGAGGAACAATCCTCCATTGTTGGTGGGATTGCAAGCTGATACAACCACTCTGGAAATCAGTTTGGCGGACCCTCAGAAAAATGGACATAATACTACCTGAGGACCCAGCTATACCTCTCCTGGGCATATACCCAAAAGATGCTCCAACATGTAATAAAGGTATATGCTCCACTATGTTCATAGCTGCCATATTTATAATAGCCAGAAGCTGGAAACAACCCATATGTCCCTCATCAGAGGAATGGATACAGAAAATGTGGTACATCTACACAATGGAATACTACTCAGCTATTAAAAGCAATGACTTAATGAAATTTGCAGGCAAATGGATGGAACTTGAAAATATCATCCTGAGTGAGGTAACTCAGTCACAAAAGAAGGAACATGGTATGTACTCACTGATAAGCGCATATTAGCCCGAAAGTTCAGAATGCCCAAGTTTCACTTTACAGTAACTGCTGGACTGAGAATGAGGTCCCAGATGGAGGAGTTGGAGAAAGGTCTGAAGGAGTTGAGGGAGTTTGCAGCCCCATGCAGGGAGCAACAGTGTCAACAAGCCTGAACCCCCCCTTCCGGTCGTCTTGGAGTTTGAACCACCAACCAAAGAATACACATCTATGGACCCATGGTTCGGACCACATATGTGGCAGAGGATGGCCTCGTTGGTCATAAGGGAGAGAGGAGAGGCCATTGGGCCTGAGGGCGTTAGAGGCCCTAGTAAACGGGAATGTCAAGGTGGGAATATGGGAATTGGTGGGTGTGTGGGTAGGAGGTGGAATTCCCTCATAGAGGTGGGGAGGTGGAGGGGATAGGGGATTTCCAAAGAGGAGACCTAGAAAAGGAGAAACATTGGAAATGTAAATAAAGTATCAAAAATAATAATAAAAAAAGATATTTTTATTTGTCACAATTAACACATATACAGAATTGTAATATCCTTCATGAAATTGCAAAGCTTCTGTAAGGCAAAGGACACTGTCAATAGGACAAAACGGCAACCAACAGATTGGGAAAAGATCTTTACCAATCCTATGTCCGATAGAGGGCTAATATCCAACATACACAAAGAACTCAAGAAGTTAGACTCCAGAAAAACAAATAACCCCATCAAAAAATGGGGAACAGCTGCATAATTTGAAAAAGAATGTTTTCTGATGATAAATTGAACGTTCTAAAGAAGATATAAAATACAGCAAGGTTATGGAATCTGAACTGGGCTATCAAGTTAGAGATCTGCTTTAAGGGAGAGCCAGGTGTCCTAGATAGCACTCCTTGAATTTACACTGTTGCTCTAGAGCTCCTTGTGAAGCCCTAACTCTATAAAGCTACTCCATAAAAAGTGTTTTGGAGACAGAATTTACTCTTATCAAATAAGATCTGTGCTTGCTGATATGGGTGTCACAGTAAACCATCAAAGAAGTAAGATTAATTTGCATATAAACTCCCCCAAAAGCCAATTACTTAAAATATGACAAGCTATTAAATCTAGAACAAAGTTCAAAATTTGTATTTAACTTCTTTTTAAAATGTTTAAAAATTGAGCAAGTTATGTGATTTTAAAAAGCTATGAACTGGAAATATATCATAACAAAAATTAAGTTATTAGACTCAAAAGTAAGTTAATACATATATGAAAAAGGAAGTAGATGAAATAACTTGCTCCTCTCAAAGTAAAATGTCCTGTCCAGAAGACAAAAATAAACAAACAATAGGAACATATTTTTTTTAAGTTAATTGGTACTGTGTTATCCTTTAGAATCCACAGTAATGAAGAATTTGAAGACAATCTATTCACTTGAGTATTGTACTTGGATGTGACATAATGGCACTATAAGTGAGTAGTTATTTTCTTAATATTTTCCTAAGAACTGTCAAGTAATTGTACCTTTGGTCATATCTATATGAAAATAGTATAATTTCTGGGATTTTAATATTCATTGACATATAGCAAGTCTTTCCTAAGCTGAGTTCATGATCTCTTCCTAATTTTGTCATATCCAGATAGGGCTCTTCACCGAAATGGTTGCATTCTCCCTCGACTTTGGTCACATAATTCACATGACTGAATTAACAGTGCCTCAATCTACCTTTACATTGTAAAGCACTGGAAGCAGAATAGACTAACAGCATTCGCTACTCTTATGAAAGAGTAGGCCAGTTCTGTGTTCACAGGCATTGCCAAGGTACAAACCGCCAAGATTCTGCACACATAATGTGATTGTCTTGGTGCTTTTTTGTACCTTAGAATTCTTCTATATGCTGGAATCTAGATCAATGAAACAAAAAGCACAACATAGAGATAGATGAACCAAAGTGAGGACAGGGAAAATTATTCAATCTGTGCTAATAAGTCTAATATGGCACACAGTGTAGATAATGTAACAAAAATTAAAATAAAATTGCCTGTGAGGCTAAATATTATGTGAAAAAAAAAAATGGGGAACAGAGCTAAACAGAGAATTCTCAACTGAGGGAATTCGCAGGGCTGAGAAACACCTAAAGAAATGCTCAACATCCTTAGTCATCAGGGAAATGCAAATCAAAACAAGTCTCAGATTCCACCTCACACCAGTCAGAATGGCTAAGATCAAAAACTCAGGTGATAACAGATGCTGGCGAGGATGTGGAGAAAGAGAACACTTCTCCACTGTTGGTGGGATTGCAAGCTGGTACAACCACTCTGGAAATCAGTTTGGCGGACCCTCAGAAAAATGGACATAATACTACCTGAGGACCCAGCTATACCACTCCTGGGCATATACCCAGAAGATGCTCCAACATGTAATAAAGACACATGCTCCACTATGTTTATAGCAACCATATTTATAATAGCCAGAAGCTGGAAACAACCCAGATGTCCCTCATCAGAGGAATGGATACAGAAAATGTAGTACATTTACACAATGCAGCTCAGCTTTTAAAAACAATGAATTCATGAAATTCACAGGCAAATGGATGGAACTTGAAAATATCATCCTGAGCGAGGTAACTCAGTCACAAAAGAATGAACATGGTA
>CM052700.1:108243918-108262916 GCA_028551405.1 Uromys caudimaculatus
GGTCCTCATAGAGGTTGGACCACCAACCAAAGAATACACATGGAGGGACCCATGGTTCGGACCACATATGTGGCAGAGGAGGGCCTTGTTGGCCATCAGGGGGAGGAGAGGCCCCAGTAAAGGGGAATGTCAAGGTGGGAATATGGGAGTGTACGGGCGGGTGGGTGGGAGGTGGAATTCCCTCCTAGAGATGGGGGAGGGGGAGGGGATAGGTGGTTTCCAAAGAGGAGACCTACAAAGGTGGAAACATTGGAAATGTAAAGTATCAAAAATAATTAAAAAAAGGAAAAAAAATAGGAAAAAGAGGCAATAAACACTTAAAATTTAAAAAAAAAACTAGTTTTAAAATCATCATGATATGATATTCTGTACCTTGCAAAGATTTACATATTATTATTTTATAACCCATTGATATTTCTGGATGAGGCTGGTGTTACATATACAAAAATATATATGTAGATATATTTTGCTTTGTTTAATATGGATTTACATTGATAGACACAGACAGTATAAATTTTTAACTATTGGAAATGGTCTTAATCTACATTGTTTTTAAATCTGTAGTGCTCAGAACATTGTTTCCTGTAATAGTAATGCTTAGGAGACTGGCACATGTAAAACTCCCAAAGATGACGTCATCTTGAGATACATATTGAACTCTAGACCAAACTGAGTCACACAGTGATAGTCTCTTTCAAAAATAAGTAAATATTACTGAATTGTTCAGATTTTCTCCTATAGCCTTTCTCCACCACACTACCTCTTTTTCTCATCTACCAAATTGGGCAGGAAACCCCTGAGAACCTGCCAGCCAAAGAGTCCAGGGAATCAGTCACAAGTCTTCACTCTCACTCTTCTCAGACTATTCCAGTGCCCTAGTGTTACCCTCAGCTTTGTATAATACCATCTACTATGGCTTATCTTTCCTCTCTACCCATTCACAAGGGTTGATCCAGATCCTAGTCAGACACAGAGAGTTTTCCTCCCTCCTATGGACCCACTCAACCACACACCCTCCTAGCCCATCCCCATTCTTTAGTGTCAGCTCTCAATACCTAAAAGAACATTCTATACAAGATCTCCAGTGGTCACACTTGACAAGATCTCCAAAGTGTTCCTAATTAGGCAACCCACAATCACCACACTCTCCAAAGAAAAAGAGAGAACAACAAAAAGGAAAATCTATCCCAAAACACAAAACCTGATAATGGCCTCTGGAATTGCAATCATCTCAAACCAAGGTGCCTAGATGCCACTGTGAAAACACAATAAATAATAGCCAGGACATTATGACTCCCTAGATGTAATACCACTACTTACAGTAGTTCCTGAGAAATGAAATATAGCCAAAGCACAGCACAAAGACTTCAAAATACCTATTATAAATTACTTCAAGAACCTTGAAGAGGATATGAACAAATCTATGAAAACACAAACAAACAATAGAATGATATGAAGAAATTTCCTCAAGACATGAAATTGATTTAATAAAGACAATCCAAACTAGGAAAGACTGGAAATAAAAAAAAAATGGAAGTAGGAAAGGAAACTCAGAAGCAAGCTTCTTCAAACAAATATAAGAAATGAAAAAAGAGAATTTCAGGTATTCAAGATAAGACTGTAACAAATAGACTCCTCAGTCAAAAAATTATATATATATATATATATATATATATATATATATATATATATATATATATATATATATATATATAAATGAAAACATCCAGCAAGTATGAAGCACTAAAAAAACTAAGAATAATAGTTATAGAAGAAGAGAAGAAAGTCAAGTAAAACACACAGAATATATGTTCTACATAATTATAGAAGAAAACCTCCCTAATCTAAAACTGGAGGTGCTTATCAAGGTAGAAAAAGCATATAGAACAGCAAATAGACAAGACCACAAAACAAATTCCTATTGGTACATAATAACAAAACTAGAAACATACAGAATAAAGAAAGAATAATAATAGCTACAAAAGATAAAAAGACTAAATCACATACAAAGGCAGAATTGATAAAATGAAGTCTGATTTTTCAGTGGAGACTCTAAGAGCCAGAGGGCCTGGATAGATGTTGTACAAACTCTAAGCAAGCATATATATATCAACCCAGACTACTATACCTAGAAAATGAACCTATTAAGCAAGCTGATAAAACTATTTTAATATTTAAGAAAATAGACTTGATACAAAAAATCAGAAGAAACTGGAAAGTACAGTATATATGCATCAAGGAAAATCTACCAGCAGGACATTACAGTTCTCTACATCTATGCACCAAACACTAGGACACTCAACTTCATAGAAGAAAAACTATATTCATAATAGAAAAACTACTACATCTACAATCACAGTGATAGTAGTGACTTCAGTATTCCACTCCTAGTAATAAACAGGTCATCCATACACAAACTAAACATAGAATGGTGGAGCTTAATAACCTAACAAATTTACAGAATATTTCACCCCAACATACACAAAAATATACTTTTTTCTCAGTTTCTCCAGGAACTTTCTCTGTAACTGTTCATATACAAGGACAACAAACATGTCTCAAACAGATACAGGGAAACTGAAACAATGCTCCCCATCCTATCTGATCACAGATGAAAGTTGGATGTCAAGAGAAAACTTATGAACTTACAAACTGAAACAAGTTACTACTGAATAAAAAGTGTCATGACATAAATTAAGAAAAAATTAAAATTGTTTTAGAATTTAATGAAAATAAAAACAAAACATTCTTTTATGGATACAGTGAAGGTAGTTCTAAGAAGCAAGTTCATAGCTACAGTGAAATTTTCTTCAGAAGAATAAATGCAAGGATTCTCAATAAAATACTTGCAATCTAAATCTAAGAACACATAAAAAATATCATCCTTCATAATCAAATGTCTTCATCACAGAGATGCAGGGAAGGACACATAAAAAGATCCTCCTGCATGATAAAACAGTCTTCATCTCAGAGATGCAGGGATAGTTCAAATTAGTAAACTGATCAATCCAATCCACCCCAGAAACAGACTGAAAGAAAAAACTCATACAATCATCTCACTAGGTGCAGAAATACCTTCAACAAAATTCACCATCCTTTCACAATAAAAGATGTGGAGAGACTTGAGAATGCAAGGGACGTGTTTCAAAATAAGAAAGCTCAGGGGCCTACAGAGAGACAAGCTCAAGAAGGCTGGGCACTGTCTTCATACCTATTCGATATAGTCTATGAAGTCTTATCTAGAGTAATAAGACAACCGAAGGATATCAAGTAGTTGAAAACAGGAAAGGGGTAAGTCCAAGAATCCTTAATTGCAGATGATACAAATGGACACAGAAGTGACCCAAACAATTCCATCAGGAAAATCCTATACCTAATAAACACATTCATCAAGGTAGCAGGACACAATTTAACATACAAATACCAGTAACCTTCCTAAATACAAATGGCAAATGGACTGAAAAATAGTTGAGAAAAACAGTACCTGTCACAACTATCTCAAAAACATCTGTGGTAAATAACTCTGACCAAGCAAGTGAAAGACTTGTACAACAAAAACTTTAGGGCATTGAAGAAAGAAAATGAAGATGCCATCAGACAATTGAAAGTTCGTCTATGTTCATTGATAAGTAGGATTAATAAAGTAAAAATAACCACACTAAAAATACAATCTACAGATTCAATGAAATCCTCATCCAAATTCTAGCACACATCTTCACAGTACTTGAAAGGACAATTTTTAACTCCTATGGAAAAACAAAAATCTCAAGATAAACAATCATATATAACAAAAGAACTGTTGGAAGTATCATTCTTGATGTCAAATTGGGATACAAAACTATAGTAATAAAAGCAGCTAATAACAAGTGAAATGTTCATGGAGTCCTGGATGGAGGAGTTGGAGAAAGAACTGAAGGAGCTGAGGGGCTTTGCATCCCCATGGAGGGAGCAACAGTGTCAACTGACCAGAACACGCGAACTCCTAGAGACTGGACCACCAACTAAAGAATACACATGGAGGGACCCATGGTGTTAGCCACATATGTGGCAAAGGAGAGCCTTGTTAGCCATCAGAGGGAGGAGAGGCCCTTGGGCCTGAGGGTGTTAGATGCCCCAGTGTAAGGGAATACTAGGGAGGGAAGACTGGAGTGGGTGGGTAGGGAGCACCCTCATAGAGTCAGGGGGATGGGGAATGGAATATGGGGTTTCCAAAGGGGAAAACATTTGAAATATTTATAAAGAAAATATCCAAAATTTTTTTTTTTAAAGTGAAATGTTGATCAATGAATTGAGAAAGCTTCTGCTCTGCCTGGGATAGCCTTCAGAGTTGGATTGACCTGCCACCCCAGCAGATCCTTCTGGGATGGAGAGCCAACAAAGACAGGAGCCTAGCAGAGCAGCCCTCTGAAAGGCTCTTCCCAGCAGCTGAATGAGACAGATGCAGATTCCCACAAACACTGGATGGAGGTTCAGAACCCCTATGGAAGAGTTAGGGAAAGGATTGAAGGCACTCAAGGTGATAGCAGCCACCCCCTCAGGAAGATCAATAGTGTCAATTAACTTGGATCCTCAGGAGCTCCTTGAAACTGAGCCCCCAAACAGAGCATACACAGGGTGGTTTCAGGCCCATGGCACATATGTAGCAGATGGATGCTGTGTCTAGCCTCAGTGGGAGAGCATGCACCTAATCCTGCAGACATTTGATGCACCAGGATTGGGGGATGGACATGCTGCCCTGTCATAGACAAAGTAGAGGGGGAATGGGATAAGAAACTCTGTGAAATGGGACCTGGGAGAGAGGGCAGCATTTGGGATATAAATAAATAAATAAGAAATTGAATTGAAGACACAGAGATAAGTCTACACACTTATGGGCTCCAGGTTTTTGATAAGGAACCTAAAAATACAAACTGGAAAAAGAAAGCATCTTCAGCACATGGTGGTGGTTAAACTGGATGGTTGCATATAGAAAAGTACAAATAGATCCATACTTATCCCACTCTACAAAACCCAACACCAAATAGATCATAAACCTTGATATAAGTCCAAACACACTAAATCTAGTAGATAAGAAAGTGGGGAATAGCCTTGGACTCGTTGGCAGAGGGAAAGATTTTTCTGAACAAAACATGTTTGCATAAGCTTCTGTTTGACAAAGACACTATCATTTATACACAACCTCAGGCTATAGAATGAGAAAAGATTTAAAACAATGGACATCTCAAACAAACGAATACCCCAATACCTTTAAAAAGGTGTACAAATATAAATGGAGAATTTTCAAAAGCGGAAACACAAATGACAGAGAAGCACTAAAAGAAATGTATAACATCCTTAGTGCAGGGTAAATAGAAATCAAACCTAATTGAAGATTATACTTTATAACAGTCTAAATGGCCAAGATCAATAAAACCATTGACAAGTTCTGCTGGCAATGATGTAGATTAGAGGGAACACCCATCCCATTTCTGGTGGGAGTACCAACTATTAAAGCCAATATGCAGATTTGTGTATCAATTCTTCAGAAAACTAGGAATGAAGTTCAAGATCTAGCTATATTATGCTTGTACATATATCTGAAAGATGCTTTATCCTACTACGGAGATGTTTGTTCAACTATGTTCATTATAGCTCTATTCATAGTAGCCAGGAAGTAGAACCCAACAAGGTCCATCAATAGATGAATGGATAAAGAAAATATGACAATACAGTACAACTAGGTACTCAACAATTTTGAAAGTTTATAGTTTACCTGACAGGGGAGATACTGTGAGCGCAAACATGGTATTTCCAGGGTGAGGCTTATCCATTAGAGGTTAGATCTGCTAGCCCCTATGATTTCCCCAAATGTAGGATACATAGGTACCTAATTTGTGGTAGTGGGGACTGTGTTTACTATTTCTTTTGCTGTAAAGTATGAAGTCATGAATAATGCATGTAAATGGCTGGGTCTAGAAAAAAAATCTTTCTGAGTAAGATAACCCAGATACAGACAAATATGGTATCTATTCACTTATATGTGAATGTCACTTATATGCAGTGCCTTTGCATCATTGATAAGCTCACCACAGTCCTTAAAACCACAGAGATATATAGTAAAAGACTATGTGTAAGTAGTGAGTCTCCGCAAGAAGGGGAAATAGAGCAGGTAGATATAGACAGAAGGAGAATGGGGGATTTGGAATTAGAGGATCAAACCAGGAGTGGGGGAAAGATGGGGATAAGGGAAGGAATGCACGAAGGGACAATTAACACTAAGTGCCATTTGAAAAGTCCATATGGAAAACTAATTTCAGAGTAATTTAACTAAAATGTATGCATTTATGAAGGTAATCTAGATGAAATTGGAAACATGACGCTCCCGTTACTAAATGAAGCTTACTGTACTGGAAATGTGCCACATCTTATTGAAATGTTGACCCAAGAGGAACTATGGGAATTCAAAAAACCATGCTTTTGTCAAGGCTGTTATTCTTCCCAAACTTACAGTTAGGCCCTATAACTGAAGACAAAACATAAACAATTCATTCGACATGGAGATGTGTCCAGTTAGTGCCTCCCTAGACCTTTTCACCACCCCTAAAGATTGAAGGTAACTTGAATGCTACCAAAAGAGTAAAGGAAACATCCTAGCCTCAAGATCTTCAGTCTACAGTGATGGTCTGTCTGCAAGATGCACTACTGTAATAGTAGTCCAAATTTGTAGAAGTAGTCAACCAATACATGATTGGATTTAATGACCACTCCATGAGATAAATCCCATCCCACACCCTGCTCTTGTGGCCACGAACCTGTTACTAGATAGGCTAGAGACCTAGAGAAAAACAAATACTACAGTTCTACTAAAGGAATTTAGTCACAAAATTACCCCTAACAACATTCTGCTATTCGCTATCAGTATCTGTTTCAGCCATTATCAGAGAGGCTTCCTCTTGTACTAACTAGGAATAAAAGCAGAGACTGACAACTAGACAGTGAGCTAGGAAAGAAAGAACTTGGAATACTTGGTCTTTTAAGTGGTGTAGCTCCATCAAGGCCCTTCTCTTAGGGCTCAGGGAACCTAGCAAAGGAAATTGAGAATAATAAGGAAGCACAAGGGCCCATAGACATATGAACTCACATTGGCTCTGGCAGGAAAAAACAGCCTGCATGAGTCAGCACCATATTGACGACCAACACTGAGTGGAGTGGATACAAGTCATCTTCCCTAACACAGAAGCAGTGCTAATTGATAACCACTTGCAAATTAGAAATCAGTTCTCTCCAATGGACTCTCACTGAGGATAGATCCCCCCTCTTATGGTCTGGCCCATACCAGAGTAGATGGTCAACAAAATTGAACTCAATGGCATCTTTAGTCTCTTTGTCTTGTAAAGTTTTGACAAGAATAACAATCTCTCAGCATATGCATCATGGCTTCTGGTTTTGTGTTTTTAGGGTACTTCTATGTATATGAATGTGTGTTTCTCTGTGTCTCTGTGTTTATATGTGTAGCTTGCTTTCTTTTTCTTTCTTTTTCTTTCTTTCTTTCTTTCTTTCTTTCTTTCTTTCTTTCTTTCTTTCTTCTTTCTTTCTTTCTTTCTTTCTTTGTTTGTTTGTTTGTTTCTTTCTTTCTTTCTTTTTTCCTTCCTTCCTTCCCTCCCTCCCTCCTTCCTTCCTTCTTTCCTTCCTTTCCTTTCCTTTCTTTCTTTGTTTCTTCCTTTCTTCCTTCCTTCCTTCCTTCCTTCCTTCCTTCCTTCCTTCCTTCCTTCCTTTTGTCCTTCCTTCCTTTCCTTCCTTCCTTCCTTCCTTCCTTCCTTCCTTCCTTCCTTTCTTTCTTTCTTTCTTTCTTTCTTTCTTTCTTTCTTTCTTTTTGTCTTTTATTTTTGTTTCCAGTTCTTCTGTTTGCCTCCTAAAGTCAGAATCACCTGATCCTTTGAGGTTTTTAAAGAAAAATCTTGGAAGCCAGTGAAATTATTTAGTGGGTAAAGTTCTGACCACATGAGCCTGAGAACTAGAACTCTGCCATTCAAAGGTAGCAAGGAGAACAACACTACAGATGTCCTTTAACTTCCACAAACCTGCTGGGTATTCACATGTACACCAACATTCCCCCCCTCCTGTCTGTCATTTAAAAATAACAATAAACTTAAAAATTAAAGGTGGGAAAGTAGTTTAAAGGTGCACTATGTCATTTTAGTAATGTTTATGCTTATCAGAAATACAACATGTACTGTTAATTGGTCTGTATGTCATTCTTTTATCATTTGCTATAGTGATTTTTATTTGAATCAGATTCAGTTTTTTTTCTGCAGAAATATAATGAATTTTGTACATATTATGTGATCACAAATTCTTGTACCAATGGAACAAATTCAGAGGTCAAGTAGTGTGGATGGAGATTCAGACTTTATTGGAAGGTGATTTTTGACCTTTAGTAAATGAAGTAAGTTCTAAAACTGTGTAAGAAGGTTTGTATCCTTTCAGGACTGCAAATACCTGAACACAGAACCTTGTGGCTATATTCATTTAGGTTTGATCCAAAGTTGTGACTTATAGCAATTATTTTCCTCCTTCTTTTATTTGATTTCTGTGTAAAGTTATGACATTTACATTAAATTCCTTAATGAACCAAATTTTATCTACTTTACTAGATCATATAAAATGGAAAAGTGATGTCTCTTTCCAACTAATTTTTCTTGTATACTTCTGAGGAAATAATTAATATAACAACCTCAAGTCCAGTATGTTTTATGGGTTGCCAGGAGCAAAATGGTGTCAATCCTCTCAAGATGAATCAATTTTCTATTTCAAAAGAGTACAAGATGGAGTTTACAGTCACAGCTATATAAACAAAATAAAATCAAACACCATAAAGTCAGATAGGAACAAACAGTTGATGGCTTCTCGTCCAGACACTTGGAAGTGACATGTAGCGGTGATTCATCAGTCACCTCCAAACAAGGACAAAGGAGCCACTGGACTTAGATAAACTGCATGGAACTGTTGAATAATTAAATCAGGAAACATGTACTCAGACTCTTCCAAATTATCTTGATTTTTGTTTCGGAAAAATGTAGCTGGAGAAAAAGATTACAAGCTATATAGGAGTTGGAAATCTAGTGTAGGAAAAAGATATTAAGTCAGCTTGAATTGAAGTAATTTGCTGTTATGGAGCAAAAATAAACAAAGTAAAAGAAACTGGTTTTTCTAAAGTAAAGTCCATGGTGTGAAAAAGAATGTTTCAATAATTGAAAAGGGAAGATAGTACAATCAATTTGATCAGTATTGAAAGAAAAAGAAGTTATGAATTGGGCTTTTAACTCACCCAGAAAGTAATTTCAGTAGCTAAAGGATCGTGAGAGACAGATGAAGATGATCTATGTGGAAGGCTAAGAACAAAGAGCAGAGTTATTTACGTAGTTCCTTGTGGAAGCAAGGCAAGCTGTGATATGTGGAACTGTAAACTCTATGTCTGTAATAGAGAAACTGCCATAACATTCATCATGGGACTTAGAATACAACCAAGAGGAAACCCCTTTGATTAAAGATAATTCTTTTTCTATCTCGCAGCTTCTTCCAGTTTCCAGCTGTTTGTAAATCTCATCTGAACACAGAATTCTCCTCTCTCATCTTCTCCCGGTCTAGTGTTACTTTGTTTCCACACATGTTTTAGGTCAGTTTCACAACCAGAACAAAACTCACTCCCAGGGGTTTGAAGGATACTTTTAAATAAACATTCTATTATAAGGAAAAATTAGTGAAATCCCCCAGAAGATAATTCAAACTTTAAATTTCCTTAGGCAGTCCAAAGAAAGAATGCTGACATTTTGGATTGTACTCAGGATTATTGATATCTGGAAGGAAAAACTGTTCAGGCTTATGATAACACAAAAATAGATAAATTGTAGAATCTTGATCTCTCTTTAGTTCCTCAGACCAGGGGTCACAGATGAACAGCGTATGTAGACATGTTAGAGACACAAAGGGGGACAGAGAATGAGTTGTACATGCCTGGCAGACTGGGTACACTAGAATCATCATCGAGCAGACCAAGCAGAGTATGCAGATTGCATACTTGTGGAGAGCTGAGAAAACCCTGATCAAATGGGTAAAGAAGGGATAAAGTCCTGCCTAAATGTATACTGTCTGACATGGGGATTGCCATGTTGAGGATCAATACCTTAGATCCATGGGAAATTGGGAACTACCGCCTCCAGCCTCCCAAGCCTAGCTCAGAGGGATGGCAAAACCTTCCTCGGTCTAAGTGTGAATGTTGGTAGTGTATGTGCAAAATGTAGAGGATAACGACTTCCTCCTCTTAAACTGAGACCAGTTATTTCTCTCCTGCCTCTATGCTGCACATAATAGACATGCTGAAATTCTGGGTTGTTGGTTAGTTCATGTCACCCCATCAGAATATGTGCATCCCTGCCGGCCCCCTCTTTTCTGTATTGTGATTCTGTGTGTGTTTTGTTAATTTTCTTGCAGTTTCTAGTCAGGTTTCCAGTGTCAAGGTGAATGGGATTTTGTACAGACTTCAGGGAAATTTACATTTTTTAAGCTGTTCTTCATCATCTACACACACCCACCCACCCACCCACACACACACACACACACACACACACACACACCATGGAAATCTAAAGGAAAATTCCCATAGGAGAAGCAGTGCCTTCTAGTTATAGAAATGCAGTAAGACAAATGTGAACAGCATGAAGGCCAAAAGATAGTATTTGAGTAAGATTCAGTTATGAAAAGGGAAGTCTACACTCTTCTCATGTGTAGACCTACAAGTAACACATGATTTTGCTCACTGACATTGGGGCAAAACAAGAAGACAGACTGTCTAAGCAGGTTTTTGGAACATATAATACATCTGAAAATTACATAATGGCATTCACACAAAAAGAGAAATCAAAATTCAAGATAGGACCATTTTTTCTGCTTCTTTTGCTTTTTTTGATGACCTTAAGGTTATCCTCTGCAAAAGCTGCTATCCCAGAGAGCCATAGGTCATCCTCTGGGAAAATCATACCTGTCTTTACTTTTAACAGATCTTTTTCCTTATTATTAAAGAAACGCATAAGTATATGTTGTGTGTTTTCAGCAAATCTATTCCCTATTCCATTCTACTTCTATGCCTGAATTAAGCCAGGGTGGAGCTTGTGTAGACCTTACATGTGTTGTCACAGTCACTATGAGTTCGTATCTGCTTCTACCAAGAGGTATCTGGAAAACACAGTTTCCTTGAAGTTACCCAATATCTCTGGCTTATAGTCTACGCTGGCTTCTACAAAAGTTTGTGAGTTTTTAGAAAAGGGGATGTGGCAATAATGCCCCTTCTTTATTTATAAAGGTCCTTTTCTTTCCTCTCCCGTCCCCAAGCATGTCACAGCAAGCTTCTTGGTCAGCAGATACAATAAGATATCTCAAATTATAAGATTTATAAGATTAAATATCTACTTGTCAGAGAAATTGAGATCTGTTTTACCATGTGCTTTAAATATTGTTCAGGAAATGTCTGATTTTTCTTTGTAATAGTGAAAATTCCTACACAGTATTATTTCACACCAAATATCTTTGAGCTGTTTTGCAGTGAAAAATTTGCCTCCTTTTTAAAACATTTTTTATTGGATATTTTCTTTCTTTCTTTTATGTATTTATTTATTTGATATTTACTTTATATATATTTCAAATGTTTTTCCCTTTGGAAACCCCCCATTCCATTCCCCGTCTCCCTACCTCTATGAGGGTGCTCCACACCCACCCACCTACCCACTCCTGTTTTCCCTCCCTAGCATTCCCCCATACTGGGGCATCTAACACCCTCAGGCCCAAGGGCTTCTCCTCCCACTTATAGCCAACAAGGCCCTCCTCTGCCACATATGTGGCCAGCACCATGGGTCCCTCCATGTGTATTCTTTGGTTGGTATTCCAGTCTACGGGCGCTCCCTCCATAGGGCTGCAAACCCCCTCAGCTCCTTCAGGCCCTTCTCCAAATCCTCCATCTGGGACCCCATGCTCAGTTGAATGGTTGGCTGCGAACATCTGCCTCTGTATTTGTCAGGCTCTGCCTGAGCCTCTCTGGAGACAGCTTATCATGCTTCCAACAGCAAGCACTTCCCAGCATCCACAAGAACTTCTAAGTTTGATGGCTATATATGGGATGGATCCCCAGGTAGGGCAGTCTCTGGATGGCCTTTCCTTGAGTCTCTGCTCCACATGTTGTCTCAATACTTCCCCCTATGAGTATTTTGTTCACCCTTCTAAGAAGCACTGAAACATTCACATTTTGGTCTTCCTTCTTCTTAGGCTTCATATGGTATGTGAATTGAATCTTAGGTATTCTGAACTTTTGGGGTTATATCCACTTATCAGTGAGTACATATTGTGTTTGTTCTTTTGTGACTGAGATACCTCACTCAGGATGATATTTTCAAGTTCCATCCATTTGTCTGCGAATTTCATGAAGTCATTGTTTTAAATAGCTGAGTAGTACTCCATTGTGTAAATGTATCACATTTTCTGTATCCATTCCTCTGTTGAGGGACATCTGGGTTGTTTCCAGCTTCTGGGTATTATAAATATGGCTTCTATGAACATAGTGAAGCGTGTGTCCTTATTACTTGTTGGAGCATCTTCTGGGTTTATGCCCCGGAGTGGTATAGACTCCAGAGAACCAAATAACCGTATTTAAAAAATGGGGAACAGCGCTAAACAGAATTCTCAACTGAGGAAACTCAAAGGGTTGAGAAGCACCTAAAGAAATGTTTAACATCCTTAGTCATCAGGGAGATGCAAATCAAAACAAACTTGAGATTCCACCTCACACCAGTTAGAATAGCTAAGATCAAAATCTCAGGGGACAGCAGATGCTGGCAAGCATGTGGAAAAAGAGGAACACTCTCCATTGTTGGTGAGATTGCAAGCTGGTACAACCACTCTGGAAATTAGTTTGGCGGACCCTCAGAAAATTGGTCATAGTATTACCTGAGGATCAAGCTATACCACCCCTGAACATATACCCAAAAGTTTGCCTCTTGTATGCTTACTAGTTCTTCTTAAATTTCGTTTAGCTCAAACTTAAAGTTCTAAATAAAATCTAAGAGTCATTTTTTAGAGGAAGGGACAAGAAGACAAACTTTGTCTCAAAACCTAATCAAGAATCTTCCTTTCTTTAGAAGCCAGAACATCTGCTTCCTTTTGAACAGCATCCAGATGTCAACCAAGAACTTGCTAATACTATTTTTTCAGAAGTGGAATAATGTTTAACTTCAGGAAAAAAAATATAATTCTTTCAAAAATATAGGGACTGGTCAAGGTTCAAGTGGTTAATTATTAACACAGGATATTCTGCCTAAAAGATGAGCAAATGTACAAACCCTGGTAACATAGGTGGCCATCAAAAGGGAGAATATAATACCACATTTTAAACATAAGGCTAGAAACAAGAATTTCTTGCAATAACAAGAAATGGAAGAACAGAAGAATCTGAATAATGAGCAAGAAGAATATCATGGGCTCATGTATGAGTTACCCATATGTTCAATTGGTTCAGATCTGGTTAGCACAGCCCAAATTGAGCAATTGCTCATTAAACTCATTAAAGGGTTGTCCACACACCAATACAGAAATAGGCAGCACTAAATGAACTCAGTAATTAATAAATTTAAAATAAAGAAAGACAGAGCATGTAAAGTTAAGGTAGAAGTGTTAGGTAGAGTCAGAGAGGAATTGGAAGGATGGGACTGAGGTATGGGTTGACAAACATGTTTGAATAGGAGAAATAAAATGTTTAATAAAAATATAATAGTCTCCAAAGTTTTCTATTAGAAGTCTGTATAATGTAATATGAATGGCATTCAATGTGCTATATAGTCAGTTACACAGTGGGGATATATTAGCAACCATCAAGAAAACAAATTGACAGACTTTAGCCTGAGAAAGACCTTTACCAAATAAATTTAGTCAACAACAAAAATGCCATAAATTCTTATGAATTTTGGTTGAAATATAAATTTCCGAGTATATACTTGCAGATAAATAAGAGTTAATATAACAATAGCTAGTTTTCAACAGAAAATACACAGGGAAATGATAAAGTTATCAAACTAGGCTACTAAAATGAAAAAAACAAAGAAGAGATCAATACAACATCTTTAGCTTTCCTTACATAATTTCTAAATAAATGTTTACAAACTGCTATGACCTTATTTGCCTTATTTATAATCCTACTTATCTCATCAAAGTCTATATTATCATTTCTTGACTCCTTATTTCAGTTGCACCAGGCATCAGTTAGCTTTTTGTCAAATGTATAAGATCTATGATGCCACCAATGTATTTCAAAACCTATGAAGTCAATATACTGTTCATCTATTCCTCTGCATAACTGACAGTGTTGCACTAAATGCTTCTTCACCATTCTGAGTAAAGCGATGTAATCAAGTACCAACCTAAAGACACAGCAGTGTGTACTTTTTATTTTATTAAATCCTTGTCATATTGAGAAATTCCCCTGGATTTCAGCATCATAAAGGTGATTAGATCTCTATAGGAAAGGGTATCAGATGGTCATCATCTATCATTGAGCTCTTCACAAGGAATGGGTGAACAAGTCTGTCTCTTTAACTCAAACCAATACACCCTGATCTGGAATTGTTTAAGTTTGGAAATAAAACACCACAATTTCAGTTTCACTGAATTACAAAGAGCTATTACCGAGTTACAGAACAAACTTCCTGTACAATCCACCTGTATAAACTGGACATCTGTGAATAAATTCCCTCATTAGAAACCTATTAGATCACCGAGAATAATATGTAAGATACTATTTGCAAGGAAAATCATAGGATGGGGTTTAAATAGTTTGTGTGTTTGAATCTACAGGTCGTATCTAAGTTTTGGAAGAATAAAAATAATTAATATGACTATATGAAAAGGCACAGGATGAGGAAATACTTTGATGTACATAACTCAACATTCCTTAATTTGATATTTAATAAAAAATACTGGTGGGCATATCATGCCTGTCAAAAAGTGACAGTCTATCAACACTTACTAAAGTTAACTGGAATATTTTGCTTGGTATCTTACAAGAAATTTATTGCACAAATACACAAACACACAAACACACACACACACACACACATGGACACACAATTTGCTGCAATATGTAGCTTTCACAAAAATAAAAAAATGTAAGAAAAAGAAAAGAATGGTTGTGATTGTTGATAGTTTTAGGTTGTTTTGAAAATGGTGGATTGCTAATATCTTCATCAATGACCTAAGAGCTTGGGGCTTTTCTTCAAATTTTCTTTTTTCTTTTTCAGTGTCTAGTATTGATTGTGATGTATAACATTAACTCTTATTAACAACTATATTATTCTCTTTATTAATTCAAATTTAAATATTCATATTTTTTAAGATTATTCTTATACCATAGCAATTTCTCTCTCTTCCTCACTCTCCCCCTCTCTCTCCCTCTCCCTTCCTTCCCTGCAGCCCTCTACTAAGTTTGATTTATTAACATACATAAAAGTAAATATTTTGAAGGTATCATATCTCTATACACCTCCATAACAACCCTGTGTCTAACATAATCTTCATTTTCTTTCTTTACTTTTCTCCTGAAGAGAAGAAGTGAAAGTTTTATGCTCTTATAACTTGACTAAAATAAAACTTCTTGGAACTTTTTGTAAATTCCTTACATCAAATGTGGTACAGTTTGACCTTTAATTGAGAATTCTTCTAATGTGGAAAATAGGAATATGGCTAAAATACAATCCATTATTTCAAGGAAGTTCTATCTGTTTAGAAAAATTAAGGATCTAAGCTAGACATTTAAAAACTGTATATGCTAGTATAATTCTCCTCTGCACCAATTTTTGCCGCTCATTGTTTGTGTACTTAATTTTTAAATCCCTTAAAAAGGAAGTTTTTTCCCATTAGCCTGGGTCAATATCGTCTCAAGTGAACACCAACACTTAATCTCATGTCCTTCTAATGCATTATCAACACTACTGTCAGACAAATGTTTCTGAAATATAGATTGAATTTTGCAACTATCCAGTTTAAAAGCTTCAAGTGGCACCACATAGTCTCTGGGATAAAATTTAAACTTAGATAAGCTGCCTTCATGGCCTATTGCAATCTCATTCTAAGTAGCTATTCATATTTGGATTTTGCAGAGTCCACACCGTCCCTAGCAACAGCAAAAGCAGCAACATGGCCCTACCATGGCTCCTAATGTCTCTAGTTTTTACATGCCATTCATTTCTTGACTTGCAGGATCAATACTAATTCATCTTTATTTCCCTCTCAAGCATTCCCTGATTTGCCTTTCCGTACGATTACTGGCTATTATTCTGTAACCCCAAACCTATAATGAATGCTAATAGTCACCTATGGTTTGGACTGAAGTGTCTTCAAGGATACCAGCTAAAATTATCCAAATTTCATTGCCAAGAACTTATCATAGATTATATTTTCAAGGATGAATTCACATTTATAAGGAAAATAGGAAAAGTCTGTACATTTTTATATATGAACATATGTGTACATATATCATATATATTCATTCTTATCCATCTTTATTTTTTTATCCATTTATTTTAGAAAAAACATTATCATGATTCTTCACCTCCATCAGCTTGGAAATCATTATGTATCCTAGGCAGGCTACAACCTCATGATAATTTACATGCCCCATCCCAAGTGGAGAGACAATTGTAAGGCACCATACAAACCTATTTTTCCAATGTTATTATCAAGATGCATATTAAAGAATTAGATGATGGATCAGGTGGTTAAAGTAATTGTCTTGCAAGCATAAGGATATGAGTTCAATCCCAGATAAGACACACATAAATGTGGTATGTTGGCAAAGTTTATAATTCTAACAGGATTACTAGGAACAGAGGGAAGCAGAAAGAGGCAGATTGTTGGTGCTTGCTGCCCAGTCTTTCTAAACTAATGCAGCTAGCTTTCTGGCAATGAGAAATATTTTCTCGAAATAAAGTAGAAAATGTTCACTATGAATAACATCAGAGAATGTCCTTAAACACACACATACACACACACACACACGCACACACACACACACACACACACACGAGAGAGAGAGAGAGAGAGAGAGAGAGAGAGAGAGAGAGAAAGAGAGAGAGAGAGAGAGAGAAAGAGAGAGAGAGAGAGAGAGAATCCACAATCATACTCACATACAATGTGTAATAACACATACACACTACACACATGGATACTCATGCATACACAAGGAAATTTTAAATATACATCCACAAGTACATACTAGATATACTAGTAATTGTTCAATATGCATATATACTTAAAATAATACAGATCATTTGTGCAATATTTGACACAAGGCAAATGTTTACTTTATGTGCCATACTCTGGTATTAAATTTTGTGTAACATAGATCTTTTGTTTGGGTAGAGATAAAAGTTTAAGGCAGGAAACATGAAATCAAATCCAAGACAAAAGTCAATATCAACTAAGAATGGACTATCTGACCAGTTTGTATTGTACTAATTCAATACAATGGATTTATCATAGTCACATAAGTTGACTCTGTTCTCTTGAGTTCACACCCATTTCTGACTTTAGAAGGCTAGATTCATAGTAGTAACAATGACTAGATTTCCCAAAATGGGAAAACGTTGTTCTTGACCATTGCTCTCTGGATCCAGTGCTCAAATGGTACACAGGTTTAGAAAACTCCTTTAAATATTTTTAAAATAACCATTTTCTCTTTAGAGTCTCTTCTAAATTATCAATTGTTCCCTGTTCAGTAGCACAGCCTATTTCTAGTGTGCTAGGGGCACAGGTCCATTCAGCAAGAGGAGTATAATATGTGTATCCAGTCTGGATACCATGACAGCACTGAATTTGAGAGCAACATAGTTCAAGTCTCAAAAAAGTCTTCCTGAAGACAATAATTGGGACTGTGACTATTAAGGAAATACATGTGAATTTTTTTTTTTGTTTTTTTTTGTTTTGTTTTGTTTTGTTTTTGCTTTAGAACATGTTTTTTGTTTGTTTGTTTGTTTTATTAATTTCAATGGTCTGAAATCATGGAATGGTCTGAAATTATGGAAAGAAAGGAGACCCAGAGAGCCAAAACAATTCTTAATAGCTTTAAAACAACTGTGTGAGGTGTAAACATTTCAAAATATGGGTTTTTTAAATTAATTTTTTTGTTTTAATTTTTTGATTCTTTATTTACATTTCAAATGTTTCCCCTTTTCCAGGTATCCACTTTGGAAACCCCGTATACCCTCCCCCGTCCCCCGCCTCTATGAGGTTATTCCCCCACCAATCCACCCGCCTACCCCCTCCCTTCTTCCCACTTTAACATCCTCCTATACTGAGGCCTCTAACACCCTCAGGCCCAAGGGCCTCTCCTCCCCTTGATGGCGAACAAGGCCCACCTCTGCCACACATGTGGCACAAGCCATGGGTCTCTCGATGTGTATTCTTTGGTTGGTGGTCCAGCCTCCAGGGGGACAGGGTCAGGCCAGTTGACACTGATGGTCCCTCCGTGGGGTTGTAAACTTCCTCAATTCCTTCAGTCCGTTCTCCAACTCTGCCATATGGAACCTCACTCTCAGTCCAATGGTTACTGTGAAGTGAAATTGGGTATTCCAAACGTTTCGGCTGATATCCACTTATCAGTGAGTACATACCATGTTTGATCTTTTGTGACTGAATTACCTCGCTCAGGAAGATATTTTCAAGTTCCATCCATTTGAATGCAAATTTCATTATATCATTGTTTTTAATAGCTGAGTAAGTACTCCACTGTGTAAATGTACCACATTTGCTATATCCATTTCTGTGATGAGGGACATCTAGGTTGTTTCCAGCTTCTGGCTATTATAAATATGGCTGCTATGAAGGTAGTGGAGCATGTGTCTTTATTTCATGTTGGAGCATCTTCTGGGTATATGCACAGGAGTGGTATAGCTGGGTCCTCAGGTAGTATTATGTCCATTTTTCTG
>CM052700.1:108263416-108280031 GCA_028551405.1 Uromys caudimaculatus
TTGATGGGGATTGCATTGAATCTGTAGATTGCTTTTGGCAGGATGGCCATTTTTACTATATTAATCTTCCCAATCAATGATCCTGGGAGATCTTTCCATCTTCTGAGGTCTTCTTCAATTTCTTTCTTCAAAGACTTGAAGTTCTTGTCATACAGATCTTTCACTTGTTTGGTTAGAGTTACACCAAGATACTTTATATTGTTTGTGAAATTGTGAAGGGGGTCATTTCCCTAATTTCTTTCTGAGCCTGTTTATCATTCGAGTATAAGAAGGCTACTGATTTGTTTGAGTTAATTTTATATCCGGCCACTTTGCTGAAGTTGTTTATCAGCCTCAGCAGTTCTCTGGTGGAGCTTTTCGGGTCACTTAAGTATATGATCATATCATCTGCAAATAGTGATATTTTGATTTCTTCCTTTCCAGTTTGTATCCCTTTGACATCCTTTTGTTGTCTAATTGCTCTAGGTAGAACTTCAATTACTATATTGAATATATAGGAAGAGAGAGGGCAGCCTTGTCTAGTCCCTGATTTTAGTGGAATTGCTTCGAGTTTCTCTCCATTTAGTTTGATGTTGGCTACTGCTTTGCTGTATATTGCTTTTACTATGTTTAGGTATGGGCCTTGAAACCCTGATCTTTCCAAGACCTTTATCATGAAGGGATGCTGAATTTTTTCAAATGTTTTTTCAGCATCTAATGAAATGACCATGTGGTTTTTTTCTTTGAGTTTGTTTATGTAGTGGATTATATTGATGGATTTCCGGGTATTGAACCATCCCTGCATCCCTGGGATGAAACCTACTTGATCATGATGAATGATCGTTTTGATGTGTTCTTGGATTCAGTTTGCGAAAATTTTATTGAGTATTTTTTCATTGATATTCATAAGGGAAATTGGTATGAAGTTTTCTTTCTTTGTTGGGTCTTTGTGAGGTTTTGATATCAGTGTAATTGTGACCTCATAGAAGGAATTGGGTAGTGTTTCTTCTGTTTCTATTTTGTGGAATAGATTGTAGAGTATTGGTATTAGGTCTTCTTTGAATAGATAGAAATCTGATAGAAATCTGCAGTGAATCCATCTGGTCCTGACCTTTTTATGATTGGGAGACTTTTAATGACTGCCTCTATTTCTTTAGGCATTATGAGACTTTTTAGATGGTTTATCTGATGCTGACTTAACTTTGGTATTTGACATCTGTCTAGAAAATTGTTCATTTCATCCAGATTTTGCAGTTTTGTTGAGTATAGTCCTTTGTAGTAGGATCTGATGATTTTTTGAATTTCCTCAGAATCTGTTGTTATGACTCCCTTTTCATTTCTAATTTTGTTAATTTGGATACTGTCTCTGTGCCCTCTGGTTAGTCTGGCTAAAGGTTTATCTATCTTGTTGATTTTCTCAAAGAACCAACTCTTGGTTTTGTTGATTCTTTGTATAGTTCTTTTTGTTTCTACTTATTAGCCCTGAGTTTGATTATTTCCTGCCTTCTACTCCTCTTGAGTGCATTAGCCTCTTTTTGTTCTAGAGCTTTCAGGTGTGCTGTTAAACTGCTAGTGTATGCTCTCTCGAGTTTCTTTTTGGAGGCAATCAAAGCTATGAGTTTTCCTCTTAACACTGCTTTCATTGTGTCCCATAAGTTTGGGTATGTTGTACTTTCATTTTCATTAAATTCTAGGAAGTCTTTAATGTCTTTCTTTATATCTTCTTTGACCAAGTTATCATTACGTAGAGCCTTGTTCAGTTTCCATGTGTATGTGGGCTTTCTGTTGTTATTGTTGCCATAGAAGACCAGCCTTAATTCGTAGTGATCTGATAGGAGGCATGGGATTATTTCAATCTTCTTATATCTGTTGAGGTTTGTTTTGTGACCGATTATATGGTCAATTTTGGAGAAGGTACCATTAGGTGCTGAGAAGAAGGTATATTCTTTTGATTTAAGATGAAATGTTCTATAGATATCTGTTTAAATCCATTTGGTTCATAACATCTGTTAGTTTAACTGTGTCTCTATTTAATTTGTGTTTCCAAGATCTGTCCATTGATGATTATGGGGTGTTGAATTCTCCTACTATTATTGTGTGAGTTGCAATGTGTGCTTTGAGCTTTAGTAAAGTTTATCGTGATTTATAGTAACAGAAAGTGTCTGATACCTGCAGAAACAAGTATATTGACTAATGGAATAGAATTAATTACTCACATAAAAAGCCCTCTCTCCTACAACCACCTGCTTTTTCAAAAAAAATACAAAGTACACACTACATAAAAGACATTACCATCAATATTTGGTGCAGGCCAAAAAGAGTAGTAATCTATAGAATAATGAAATTCGATCTCTATTTATGTCATTCATAAAACTCAACTTCAAATGTGTCAAGGGCCTTAACCTAAGACCTAATACACTGAATGTGACAGCAGATAAATTAGGGAATATGCCTGAATTAATGGTCAAGAGAACAGGATGCCATAGCTACCCTGGGCATTTAGAATAATAATCTAGAAAGAGTACTTATGAAACTAAAATATATGTATTGTAATGGACACCATCATTGAAATGCAGAGTCAGACAAAAGAATATGGAAGGTTCTTCCTCAATTCTACATCAAACAGACTTACTATCTACACTATACAAAAATTCAAACTAAACATCAGTAAAAGAAACAATGCAATTAAAAATAATTTCCAAGGCATTACTTTGGGAAGTTCCTATTCATCAAATAAAATATAACTAGAAAAATATCATTGAAAAGGAGTATTTGCTAATGTGAGGGACTCTATTTAGTAAAGACCTGTTCTCCAAAGCTTTCTTAGCTACTTGCAAATACTCTGAATCTAAGAAAGCAAGGAGTCTGGAAAATTAAAGTTTGAGGCAATTTATTCTGTAAATACCTATTAAAAACAACTCAACTCCAGATTAATTTTAGAGTACTAACTTTTAATTTTAATGAAGTTTTCTCTCTTCTGTTTTTTTATGACAAGGTTTCTCTGTGTAGCTGTCTCTCCTGGAGCTCACTCTGTAGACTAGAATGGCCTTGAGCTCCATGATCTGTCTGCCTCTGCCTCTCAAGTGCTGAGGTTAAAGACATATACCACTACCTCTCAGCTGTGATTTTTTTCTGACTTTAAAATTATAGATATAAGCAACCACATGTCTGTCACTCTGTCTAGCAATCAGGCATCAAGTGCCATATACAAATTTCAAAAAAAATTAAAAAATACTGTAGAGTGCCAATTTCACCTGCATTAAAATCAACGTATATTCTAACAATATAGATCCTAGATCGTCTGTGAATTCTTGGCTTCCATATGTTTGCTATGTGTTTGGTTTTCTCACTTGTTATATATTATACTGTGTGATAATGAGTGCTAACATTCACAAGTCCTCAACTGTTATTTTCTTCCCGATTGATTTCTTAATCTGAAGGGGACCCAGTCTGATTTATGTTATACCTGTTATACAAAATTCCCAATATATCCTAGCAGGCTATACTAAAGGTAATAAAAATTGCAAGTCATCTATCTCAAACTACCTGGGTAATGAAAGCTCATTTCAGAGAACAGGATAGATAAGATATTGATTCTGGTAAAAGACAATGTATGCCCAACTCAAGGGCTGGTAATAGAATGGATGGAATTAGAGAGGCTGGCTGTCGCCACAAATAACCTGAATCTGCTCAGTAGCTCCGGTGCCTTCTAGGTGTGTGAAACTTTTAAGTTGGAGGAACTTAAAATAAATGTCAGTGTCATGTAAAGCAGAATGAATGTAAGGGGTGTATCATTATTTAATTAGGGTGCAGACACTGGATTCAGCTCCTCAGTTAAGAACAGCTCAAGTTCCTACCTATATAACAGCAAATCTAGCTAACTTCCTTCCTCATTATTTGGCTAAGGAGTTTGAAGCTTGTGTTTACTCTGTGGACTGTCATTGTATTTAACATCTTTTTCTGGCCCAGTATTGAATAACGAATGAGAAAGAAACATTTTCTGATCCCCAAGTTTATAAAACTTCTGTTCCAGCAGAGAAGACCAAAAGGAAGCCAAAGATTACCAGTACAACGTGACTTTATGTAGTTAAAATTTAAAGTACAGTAATAATCTTAAAGTGTTGTCGAGGAGAAAGAACAGTAAATGGAAAAAAAAGTTTAGGTAAAAGGAAGGCTTTTATACGTGGGTTTGTCAAGGGAGGTCCACTTGGAGATGGTGATGTCAGAGCAGAGAATTAAAGGACAAGACTTTAGTCTTATGGGATATAGACATGGAAACCTCAACTGAGGAAAAGCTAGCTGCAGCTTAACCTTCAGGATAAAAATGATAGGCGTGGTTGGTGATGCACCTCAGTGGTAGAGCTTTTGCTTAGGTTCTGTGAGGGCACATTGCATTGGATGTAAAGTCTTACAATGATTTAGATACTGAATAAGTCAGGGCCTTGTGGACATCTTATCAAGTCTTGGCTTTTCTAGATATGGTTGAAAATCCAATCATATTTGAGACATGGGAACTGAGTAGAAAATAACGTTCCTTTTAAAAGGGATTCTTTGGCTGATTACATGTTGCTAAATGGAGAACAGCTGAGTCCTAGATCATAACGATTTAACAGGTATCTTCTGAAGCCATCAGAAGCAGTTGTTTGAGAGTAAGCATTTGATAAATGGTTTAAATCCACACGACTCGTAGTAATCCCCTTCTTAGTTATATGCTCTTTTCAGCACTTTGTCATGATAATACACACACACACACACACACACACACACACATATATGTGAGATATATATATATATATATATATATAGTGATATATATATATCACTTTGCCTTACATATTTTAAATCCCAAATTTACCAGGTCTATAATTGTACTATAATTCCTCTGCTTTTGTACCATATAAATTTACCATACATTTTATAATTTTAACATCACATTGTAAGTGCAGAGAAAACAGAGTCAGTTCCTAAACCAAGAACTCCATTGGGCAAATTTTTAAAAAAAACATTACTTTATAGCCTTCATATTTTTTGTTAATATATGTATGATTAAATTGTGTCACCTAGTTTCAAGACAGTTTTCTCATCACTTGCTTTCAACCAGGTAAAGCTCTCTTTTATATTATACAATGTAGCTCCAAGATTTGTCCTTTTTGCAGGTATTTATGTGTCTGATTATCTTAGACACACAATATGTGACAATATAAGTAAGCATCTTGGAATTCTTGTCAGAAAAACTTTTCTCCCTGAAAGCACCTTTTCTGCAATGTTCTATTTTGTTCCTTACTGTGACTTTCTATAAGAAAGATAATAAAAGTTTTTTAGTTAATTAAGAAGTTGAGGAAATCAGCAAAAATACTGTAGACATTATTCAAGCTAGGCATATAAATATTACATGTTATTTATTTGAGCTCTTTGAGAATTAAATATTGCCTATCATAAGAGCAATCAAAATAATTCTCATGTAAGTTACAAAAGTATACAACATCTTTATCCTTGAAATAGTAATTGATGCTTTTATATAGAGACTGAAAAATTAAATAAGGATTCTAATGAAGTTATAGTCTAATTGATAGTTAAAAGATAATTTATAAAAGGAAAAAGACATTCATTTGGCTAATAGCTACAAAGAATTACAATTTATAGAATACTGCTAAGACAGTTATACTTTATTAAAACATATATTTGTAAATTAGTACTTTTCTTTTAAATATGTACATGCATGGTATTATTTTGTAAAAGTTGACAGCCTATATTTTAGGAGGTTGTAATAAAAATTACCTTATATTAAAAAAGACTGTGCTCTTAAGTAAAACTTAACTGATTTCACTTCTAAAATAATGTTTGTATCTAATTATATGTGTCTCAATGAAATGAAAATATGTCTCAGTAATTGCCACGTGTTTTACTGGCCAAATGTAGATAATGTAAGACACTCTCCAGAACATTGCAATGACCCAGAGAGATTTAACAGCCATGCAAATTCTTCATGGTCATTTCACCTCTCTTAGCTCTCTTTCCATGGATTTCATGACTATATTTCATTTAATTTTACATATGATCCTTCAACTTTCTGGAACCTGACTTTTCATTCAATTAGTAGAACCTACTACCTGTGTGCATTTTACCACTTTTTATAAGTTAAAAGGTGATTAAGACTGTCACCAAGAGAGACATTTACTGAATTTATCTGACTTGCAATCTCTTGTATTATTAATCATTTTTCATGTGTCATAATGTTCACAGTTTCATTTTCTTTATTCCTTTACTATTGTTGCATGGAATGTTTTAGGAACCTTGATTTCTGAATGTCTGATTGAGAGAAATTAATTAAATATTTAATTATCCAATGTGTAAATAGCAAAATATTAAGATTAAGTGTTCCTTTTCAGATAATTTAACTTACAGATAATATAGAATATATATACTCAGAAGTATATAATCAATCTACTTAAAAATACAAACACAAATTAAAGTGTCAGTAAGTCACTAGAGTTTATGTGAAAAAGAAATATCAATTAAAATAAAGGAGAGTATCAGAAAGCAATGTTTGAAAGGGCCTCAGATAATTACTCATTGCCTGGGAATGATTTTACATTGTCTTTACAAACATTAAAAGTGAAACTGGTATTTTTACTCAACATGTCTAGTCTTTGTAAATATAAGGATATTTATAGTATAACATAAGTCTACTTGACATAACATCTGTGGTCATCTGTGCAACTCCTCACAATAATCCATGTGGCTAGGTGAAGCTAGCTCCCTAAGTATTTACATTTAATAGGTAATTGCTGCTGGAGAAGAGGAAGTCACAGTCTTCAGTGTTTAGTTACTACTTGTCTCCCACTCATGTTTTTGCATCAATATTAATTGAATACACCTGGACTTAAACACTCAAGACATGAAAACAGGAGAAGCCTGCCAAGAAAGGGTGCCATAGGAATATAATGGGTATAAAAACATAATTACAATCATTATGGTCAAAGAAAGAGAACTTTGTAATAGCAAAGTTGAGAAGATGTGGGTAAAGGTGCTAACAGCCAATCCACAATTCCTTAGCAACATCAAGAAATAGTCACAGGCTTATTTTGAAATAAGCCTGGAATTTTTTAAGGTGGCCCAATTACCCACACTTCACTGGTGGAGAGAGCCATCCATTCCAAATCTATTGGGTAGAATAAAAAAAATGTTAACAAGTACAACTAACTTGTGACCCAAACACTGAATCTTTTAATTGATGAGAAGACTATTATGAAAATTTTAGACTAAGATGTCCAGAGCATATCAGTTGGTGATAGATCATGAATTGTCCCAAAAGTTTCTCAGGTCGGAATGACAAACATTCAGAATATCTATTTTCTCATGTCCCTTTAACATGATAGCAAAAACTATGCCAAATACATTTATTGGTTTACTTTTAAAATTCATAAATTTGGGCACTGGAAAGATGGTTCAGAAGTTACAAACTTCTATTGCTCTTGAAGAAGCACTGAATTCAATTTCCAGCCTGCATAATGTTCTCAAATACCTCAACTTCAGCTCCACCCTCTTCTGGCCATGGCAATCTGTATCAACATGACAATACTCACAGATAGACATACATATACAAACAATCACAATTAGAAATAACCCATTCATTTAATTAACATATTTCCTGTTTGGATGTAACTTCTGATAGTGTTTTATGGTTTTAGCTGGCACATGCACATACAGACACATGGGTATTTTCTCCAAATAGGTCTCAAAGCTGAAGTTATATTCCTTAAGTAGTAACAACACTAAAACAAAAATTTACAGGGTCAAATACCTCACCCAGGAAATATCTTTTTGCAAGCCTTCTCAAAATTCTGCAGGGTATAAAAATGCTGCAGGAATTTTCGTGGCAAGAAGAGGTAGTCTGTGACATCACATACTCCTTTATATAATCTGCCATCAAAGAGTTGTAAATGTGTCAAATACTAGCCCTGGATTTACACTTAGATTTTAATACAAGTATATACTGTTAGCTTATAGAAGAAAAAATTATATGTAGAGACAAAAGTATACAGCATAATTATACTTTGACTTTATGGTTTCTGACTATGCAACAATCATTGAGGTAAAACAGCATAAAACTTGTTATGATGATAATAAGGCTGAAATAATTCACAATTTATTGTGAATGTATGTCTTATTGTTTGAGACTACTCTTTAGCCATATTCAATACCAATTCATATTTAGCCATATTCAATACCAATTCAATTCATAGCCAATTCAGTCTCAAATGGCCCTCCAGAGGAGACATAGCATAGCCTGGTGCTTTGTTTGATTTTTTTCCCCAAGCAGAGACATGAGTATTTTTCTGATGTGACATGTCTGATGTGATAAAAGCATGTTGACAGTTGCATGAATGATACACAGCAATACATGTTTAAATGAATAATTAAATTTGTCTTATTCTACAGTATATATCATCAGGAATCACCTAAAGAAATTTCAGATATAGGTGGTTTGTAAGTGAACAAGTGTAATTATGAAGCCACTGTGATTCTCATATTCATTACCACAAATGAAGCCAACCTGGTGTATAAAACTTGTGGATACAATGAAAAGTCAGAAGCTGTCAGCTATCAGAACCTTTCTGAAATTTTTGCCTTTGGTCACTGAGTCTCAAATGGCCCTCCAGAGGAGACATAGCATAGCCTGGTGCTTTGTTTGATTTTTTTTCCCCAAGCAGAGACATGAGTATTTTTCACGATGTCTGATGTGATAAAAGCATGTTGACAGCTGCATGAATGAGACACAGCAACAGCAGAGCAGGGTTCAGTGCTGGGAAACACAGTGGACAGAGGTGAGTACAAAGGGAGGCGAGAAGCGCACACACAGACAATGAGGAATTATTTAAGCCCCAGAGGAACCAATTGCCCTGTGGAAAGTGACTGTAGAAAGCTATGAAGAAACAGAAATCAACTTTTCCTCTGATCTGCAACCTGGCAACATCTCCCAAGAACTTTTTTCTTTCTCCCCTTGAAATGTATGGTATCAAAAGGTATGTCAACTACATTTATCAATTTCGTTTTTCCTAGGGAATTATTGACCCAATGCTGCTAGGCCCGTCTGCCATTCTCATTTTACACACTATCAGGAGTCCATTAGCCTGTGCTATATAAATATTCCTGGATAGTTATCCATGAACTGATGAAATATTTCCACTCAGAGGACTCTAGATTACATGAATGCAATGTGAAACCGCATTCACAACCTCCACATAATTAGATAAGGAAAGATAAATGTGGCCTTACTGTTTTAATGTCTAAGGTGGCTCCTACCACTAGTTTGACACTGCTAGTTACCAAGGCTTTTCATTCCTCTCCTTGTTTCACTCCTTGTCATAATGGACATCTGGAAAATGTAAAGCTAATAAGCAAAAAAGCCATCTGTACATATTTTACATTTTATATTTATCTAGCATAAAATCCACATTCAATTTTTTCAATCTAAATTAGATAAAAAAATAGAATCTCAGGGAACCTGCCAAATGCACAGATTATTTTCAATAAATATATGTCTTCCACCCTTGAGCAACTATAGTTATGTAGTACTCAAACATGTTTGGTAGTGGACAAAATTTAAAAGCAAACAGCAAAATAAGAAAAACATGTCTGACGATGATCATTAAAATTATAGCACCAAACAGTTTTCTTGCTCTGTCAGTATTGTCTATGTACACCCGGTAATGTTCACGCAATCAAAAAATTACCACCTGATATATTTCAGACACAACCCATTAAGGGATACTGATTATCAATGGATGACCATATGCTTCAATTGAGGATAAAAGAGAAGGAAGCAGATTAAATTTATCACTGTGACACTGCTCAAATTCAGTTTCATACAATGCCTCAATGCTTAATCTTGTGTCACACAACACAGCTTCCATCAATTTTCTCCAATAAATCAGCCCACTTCATTTGCATTTCTACCACTGTGCACGGCATACAAAACACAGGGCATGTAAACAATGCATATGTGAACCTGACCAGCTTTGCTCTCAGAGCTTCGTAGAGCACTATGTCTAGAAATAAATACTTTCAATTGTTTACATTTGTCTATAGGTAACTCTACAAAACTCAGCTATTTATTTTCCTATGTCTTTATGCCATTTATCCTTATTCTAAAATGACAAAATCTTAATGAATTAATGCCAAAAAAAAAAAAAAAACTGTTGACAGGGTGTTGGAATACTTGTTAAATGCAGTTTGATGTGAAAATATACAAGTGGGCTAAATAAATTACATCAGCATGAAAGGATATTTGGTTTTTAAATAGAGAGGTGGATTTTTTATGCCACCTTTGTCCTAAACCACACTCATTAAATCACTTTCCTACATGAACCTTTATTCATCTTGAAAAACACTTTTTTTCTCATTCTCAATGCATTTAAAGTTGTTTAAGGAAGGACTATCAAAAGAGAAAATCAGTTGGCACTGTAAATGATTAAGATTTACTTAAGGAATAGCAGAATCTCAAAGTTTAGAGACAGAATCTCAAAGTGCATAGCATATAGTTTAAGTGAAATGCAAATTTCAGGGCAGATTGCAATGGAATGGGTGCAGAATTTTGGAAAATGAAAGATAGTGAATGTTCGTTCCTGTGCAAAGAAGGTATCATTCTGTTTCCAGAAGCAAACAGGACAGAAAAATATAAATAATTCTTTTGAACAAGTGTAGAGCAGTTTGCACATTGGAGCTATGAAGCATTCTTTTCTTGCAAGAAATACGGTGGGTAGACATATTGAGCAGCAGCCCGGGACAAGAAATGGGCAAAAATCCTTTTCAGATCCACTGCTAATAAAGCACATGTCTGATATAAATGAGAAGCACAATGTGTTCTCAGATTGTGATAGGTATTTTGATGACATGTCTGAAAAAAGTTGATATCAGAGTCTCAAGGAATAAACTAACCAAACTTCTTGAAATTAATTAACACATGTGATAAAATAATAGCTAGAAGCATTATAATAAGTGCCATGAGTAATTATGATTGATATCCAAAACTGAAAGCTGTATTTCTGAAAGACATTGGTTTGTCAGATTTTACAGAAAAACACAGATTATTATCGTAAAGTGCAGAAATAATTGAGGGGATGTTTTATACTTTTAAAGTGAAACAGAAAATTCAAGAAATTAAAAGCAATCATAAATTTGTCATTTTTAAATAAAGAAAGTAAAGAAAAACACAGTGTATGCTTGGTTGTAATTGTAGTGTGGATACTTTCATTTAGTATCTAAGATAGATTTCCAGGATTGACAAATAATTATAAAATTCCATTATATTTACTAAACTCATTTCTTCTATTTATTAATTTTCTTCTATGAGAAATGAAGGTGAAAGGGGAATATTCCAAAGAGACAGGAAGGAGAGAGAGAGAGAGAGATACAGAGAGAGAGAGAGAGAAAGAGAGAGATGCAGATATCATAAAATCAATATTAATTTCTCTTAAACTAGGGAATTCACCAAATAGTTACGAGTAATTATGATTCCTCATCTGGAAAATGGACTATTTTTCCTATTAAGTCTATATTTACTTTATATTGTTGCTACTTATTGCTAATTATTTTTAGTTTTTAGGCTAAGCCAATACTTTTTTAATCTCCTTTTCATGCTTTAAAAAAATTTTTAAAAAGCAATTTTTGAAGATAATCAGTAATGTTATGCTTAAGAAGCCAAACATATTGATTTCTACTTCCTGGATGTTATGAGGAAGAAGAGTAGAACGAGGTATCTTTAAGCCATGCACGATTAAAAGTTATTTGAGAAATGAAATGGAAGCCTCTCTGAGACACATAGTTTCATTAAATTCATTTGTTCACTGGAGATAGGAACTCAAGAACAATAAACAAGAGCAGAGAGTTCTAACTCACAACTTCCATCCTTAACGCTCACCTTATTCAGGGTTAGGATTTTTCTTTTCTAAATACTGTTATTGCCAAGTTCCTTCTAAGCAAGCTCTGCATAATATGAATATATATTGTAATTTATTTGAGTATCTCCACATAGCAGAAAGTTTCTAAATGAACAGGTCGTGGTCCGAGATTCTTGAGTGTAATTTCTATCTCTATTTCTTCACTACTAAAACCAGAACACAGGATGCCATGCAGCAACTATCAGAGCTGTTATAGATATCGATACACCTGAAATGTGCAGGAGGTGCATATTGGTGACATGGAGATTGGCATATATTGTTTCCTTTTATCATTTGAAAATGCAGCCTTTATAACAAGAAATCCAGACTTTATTCGGAAGTGAACGAAACACATCAGAATCTCTAACATTTCCAATGATTTATTGGGAAATACATTCTGGATAATCTTCATTGCTCTCTAGATGAATATTAGACATTATCCGTCAAAGGGAGATGACTATTCACATATATACTATCTGAAAACTGTGCTGTGTGTTTTTCTATCCATGCATTTTATGCCGCGATCATGACCAAGTGTATGTTTTGTTTTCCTACCCTGAAGTCTAACACTTTTATTCACTTTGCATCCTGATATCAACTCCCCCATCTCCTCTCAGTACTTCCTCACATATAACCCCCTCTTGTTCCTCATTCCTCTTCTCCTCTTAGAAGGAATAACACCCTCTAATGACACCTCCCCCCTCACACTACACACACATCAGGTCTCTGCAGGACTAGGCATATCCTCTCCCACTGAGGCCAGAAAAGGCAGTCCATCCTAGGAAATAAGATCCACAGCCAGGCAAGCACATATTCAGGATTCAAGGACAGCCCCTGCTCTAGTGGTTGGGGAACCCAAATGAAGACCAGGATGCTCATCTGTGACATATACACAAGGATTCTAGGTCCATTCTGTGTTCATGCTTTGATTGGTGATTTAGTCTCTAGGATCTCCAAAGGGTCCAGGGTAGTTGACTCTGTTGATCTTCCTGTGGAGTCCCTGACCTCTTTTGGTTCCTCAATCTTCTGAACTTGTCCATAAGACTCTCCGAGCTCCATCTAATCTTTGGCTGTGGGTCTCTGCACCTCTCTCCATTGGCTAATAGGTGGAGCCTCTCAGAGGACATTTAAGCAAGGCTCCTGTCTGCAAGCATAACAAGAGTTATCATTATAGTGTCAGGGATTGCTTTTTGCCCATGGGATGGGTCTCCACTTGGGCCAGTCATTGGTTGGACATTCCCTCCACCCTCCTTTATCTTTGTCCCTGCACATCTTGTAGGCAGGTCACATTTGTGGTAGAAAGGCTTTATGGGTGGGTTGTTATCCTTATTCCTCCACTGGGAGTCTTGCCTGGCTACAGGAAGTAGCTACTTCTGGATGCATATCCCTCTTTGCTGTGAGTCTTAGTGAGAGAGTCTTACCTATATACTCCCTGGAGAAGGTTTCTGGAACATCCTAGAGATTGTTGCACCCACCCTTCCCTCTCCCCTGCTCTCCCTACAACTGATTACTCCTCTCTCTACCACATTGCAACCTCCATCCTCTCCCTATCCAGTTCTTTCCTTCTGTCAAACTACAATATCTGTTTTGTTTCCCCTTCTGAAAAAGATTCAACCCTACTTCCTTGGACCCTCATAGTTACTTGGCTTCTTTGGATCTATTGATTCTGGCATGCTTATCCTGTACATTATGGTTAATATCTGAGTGTACTACACATTTGTTTTAGTCAGGGTTTCTATTTCTGCACAAACATCATGACCAAGATGCAAGTTGGGGAGGAAAGGGTTTTATGGAGATTATACTTCCATGCTGCTCTTCATCCCCAAAGGAAACCAGGACAGAAACTAAAGCAAGTCAGGAAGAAGGAACTGATGCAGAGGCCATGGAGGGATGTTCCTTACTGGCTTGCTTGCTTCTCCTGGCTTGCTCAGCTGGCTTTCTTATAGAGCCCAAGACTACCAGCCCACAGATGGTACCACCCACAAGGGGCCCTTCCCCCTAGATCACTAATTGAGAAAATGCCTTATAGCTGGATCTCATGGAGGCATTTTCTCAACTGAAACTCCTTTCTCTGTGATAACTCCAGCTTGTGTCAAGTTGACACACAAAACTAGCCAGTACAGCAAATACTTTAGGATCTGGGCAACCACACTCATGATGATATTTTCTAGTCCTATACATTTGCCTGTGAAATTTATGATGTCCTTCTTTTTAATGGCTGAATAGTATTCCATTGTGTAGATGAACCATATTTTCTTTATCCATTCTTCAGATGAGGGACATCTAATTTGTTTCCAGAATCTGGCTATTATGAATAAAGCTACTGTGAACATAGTTGAGCAATTGTCCTTGAGGGATGGTGGGGCATCTTTTAGATATATGCACACCTTTAGTATAGTGGGCACTTCAGGTAGAACTATTCCTATATTCCAAGAAACTGCCAAGTTGATTTCCAAAGTGGTTGCACAAATTGTACCCCAACCAGCAGTGGAGGACTGTTCCCCTTACACTGCAATCTCACGAGCATATGTTTTCCTTAGAGTTTTTGATCTTAGCCACTCTGATGGACACAAGGTGGACTCTCAGAGTCCTTTTGATTTCCATTTCCATGATGACTAAGGATGTTGAACATTTCTTTGGTTGCTTCTCAGTCATTCGAGATTCCCCTGAAGAGGAAACTTGAGGTTTCTTTGGAATGTCAGTTGTGTTGGATGTTGTTTTGCTGGGAAAAATACATGAAGTAGTGTGTTACTGAAGTAGACACAAGTGAAAGGCTAAGCAGACTCATGAAGGGACATTTCCTGAAGCAGTCATAAAGTAAAAGAATATGTTGCTAAAGCAACATATGAAAGGACAAGTGATGGAGGATTCTTTGCTAGCTACACACATGCATGTATTGGTTTGCCTTACATTGTGTAGTTGAGCTACATTTGTTGGAACTCCATAGAGAGAAATGCACGAAAAACATTCTGGTGGTGTGCTGCAGTTTCTTGCCACTTCCTTGTACTCAGGCTGATTGGCCGAGTGATGTCAGCTGAAAGAGACATGGATGCTGAGGTAAGACACATGATGTTTAGAAGTACAAATGAACTCAAAAGACAGTGACAGAGCTTGAGTTAGGCTGGCTTATAGAGCTAGCTGTGCAATGTTTGTTGGTCTAGTATCTTCACTGCTTCACTAGGGTGAGAGAGGGACAGCCTCCTCCTGATTTGTGTTTCCTACCCCAACACTACCGAACTGGACTTTTGGTGTACCCGTGAAGTGTTTGCAAGTGAATCAAGATGCTGTTGCTAGCCTGTGACCTGAACTGCCTATTTCCAGAAAACACAGACAGAACTGCTCCAAAGAACCTTTCTAAATAGGTCTACTCCTCACCCCTGTTTATTTTCTTTTCCATTACCTCTGATAGATGGTGGGCTACAAGAACCATCATTAGAAGTAGGCTTTGATAAAAGAAAGTTACATTCCTCTGTTGAGAATTGTGCTTAGCTATGTATCCCATTTTTTAATTGGGTTTTTGGGATTGTAGGTATCCAACTTCTTGATATATATATAAATATATATTATATACATATACACATATATACACACACATATATATTATATATACATATATTATATATACATATATACACACATATATTGTATATATACATATACACACACATATATAATACATATACATATTGCATATTAGCCCTCTGTCAGATGTAGGGTTAGTTTTACCAATCTCAGTTATTTTGTCCTGATGATGGTATTCTTTGACTTACAGAAGCTTTTCTGTCATGAGGTCCCATTTATAAATCCTTGACTTTAGTGCCTGAGGCATTGGTGTTCTGTTCAGGAAGTTGTCTCCAGGACCAACAAATTTAAGGCTATTTCCCACTTTCCTTTTTATTAGATTAAGTGTGTCTTTTTTTATGCTGAGGTCTTTGATCCATTCTGACTTGAGTTTTTTTCCAGGGTAAAAAATACGGATCTATTTGCATTCTTTTACATGTAAATGTACAGTTAGATCAGCATCATTTATTGAAGATTCTCTCTCTTTTCCATTGTGCGGTTTTGGCTCCTTTATCAAAAATAAAGGGTCCATAGGTGTGTGAGTTTATTTCTGGGTCTTCTATTCAATTCCATTGGTCAAAGTGTCTGTTTCTACACCAATACCGTGCAGTTTTTATTTGTATTCCTGTGTAGTACAGCTTGAAGTCAGGGATAGTGTTACCTCCAGAAGTTCTTTTACTGTTCCAGACTGGATCAAATTGAATCTGTAGATTGCATTTGATAAAAAGGCCACTTGCCTTATGTTAATCCTACAGATCCATGAGTATGGGAGATCTTTTTATCTTTTTTTTTTTTTTTGATGCTTTATTTACATTTCAAATGTTTCCCCCTTTCTAGGTCTCCTCTTTGGAGACCACCTGTCCCTTCCCCCTCCCCAGAAGACCTTTTATCTTTTGACATCTTTCTCAATTACTTTCTTCAGAGTCTTGAAGTTCTTGTCGTACAGGTCTTTCACTTGCTTGGTTAAAATTACACCAAGATATTTTATACTATTTGTTGCTATTGTGAAATATATTTCACCCCTAAGTTTGTCTACTCCTTCTGGGTCTTTGTCGTTTTCTTCTTCTTCTTCTTCTTCTTCTTCTTCTTCTTCTTCTTCTTCTTCTTCTTCTTCTTCTTCTTCTTCTTCTTCT
>CM052700.1:108280531-108307974 GCA_028551405.1 Uromys caudimaculatus
TGGGGCTCCTTGGCCCTCTGCTGAGTCCTGCAATCTCCGGCGAGGGATCTTTGTCCCGGCGCTGATCAGCTGTGGGGCCCTGTGGCCCAAGCTGAGGTCTCCAGCCGTCGCCGGAAGCTGCTGGCGGTCAGTCTCTGTGGCCTGGTGAGCTGTGGGGCGTGTCCTTGGCCCTCTGCTGAGTCCTGCAATCTCCGGCGAGGGATCTTTGTCCCGGCGCTGATCAGCTGTCCCTGTTTTTCCTTTAAACAGGAATAATTCTGGGCTAACAATGTTGAGGTGGGTGGGAGGCTCCATCCCTCAACTGGGGGACATGTCTATCTACTGGAGGTAATTTCTACAGGTTCTTTCTGCCCTTTGTTGGGTATTTCAGCTAATGTCATCCCTGTTGTGTCTTGGAAACCTCTCACTTTCCTGGTGTCTGGGACTTTCTAGTGGCTACCCACAGTTCCCCATCCCCTACTGCTACATAATTTTGTCCAATTTCCTGACCCTTTATACCTTGTTACTGTACTTTCCCATACCTGATGCTGTTCCCCTCTCCCCATCCCAGGTCACTCTCTCCCTCTACCTCCTGTGATGATTATGTTCCTTTTCTATGTAGAACTGAAGCATCCACACTTTGCTCTTCCTTCTTCTTAAGCTTCATGTATTTTGTGGGTTATATCATGGGTATTCTGACCTTTTGGGCTAATATCCACTCAGCAGTGAGTACGTACCATGTGAGTTCTTTTGTATCTGGATTACCTCACTCAGGATGATATTTTCTAGTTCCATCCATTTGCCTGCAAATTTCATGAACTCATTGTTTTTAATATCTAAGTAGTACTCCATTGTATAAATGTACCACATTTTCTGTATCCATTCCTCTGTTGAGGGACATCTGGGTTGTTTCCAGCTTCTGGTTATTATAAATAAGCCTGCCTTAAACATAATGGCGCATGTGTTCTTGTTTTATGCTGGAGAATCTTTTGGGTATATGTACAGTAGAGGAACACTCCTCCATTGCTGGTGAAATTGTAAGCTTGTAAAACCACTTTGAAAAACAATCTGGCAGTTCCTCCGAAAACTGGAAATTGTTCTACCTGAAGACTCAGGTGTACTTCTAATTCATTAGTATGAGAACTTTCTAATTTCTATAGGAAAACACTTAGTGCTTTGAACTTTCGTTTTAGTACTGCTTTCATATTGTCCCATATGTTTGGTTATGTTGTGCCCTCATTTTCACTTAGTTCTAGAAAGTCTTTAATTTCTTTATTTCTTCCCTGACACAGTGAGCCTTGAGTAGAGACTTGTTCATTTCCATATATATGTAGGCTCACTGTTGTTTCTGTTGTTGTTGAAATCCAGTTTTAATCCATGGTAATTTGATCATATGCATGGGGTTATTTCTATCTTCTTGTATCTGTCGTGGCTTGCTTTGTGACTGATTATATGGTCAGGTTTGGACAAGGTTCTGTGGGGTGCTGATACAAAGGTATACTCTTTGGTGTTTGGGTGAAATGTTCTATAGATATCTGTTAAACCCATGTGAATCACTACCTCTGTTAGTTCCATTATTTCTCTGTTTAGTATCCTTCTAGATGACCTGTCCATTCATTGGTGAGAGTGAGGTGTTGAAGTCTCACACTATTAATGTGTGAGGTTCTGTGAGGACTCTATGAGCCCAGTCTGTTGCTGGGCGAAACGTCCCTGCCCAAGCAACAAGGTTCAATGTGAGACTTCAGCATTAGTAATGTTCTTTTTTTATGAATGTGGGTACCCTTGAATTTGGGGTATAGATGTTCAGAATTGAGATTTCTTCTTGGAAGATTTTTCCTTTGATGAAGTGTACTTTCTCTGTAGTTTTTATTATTATTATTATTATTATTATTATTATTATTATTATTTATTACATTTGGTTGATAGCCTATTTTATTAAATCCTAGGATGGTTACTTCAGCTCATTTCTTAGGTCTGTTTGTGTGGAAAAACTTTTTCCAGACCTTTATTCTGAGATAGCATCTATCTTTGTTGCTGAAATATGTATGTGTGTGTGTGTGTATATATATATATATATATGATGGACTCTCTTTATGCATCCATTGTTTTAGCCTGTGTGTTTTTACTTGGGAATTGATTTCATTGATGCTAAGAGATATTAATGAGCAATGATTGTTACTTCCTGTTATTTTGATGTTGGTATGTTTGTGTGTGTGTGTGTGTGTGTGTGTGTGTGTGTGTGTGTGTGTGTGTGTGTATGTATATGTGCGTGTGTGTTTCTCAATGGCAATCTGGGTACCCAACTCTGCTGGCTATGCCTCAAGCAGACTCCAGTGACAAGGGGTTGATGGGACAATGTTGCAGACTGGTAGTTCTTGGGGTCTTTGAAGGCCTCCAACAGGAAGCAGGATGGTCTTAGGTTACCAGAAGGCTCTTCAGGACTGAAGAGCAAGCCCAGAGATAGGAAATGGAATTCAGGGATGCATATGCAACTCACTCTGCTGTTTGAGTCTCAAGCAGACTGGATTAGAATGGGATTGGTGGAGCATGGTACCAAGCTGGTTAGTCTTGGGCCTTCTGAAGGCTACCATGGGGTAGCGGGGTGCTCTTGAAATCCTGCATGACTCCTTGTGACTTAAGAGAGAGCCCAGATGTAGAATTCAGAGAACCACATGCAACTTACCTCTGCCGGCTATGTCTTGGACCATCCCAACTGGGATCAAGATTAACTTTTTTAATTAAAATATAATCAGTATTAAGAACCTATAAAACTTTTTCACTAGGTGAGAAAATTCACCAGACATGCTTTTGCAACTTAAAACATAGCTTTTTCACTAAGGTTATGGTACATATGTGCACATTGTACAATGTGAAATTTCTTTTGCTCAGTCAAATGAGAGGTCACAGAAAAAGCATCAGGTATATTTTAATATATCTACCTACCACCCGATTTGTCACTCAATACTCCATTAAAGAAGTCAGAGCCTTCAGTTCTAGGTGGACACAAAAATAAAATAAAATAAAGTATAATAAAATAAAATAAAATAAAATAAAATAAAATAAAATAAAAATCTCGGGACCTTGTTTATTAAATCAAGCAAGGAAACACAAATTACTGACCAAGATTTCCTCGAGTATAAAAGAAATTTCTCTCTTTAGCAAAGATGTAGTAGCATAAATTAACGTATTCACATGCTATAAAAGTTAAAATTGAACAATGAATTAGTCCTAGTAGCTTCAAGATATTAACTATCACAGAGCAATATAGCCAGGAAATTCAGAAAATAGGAGATGAGCCCACTGTCTTTCTTACTTAGGAACTAAACAGACAAAGACAGAGATTAGTAGATTTCTTGGGGGAAGAGATGTAGGTATTTCGCTTAGAAAACAGCTGAAGTTCACAAAACTAACTACTAGAATATGGGCGAAATATAGATAGCAGCTGAAAATCTTGTCAATTGTTTAGCTGAATACTGAAAAAAGAGACTGTGTGAGGTCAGCATTTAATAGTATATGCAATGATTTTAGAAATGAAAAGAGACAAAAAGGAGAGAGCAGGGAGAATAGAGGAGACGGGGAGGAGGAGGAGAGAGGAGAGCCAGGATTGCACAGTCGCAGTAACTATCTAATTCCCACGTGACGCTGGAAAAGACTAGTTTTAGTCTTAGAAGGAAGAGGAAATGCAAAAATATACATGATGAAACAGCACTTGAAATTCTCTTTAAAAAGTGGAAAATATTATCATATAGCCTTGGAAGATTAGTAAAATCTGTAATGAACATGAAAAAGTATGCAAAGCCATTAGCACATAAAATTGATACAGATAAACTGCTAGTAGCAGGAAAAGCAGAGAGAGAGAGAGAGAGAGAGAGAGAGAGAAAACACTTGAGGAACACAGACAGATGAGTCGTCCCCATCCCTCTGTAGAAACAACACAGTGGGTAAGTGCTAGTTCCTCAGTGGAAACAACTTAAGATAATCCAAAGACATAGTCAAGGTATACAGGAAAAGTCTTTGTGACAGGATTTTGAATTTGGGCTTACTTTCTAGAATTTTGGAAAGGTTTTTTATTTTTTGTCTATCAGGAAAACTACCTATGGCTTTCTTCTGATATCGGTGTCTAGCTTTAGAATCAAGGTCTGCTGGAATCATAAATGAACTTGAAATTGATCCAACCACTGTGACGTTTTAATGAGTTTAAGAATCTATTTTAATTCTTATTTGAAAATTTAGGTGAATTTTTCAGATAAAACAATCTGATCCTGGGTGGGTTTTTTTGTTGCTGGAATTTTTTTATTACTAAGTTAGTCTCCTTCGAAGTAGAATTTTGCAGAATGATGATTTATTTTTTTTTTTATTCAGACTTGGTGGGTTGCATGCATGGCTCCCTCTCAGGTAACGACCTTCATATTTGACGCAAAATTTTAGACTGCTCTTTAAAAGAGTTATTTCCTTGGCCCCAATTTGTCCTTAAAACCATCCAATGCAGCCCCTGCAAGCAGAGTTCTATCTTCCTTGACTAGGAGGCAACATTAACTGTCTTTCTCATTTTCCAAAGATCTATATTCAATTCCTTTTCAATCTGCTCCTACATTTGCTTTCTCATATTTTATGTACAATTTATTCGATGAACTTTGTACCTCTGTCTGTGAACTGTTGCAGATTATGACATACTCCAGATAAGCTAGAATCATTTACAACTCCAGCTTATTTTGTCTATTTTTATTCCACGTTTCCTTTGAAAATAATAAATAAAAAGAATTAAACAAACATGAAAATTCCTTTTGCTATATAAAGGTACAAATATTCATATAACTGAAAATATGCAAGGAAGTACCTTTATTGAAGGAGTTAAACAATGAAAAACAAGCATGAGAATTTAAAATATCAGCATGTTGCAACAGCTAGTAAATGAATATAATTTTGTATTACATATAACCAACATGTGCTAATATCTCCAAGTAAAATAAATATCTAGCCACTGTGTGCCTCCTTATAGCTTGAAAATGGATTAAAATCTATCAGAGATTTAAAACATGTGGATAAGATTTTTTCTTTATATTAAATACAGATTATTTTCTAATGTAATATATCCTGATTATGGTTTTCTTTCCCTTTGCACCTATTTCCTCCATAGTTCCTTACCCACGTGAATAGACCACTCTATTGCCCATTAGAAAAAATAAAGTGGTTTCTAGGGAAACATAATATACTAATATAATATAAATGAACACATCAGGCACAAGAATTAGAGACACATATATTCATACAATCAGAAATCCACCCTCAAAAAATACTAATATGAAATCCATAATACATACATGAAGGATCTGTTGGGTAAAAAGAGAGATGAAAAAATATAAATAAAAAAGTAATAAGATAACTCCAGCCAAGAAAGTAGGTAAAATAACTGCAGATCTTCACCTTTCCTTCATCTCCTCCAAAACCAATTCTCTAGTTTTATTCCCAGCTCTGTAGCAGACCTCCAGCTATAGCCTCCCCCCTTTTATCTGGCCCCTTCTATACACACAAACTAAAAATCCTTCACCTGACTCTTTGAGTTATTCAACCCCAACTTGCACTCCCCAGAAACCCATAGGTCATTCAGGTCAATACCCCAGTCTCATCCTCAACTCTACGGCAATCCAACCTCAAACTTCTCTCCTCTGATTCATTGCTTTATCTTAAAAACCATTTCCTGGGAATTTACAGGTCATTTAGGGCAGGGAACCCAGTGGGCAGACATTCACCTCTTCCTCCAAACCCTGAAATCCAATCCTTCTGTCAGTTTCGCCCCCAGCTTTGCAGCAGAACACTGTGCCCTCCCTTTCCTTTTTGACCAATTCTAAAGAGGATTGTAGACCTTCACCCCCCGAAATTCTTTTACCCCACCCAGATTTCTATCTGAGCCCCCAACAGGCATTTCCTGGGAACCTACGGACCACTTGGACCCTTGGAGTATGTAGTCCAAGTGCAGATTTTCACCCTTCCCTTCATTCCTCGGAATCCAATACCGTAGTTTCACCATAAGTTCTATAGAAGATGTTCTGCTATGGCCTCTGCTCATCCTGTGTCCCCATTCTCAGGAATCTAAGGAGACCCTGGCATAACATTCTGTTTTCCTCCCTCCTGTGGATTACCACTGAACCCCCACTAGCCCATCCCTATTAACCAGCCCCCAAACCTTAGAAGCACATGTTACTTGGATTGCCCAAGTGGCCAGAACTATCAGGATCCCAGGAGAATGTTCGTCCATGCAACACACAGCCACCACATTCTCCTAAGAACTAAAGAGGACTGAAAAACAAAGAAAAACCTACCCACTCATCAAAGACAAGTCCAGATACCAGCTGCTCAAACTACAATCTTCTCAAGCCCAGGTGCCTAGATCTCAGTATAAAGTCAAAATTATTAGCATCCAGGACAATGTGTTTCCCCTTGAGCCCTACAGCTCTCCCATAACAGGTTCTGAGTATTTCATCATAGCTGAAAACCAAGAAGAATATCTTAAAACACTCTTTATGCATATAATAGAGTTTCTTAAATAGGAAATGAATAAACCCCTTAAAATATCTATGAAAACAAAAGCAAACATTGAAATGAAATGAACACATTTTAAACTTGAAGGTGACAGTCTCACCAAAAGAATACAAGACAAGGAAAAGAGAATGTTATGCAATGGAGATACAATAAAAAAATGGAAATGTAGGTCAAAAAAAAAATGTCAAATCTAAAACACCTGCGACAAACATCTAGGAAATCTGAGACACTATGAAATGATAAAATTAAAGAAGTAAGCGGGATATAAACTGATTAGATAATAACAAATAAACAGGTGGATAGAGATAAATAGGTAGATAGAAAGATATAGATAGAGAGAGAGAGAGAGAGGTAGAGAGATAGACAGACAACTTTCGAAGATGTGTAAGTAACTTGTAAGATCAAAGAATAAGTCAAACTTAAAATTTAAAAATATTTTGATATTAATGAAAATGTAAATATCTTACGTCTACTAATGATAGGAATAGAGCAAGCAAAGGAAGCTCAGGTCAAAGAGACAGAAAAATCTTTTCAACAAAATACATAAGAAAAACTTCTTAACATAAAGAATGAGATGTCTATGTCTATGAAGGTACAAGAAACATAGATAACATCAAATAGACTGGACCAGAAATGAAACTCTTCTCAGTATATAATATTCTAAATTCTAAATGTACAGAACAAAAAAAGAATATTAAAAATTGCAAGGGAAAATAACCAAGTAACATATAAAGGCAGACCTATTAGAATTACACTTGACTTCTCAATAGAGACTCTAAAAGCTAGATCAGATTGGATAGACTCTAATGAGAAAAAATTGAATAAGACAGAAATAAATAAGACATTCTAAAATTTAATGAAGACCACTGATGCTAGCCTTGTCTACTACAATCAACAGAATTGATAATAAAAATAAGGCATTTCATGATGAATAAAAATTAAGCAACATCTATTTATAAATCTAAAACTACAGAGGCACTAGAAGAAAAAGTCAAACCTAAAGAGGAGAGGATAACTGCACCTAAGAAAATGTAGAAAATAAATAATCCCAGACAAGAAAATCAAGAGAGGACACACACACACACACACACACACACACACACACACACACACAAAAAAAAAAAAAAAAAAAACAGAGAGAGAGAGACAGAGAGAGAGACACAGAGAGAGAGAGACAGAGAGAGACAGAGAGAGACTACCACCACCACAATAATAACAGCAACAAAATAATAATAGTCAACAAACATTGCTCATTGATATTCTCAACATGTGTAGTCTCAATTCATCAATAAAATGATACAGTTTAACACAATGGCTAAGAAACAGGACCCACCCTTCTGCGAAATACAAGAAATACATCTTCACATCAAGGATACAGATCATTTCAGGGTAAAATGATAGGGACAGATATTCTAAGCAAATGGACATAAGAAGCAAGTTTCTGTAGCCATTTTAATATCTGACAAATTTGACTGCAAACTAAAACTAACCCGAAGAAATAGGGAAAGACACATGTAGTACCCACATACTCAGACACAAAGTGAGTTTTAACAGAAGAAAATTGAAATAACACCCTGCATACTATCAAAACACCACATATGAAAGCTGCATATCAAAAATAGAAACAATAGAAAGCTGACAAACTCATGGAAAAAGAAGTAGAGAGTTGTTCTACTGAAAAAAGTACAAACATAGAAATAAATAAAGAAATTAAAGACTTTCTGGAATTTAATAAAAAATGAGTATGCAGCATACTCAAACATACAGAAGCAATGATGGTAGTGCTAAGAGGAAAGTTCATAGCTCTAAGTACATTTATAGGAAAGTTAGTGAATACTTGAATCTTTCTCAGAATGGGAAATAAAATAGATATTGGAGATAGGTGAAGGGAGAGAAATGGGTGGGAAAGGAGATGGAGAGTGGAACAGAGAACATGGCAGGAGGTCAGGTGTAGGGAGAGCAAGGCATTGAGAATAGAAATCAGTGATGGTCAAGGGCGGGGATCTCTAGGACTCATGCCAGAGACCTGTGCCTGGCAGAGACCCCAGGAAGTCTATGGCATGAGTCTAACTGAGACTGCTAGAAGTGGAGGATATGGAGCCTGAATTGGCCACCTCGTATAGCCAGATAGGACTTCCAGTGCAGGGATTAAGACGGCAACCCACTCACAAAATCTTTGAATGTGATCTTCCTACAAGATATGCAGGGACAAAGTTGAAGCAGGGTGGAGGGAATGTCCAACGAATGACTGGCCTAAATTGAGACTCATCGCATGGGCAAGAACCAATCCTATACACTATTAATGATACTTTGTTGTGCGTACAGAACGGAGCTTAGTATTACTGTCTACTGAGAGGCTCCACTCAGCAACCAATGGAAACAGATGCAGAGACCCACAGCCAAACATTATGTGGAGCTCAGGGAGTCTTTTGGAAGAGTTTGGAGAATGATTGAGGGAACCTAAGAGGACAGGGACTCCACAGAAAGACCAACAGAGTCAACTAACCTACACCCTTGGGGACTCCCTGAGACTGAGCCAGCAACCAAGGGTGAGCATGGGCTAAATCTAGTCTCTCCTCCACACCACCCATGTGCAACAGATGTGCAGCTTGGTCTTTATAAAGGTCCCCCAACAACTGAAGTGGGTCCTGTCCCTAAATCTGTTACCTGTATCTGGATACCATTCCTCCAACTGGGCCACCTTTTCAGACCTCAGTGGGAGAGGATTCACTTAGGACTGAAGTGAATTGATGTACCAGGGTAAGGTGATACCCAGAGGGGGCCTCTCTGTTCTGAGAGGAGAAGGGGGCCAAATGGGAAGAGGAGCGTTTTGAAGGGCTGACTGGAAGGAGGGGGTTGATATAAGGAAGTAAAATAAATTAGTAAAAAAAAATAATGAAAAGAGCAAAAGAAAATTGGAGGATACTAGCAACTTACACCACACTTGGAACCTCTGGAACAAAAAGAACTCACACCCAAAAGAGTAGATAGCATGATATAAATAGACTCGGTTGTATTTGGAGGGTACAATGGTCATGTGAACAGAACGGCGAACACCCACTGCTAGGCTATCTGATTCCTTGGTTGGAGAACCCTTCAAGTTCCTAGGAAATGCCATCTGGAGCTGGGAGCTTGGGTATAGTGGCTAATGAGTGGAAGTCAGCTCGGAGGAGAAAATCTGTGTGACCCACTGGTGCTTCATTCAGTAGAGGAAGAGAAGCCACAGTAAGTTGCCTAGTACAGAGCTGGGGATGAGACACGGAATAGGATTTGGAAGACAGGAGGGAGAGGTGACCATCCATGCTGAACCAGCCTTCTTCCCTGGCCAGCATGGCCTGTTGGTTCATAGGAAATGCTGGCTGACAAGATTAAGGATGCCTTTTAAAACAGGGACACACAGAGATTGTGCAATCATCTATAATCATGTGGGAAACTCAACAAGGAAAATGTCTTAGATTAATTCAAAGATAAAAGATAGAAAAAGAAGATAGGGAAAGAGAAGGAGATGTGAAATAAGTATAAGAAGAAGTTAAATTTTAATTATTTTATGGTTGGTAAGATGTCTCAGCAGGTACAGGTACTCTATATCAAGCCTGGATACTGAGAATAACCCCCATATTATAGAAGGAGAGACATGTTGGCTTCTCACACACTCACACACATATACACTCTTCCCATCTTCCACCTCCCATTAAATAATTAAATAAACGTGAATACTTTTTGTTTTTGTACTGTGTTTATTAGTGGCAATTTAATATATTGCACACATACTTTATGGATAACTTTAAAGATTATTTGATGGCCACAGTATATTTCAAAGGAGGTATATTTATATTATACTTAATTCTCTGCCATTTTTAAAAATAAATTTAAAGTGTATATGTACATGATGATGTGACATTTGGTAAAAATCACAAAATAAATTTGAATTGTATATTTTGAGAAGATTATTTTTATTTTATTTTTTGAGATTATAATTTAAATATATCACTCAGTTCTCTTCTATCCCTACGCATCCTCCCGTAAGTCGCCACTTACTCTCCTTCAAATTCATGCCCACTTATTTCATTATTATTTATTGACATTTGTATTTGTATATTCATATACATTTCTAAGTATAACCCGTTCAGTCCATATACTGCTACTTGCATGTATATTTTCAGTGCTGACCATTTGCCACTTGATAGCCTATTGTGCTCTTCCCTAAGGAAGGCCACTTTTCCTGAAGCGAGTGTTGTCTACAGTTCTTTGTGTAGGACTAAGGCTTTTTCTTCTACTGTTTGACATGTTCATTAGGGGCATCCTTGTTCAGTTCACATTTAGGCACTATCTTTGCATTCTTTTTGTTCTGTTTATGTGTGCCTGACTTTATTTCTTATTTACTTTTTGTTATTTATTTTAGTTTGACTGCTCGGAATTTTTATTTTGTTATTTTCTTCTGTCTTTTTGCAAGAGAGAGAGAGAGAGGGAGAGAGAGAGGGAGAGAGAGAGAGAGGGAGGAAACTGAGGTTGTGTGAGTAAAGGTTTGGAAAGTTATTAGAGAAGTTGGAGTAAGGAAAAGGATATAATAAAAATTTATTGAATGAAAATAAATAAATAATTAATTAAAAGTCATTGAATTTATTAGGAAAAGAATGACATAGAATAAAAATTATCCAGCATTTTTTGCACTTCGATGTAGTTATGTTATTTATAAAACTAAGACAGTGAATTAATCATAAATATTAAAACATTTAAGGTCAATTAAATTTAAAATGTAACATTAGCTGCAAAGTTGATTAATGACCTAATAAATGTAAGAGGCTTGAATTAAGAGTGAGTGTATGTGTCCATTTTGACTATGGAGGTTGAAACTGAGTGAGGATATCAGAGGCACCTGTCCTACGTTTCTTCACTATAAGGAAAGTAAGTCAAAATTCTTAATTCAATTTTTAACATTACTTCATTTACTGATGTTATTCTTATATTTTATTAATTGACGTATGAATGGTAGGTAGACATGTATATTAAAGTTATGCAATATGATGTTTTAACATTTGTATATCTAGGGAAATGATTTCTTCAATCTGACTAATTAACCTCTCCCCACTCTAGACCTAAGTTCACTCTTTCTTAGCAGTAAATATACATTGTCCTAGAAAATTACTTTAGAGAATCCAGAATGTGTCATGTCTAAACAAGTTAGCTCTTGAGACTCTTTGGAGAATGAGTCTCCTGCACCATGGAGCACCTTCAGAGAATTGTGTCCAGGGTGATAGAGTCTGTTCAATCTGTGTGCATTCTATTCAATTTGGCACCAAGTCAAAGAATAGCTTTTATATATTTATCTGTCTCTGAGCAGCCCTTTAATAATGTTAAATTTTTATTTTGTAGAACTTTTGACTTATTCTTTAGAGTTTCAGGTTGAATTTCATTTGATATGATATTTTGAACTTGCCTGCCTTTCTCTCTTGACAATGAAGAACAATGAAAAATGAAAAGCCTCATGCTCATCAATGATATTGAACCTCATATCTGGAGAGCTTTCTAGATGTGTTTTGACTTTAAAATGAAATAGAAAGTAGCAAATCTGAGAGATGAGAATCTACACATGCCAAAAATGTAATTTTCATAAAATATCTATTTCAAAGATGGTGCATTTCCAACAAAAGATTAAACAAGTCTATGAAGAAATAACTATGCCACATTTACAACTCTAAAGATTTCTGCTTGCATTTACATTATAGATTCTGGATCAAGATACCTAGGTGTTATGACAGACTGAGATGGGCTGTAAAATTCTTAGCTAACAATCTGTCACCATTATTATAAGATGTTTCAAAGTCTATGTTATTGGCATGATGATTTTAGATGAGATATTTATCAAGGATGTTTTAAATGTACTGGTTCCACTTGTAGAACTGAGGGATCTTCTGGGAGAGCATATATAAATTTTCTATTGCTGTGCAAATATAACAGAACAATTATCTTTAGGATTTCATGTACTTTCTGCCCAGCAACACAATTCTTATTACAGAATTTTATCACATGATGGTTATATTTACAGAACAATATATCACCATTATACTCAATTATTTTCGGATGTGGTAGTTATTTTTATAATTTTGTTCAGATAATTCTTATTCTGCTTTAGATTAGTTTTCTTTCCCCCATGCTCACAGTTTCCCTCCCTTTCATTCATGCTCTACTTTGAGTGTATGTAAATCAGTAAAAAGTTACAAGGATCTTTTCCCTAAGTATTATTGTCTTTCTCTGTAGAGAAGTTAGTTTTGAAACCTACTATGAAGGTATTAATTTTCCAAATCAGAAAAATGAAACAATGTGTTTGTAAATATAACTAATAAGAAAATGAGTGTGGTTCCTTCCTCTGGTCAATGATACAATTCACCACAAACTTGGTATTCTGTAATAATAAAACAGAAGCATTTCCTTGAAGTTCAGGAACCCAGAAATCCGAAAACAGCCTGACTGTGTAAGCATCCAGCACTTTACTTACCTCCCAATGGAGAGCCTGTTGCTGGATGGTCAGGTGCTTTGCATTCTGACATTCCTGGCCTAGCTGTAACACCAGTCCACTTCAAAACTAGCACCTTCTAATATTTCTGTTTTTCCTTGTCACATATTTTCCTCTTTGTGGGTATTTCTTATGCTAAAACTCCATTTTTCCTTCCCTTGTAAGAATATTGTGTTTGGCAAGGTATCTAATACTTCAACATACTCTCATCTCAAAATCTTTTATTAAATCACAGATACTTATGACACCCCTTTTCTTTATATTGCACACAACAGAAAAAATGCAGAAAATATTATTTTAATTCCTGTATAATGCACACATTTGTGTGTATATGTATATGTGTGTGTGCATGCACACTCATGCAAATTCATCTGAATATATATCAATGATATATTCATGAGAGACATGCATACATGGGGCCTGGATAGCTGACTGAGTGCCAAACAAACCCCTTTTATTTATTTTCACTTTGACTGATGATAAAACTACTTTGCTTACTGCTGTGTCAACAGTGAAACTTCTGAGAGGAAGCACACAGGACACAGAACAGCTATCCTCCTCCTGTGGGTTAAGAAAGCAATCATAGAAAACTAATCTGTGGTTGTAATGAAAGTATCAGTGTATTACACAAATTGATTTGATGTTTATGATCCTGGTAAGTTTAGAGACAGATTTTAGGTTCCCTAGTTTGTTCAAGTATTGATCCTATTGTAATATGGTTCCCATGAAAAATAGCTTTATGATGAAAAGATGCTGGCTTTGAGAATTTCTCTATATTGTACAAACTAGCATCACTCTTTTAATACCTAAGTGACCTCAACTATTCATAATGTGATTTTATAAACATCAAATTTAATATAACCATTTTGAATATATATAAAGTATGCCACAGCCTATAGATTTGTTTATTTTCCTTTTCATTTTTTTCTTCTGACCAAAGGTCTACTGATCAGATCACACATTCTTTGCCCTAAACACATAGACTTCATCTAGATCAAGAAAACTCTCCTAAGATTGAGACTCTCTGTCTTCCTTAGAAGCAGGGAGGTTACAAGGATATATTATTTAAATTTCAAACTTTTTCTGACAGATTTGAATATGACAGGTAATTTCATCCATTCAGGTTGCAAGTGTATTAATATTTAAAACTTTTTCATACCTTTTTTCTTTCTTCTCTTTTCTTTTCTCTTACCTTTTCTGGATCTTTTCTTGTGCCCAGTTTCTTAAGCTTACTCTTGCATATTCAACATTTTTGAGATTTTGTACTCATTGCAAAGGCATTTATGAATTTTGTCTTTAAATGCTTTGGTAAACTTGTGTGCTATTAGGATCATTTAGTCCTAAATACAAGTCTAGATCAAAAATGGCAAGAATCAAAGAGTAAGACCATTTTCTTGCCTGGTATTGTGAATTTAGAAAACCACCCAGGCCTAAAGAGGACATATACCCTAAAGGAGAATGTACTACTATAATTTTTTCTTAACTAATACAATTTCTAACTTAAGTCTGAATATTTTTTTCATTCTCAGAGATAATTTTTGTTCTTATTGTTCATCAAAGAAACTTCTTTCTGAAAAAAGAAGGGAGATTGTAACAGAGATCCCCAACTGTAAAAAGTATGTAGAATAAGTTTTTGTAATGTGTTCAGCCCCAATTCATGCATCTATCATGAAACCAGTAAAGGCATAGGGAACATCACCTGAGATGGTTGAAAATTTGTAAGAGCCAGAGGATTTTTGCTGTAAGATTGTACACACACACACACACACACACACACACACACACACACACACAGAGAGAGAGAGAGAGAGAGAGAGAGAGAGAGAGAGAGAGAGAGAGAGAGAGAGAGAGAGAGAGAGAGAGAGAGAGAGAGAGAGAGAGAGAGAGAGAGAGAGAGACTGTACCTACAACTTTCAATAATATGATTATCTGGCCGGGCAGCGGTGGTACACGCCTTTAATCCCAGCACTTGGGGGGCAGAGGCAGGCGGATTTCTGAGTTCGAGGCCAGCCTGGTCTACAGAGTGACTTCCAGGACAGCCAGGGCTACACAGAGAAACCCTGTCTCGAAAAACCAAAAAAAAAAAAAATAATAATAATAATAATAATAATATGATTACCTGAAGATCTAAATAATGACAACACTAGTTGTCATGCCAGTGTAAACTGGGGAAATTCCACAAGGTCCTTCTCCTAGATTAAGTTCCATAGGTTGTCAATGGCTCCTGAGAGTGGGAAAAATGTGTGTGTGTGTGTGTGTGTGTGTGTGTGTGTGTGTGCATGTTTGTGTGTGAATGTGTGTGTATGTGTGTGTTCATGTGTGTATATACAAATACACTCCTAAATACAGTGTACTCACCCTATGTAACGTTATTTTGCATATGTTTTCATGACTGTTTGATATTAGATAACCAGTTGGCTTGCCTTTTCTTAGGAAAAGACTATTTCTCCAATTTCAGCATTATTTTTTTTTACCATTTATCTTTTATTTTTAATTAAATATGTTTTTACACAAGTTCACACAAGTACATAATACATACTGACCACTTACACACCCACTTACCTCCATCCGGATACCACCTCTATGCACCCATATTCTCCCAGCAAAATTCTCTCACATGCTCAGGTCTAGTTTGTCTACATTTGTAACTCATCTTGGTTTCCACAGGACCATCTATTTCACCATAGGTTTGGAGCTATCTGGTGGAGTCTGGTGAATTCAGCAGTAGTTAAAAGCTAAAGACAATGATTTTCCCCTTACACAGAATCTGTATGTAGCCAGTAGTTCAGCGATATATAGTAGAACCTACAATTCCACCCACCTTCATGACTGTGGACAGAACCATTCTCATGAGAACTGCAGAGGATGTGAGCTAATGATTGCAATGGTAACGTTAAGTCTAGATAATGCTGTTTTCCACATGTTTACCCATCTTGAGTCCTAATATTCTGCCCCTTTCTCTTCAGTATTTTACTGAAACTAAGAGGAACCAATATAATAGCTTTGCTTAGGGGTGAGAACACAACAGTCACTTATTGCCTGAATCTTAGGCACTCAGAAATCTTTAAATTCATTGCTTTCATTGTGACAAGCATCTCTAATTAAGGCTGGGAGCAGCTTTTCCCCGTGTACAAGCGTAAGTATTCAGAAGGTATTTGAGACTGTGCTAATTAGTTAACCACTCCTAATAAACTTCCCATCTAGGCCTATGACCTCCCAAGACATGGATAATTAGCCAGGCTTACAGCACCAGATATGGCTTTCCTTCCTTCTTGTAAAACAAAGATTCAATTGAAGGCCTTTGGTTATCCCTAGAGCACTCCAGCAGCTATCACATAGTTGGATATATCTTGCTCAAATATTTGCCTTCTGGTTTGTAGGAATACTAAGTAGGAAAAACCAAAGATAACCTTTCTTCCCCTGATCAACATCCCCTGGTAGTTTGAATGGTAACCAGTCAAGAGAAAGATTGAATAGAATTTGTTGAAGTGTTTCTGATTTCTCTTTTGCTTTCCACCTTGTAGGAGAATGCAGCCTTTCTAATATCTTCCTCTAATTTTGAATAGAATCCCTTTAAACATATGCATGCACACATACATGTAAATGAAAAGCTACATATAAATACACAAATATATGCACATTTTTGTTGTATTCTGCTGTGTGTTTACGTATGTGTGTGCATGCATTTATTCCAGAAAATATATATATTTACATGTGTGGATTAATTTGTATGTGCATACAACATAAACATTTTAATCTTAACTATCCTAGAGTCTAATTGTGTTGGTAAGGCTAGTGAATATTTGCTTCTTTATAGGCTCTTATAATGTAATATCATGATATTTTGAGGACTAAGCTATAGTTGTTATTTATTCTTCCAGATGAATTCTCTGAACACTCTGAAGCACACAGTTAATGCTGTTATGGTTTGCAGCCAAGCCATTCTGCAAAATTCTCTTTCAACACTTTTCGTAGGTACGTGACATAGTGAAGCAAAGGTCTATTCAGCTTATTGTCAAAAAAAGCATCCCCACCCAATACATTAGCAACAATAGTCAAAGCCAAACACACTAAGAGCAAAGGCACAGACCTGTCATGGTCCAAAGACTTTCTCATAAATCAATTCACGATCCCTTCTTTATGGAACATCCAATTAACGGTTAAAAATAAGCCTTCTGAAATGTTTAAAAGTGGCTTCCTTACCCCAGTAAACAGCATAGAAAAATTGCATTTTGATAGCAATCATAATGGACTCCCTCCATTCATTAAAAATTTAATTTTTATGTTTCAATAGCCACAAAGACAAAAACATAGATTTATTTTAAAAGGCAACACTGGGTATGAATTTATTACTAGTGACAACAATTATTCCTTCAAACACTTTAGGTGGATGCACCTTTATTGCTGTCTAGTGTAGACTTACAGGCAATTTCTACCTTTTAGTCATCATGAGCTAAACTCACAGTCGCAAGCAGCAGTCCTTCTGGAGTGGTGCATAATTTAAGGAAAGAAGCTCACATGCAGATTGCAGTATCCACCTGCTCTTGTCTGTGTGTCCTCATGTTTAAGCTTTTGCCAGCAGCAGCCAATCAATATGTCTGGGCTGTCAGAGTCAAATTGACAAGGCACTTGCTGTGGCAATCTTTATGTTGCATTTGTGGTATCTCCACATAGGGTTTTTACATTTCTCTGGTGAGGAAACTGTCAACATTAAAATGCAGCTGAAGTCAATAGCTTGCATAGCACCATTGTGTAAATGAGACATCACTAATGAAATCCTGAGTCTAGCACACTGGTGCATTAAAGGCATGTGATCCATTCTTTCCCAAATAAAGTTCCAACTGCTGGAAAGACTTATAGTACTCAGGTGAATGTGGGAGTAATATTGTTTCAACTATAGTTTTTAAGGATCAATAATCTCATCCATGCAATAAAGGGAAGCTACAATTTCAGGTACATGACAATAACACAAAAGGCAATACTAGCAGTTTTTCATGGGTTTGCAAAGAAAGCATACTTAAAGAACATGTCTGAAATATAGATTTGGTCAGGGAAATTTGTAAGTATTACATTTCTATTACTTGGAAAATACCAACCACATACTTAATTTTCTAGTTAACAAGTTACAGAAATATTTCATCCATTTGAATTATGTAAATGTAAAAGAATGTTTAATACACTGTCATATTACATGCAAGGGTACCAAAAATAAAATTCTTCAGCCATATTCAGGATTAGGTATTAAAGTTCTATCAAAAGTATCTGGTATATTATATTAGTTAATATAAAAATCATGGCCACATTACATAACTAGGTGTATTATAGTAACAATCAATAAACAATTATCACAGAATTAACAAATATTTAAATACAGTTGATTACAAAATAACTACAATTACTTTTAAGCATAGTTAGCTTCCTCTGCTTCTAGTTCTTATTTCAGAGAGGTGTTTATAAAAGCACAAACCAATTTTACTTCCAATTTTTGAATTTATTTTTCTCTCATCCAATACATTCCTACTGCAGCCACCCCTGTTGACCTCAAAAGATTGCTTTTCATGTTACTGAATGGTTTTGGCTTTCCTTTAAACTATCAGAAGGACGGGAAATTGTAATCACAATATATTATGTGGGGGAAAGTTCTAATTTCAATACAAGGGAAAACAAAAAAAATCATACCCTAAGCAAATCTGAAAATATATGGCACATAATTCATTCATCCAGACGGGACTCGACTTCATTTTGCCTGACATTTGGTATAATGACATTTATAAACAGATTCTAAGTGATTAACTTTTGTAGTTTAATTGAATATTTGTGCTATCTATGCTGTTAAAAGAATATAACAAACAGATGTGCAAACATATGAATAATAGAGAAATATTGAGAAATGACTATGCTTACAAATTCAAAATTAAAAGCCTTAGTTAAAAGTTTAAATCATATACAAATCTGTTCACAGTTTTGTTCTTTTTAGTTCACTTCAAAATGTTCAAAGGGATAAATTAATTTTAATCAAGATAAGGTTTTTAATTTCAGCATATATAAATGTTCAGTATAATAGACATAAATTAAAATATGCATTTGAATGATTTACCTAATTTTTCAAATCTCTCAGTACTCTTTCTTCTAAAAAGAATCTTAAAACTCAATCCAATTGCTTTTTATCAGCAATTTTATTATAACCAGCATATACTTGCCCAGTGCTTACGTTTGTGGGATTAATTTATAATTTAGATATCATTGTCATCCTCAACAACAGCATTATTTATAGAAGAGATGTCAATATCATTTATTAATTATGTAAAAGTTACAGTGTAAATGTTTTATAAAGAACAATCCTAGAGTATTTTAGAAAGTTACTTTCTCTAAACTCCCAAGTCATGAATATATTTTGAGGTTACAAAACATACCTCTTAGTTAAATATTACATATCCTTTATCAGCTATCACATGCCTACAGACAATTTCTTCCTTATGACAGTCATGGTGGAAGAGGAAGAAGAAATGGCCATGCAATCTTCTTGATTTTTTTTTCCATTACATGAATGGTACAACATCATCCAAAGTAAAAAGTACTGTCTTCTACATTTCATCTCAAAACAATGTTAAAGAATGCTATACTGATTACCCAGAAGAAATTGGATTCTTTTTGACACATGCTTAGTGTCTCATTCTATAATAACTCACAGATAATCACCAGTTTCATACTGATGAATTGTAAGAAGATATAATTACTTTCAAATTTGAAAAATAATTGGATTTATGATTTCAGTTGATATATGTATGAAGGTATTGGTTAAAAAATTAATTAACTGTAAGAAACAAATCAAAGAGTTTAGTCTTAATATGTGTTATCAGAAATTATCAGACTGATCCCCAAAAGAATATGCCAGCAAATAGTTAAAACCTTTAATTTAAAAAATAGTAAACCAGGAACCTAGCATAACTGTCCTGAAAGCCTCTACTCAGTAGCTGGTGAAACAAATGCAGGGACCCACAGCCAAACATTGAATGGAGCTCAGGGACTCTTACGGAAGAGCTGGGGGAAGGTTTGAAGGCCTTCAAGGAGATAGGAACTCCACAGGAAGACCAACAGAGTCAACTAACATGAACCCTTAGGAGCTGTTCTCAGAAACTGAGCCACCAACCAAATAGCATACACGGGCCAAGGCCACGGGCACTTTTGTAGCAGTTATCCAGCTCAGTCTCTATGTGGGTCCCCAAACAACTGATACTGGCTCTATCCCAAAAGTGTGGCCTGTCCCCAGTAGGGATGACTTGTCTGGCTTCAGTGGGGGAGGATGGGCCTAACCGTGCAGAGACCAGATGAATCACGGTGGGGGAATACACAGGGGGAGGCACCCATTCATAGGAAAAGGGGATGGGGATGGGGATGATGGAGGGACTATGTAAGAGGGAACCAGGAGGGAGCTAGCGATTGGGATGTAAAAATCAACAAATTAATTCATTAATTAAAAAAATAAAATAAAGTATAGCAAATATTTTTTCCTTGAAGACAATAATACCTCTGTTGCAAGTATGCTGTGCTCTCACAGAGAAAGCAAATACTTCACTTGGAAAATCAGGGGTGAAGCTATTCTATTAAGAGTTTATAGATACAGAATGTTAGTAATGGCTGCTGGGAAGCTCTGTGTATCATTAACCTCTCATGGGGAGGGTTGGCAGGGTGCTGGATGACATCAGCGGAAATTCAGATTTCTTCACATGTATGTCCTAAGTGAACGAAGCTTGGCACATTAGTGCCCAAGAATGCAAGATATCCGTTGTGACAGGTAAAGATAACACTGTTTAAAACCCTTCTTTTATGAGGTAAATAAACTCAGAATGTAAAAACGACTCATGCTTCCTTTTCTATGAGCTTTCTTTCTTTTTACTTTATAACTTTATATTTTAAAATAGTTCATATTGATTTGAATTAACTTTTCCTATATTAAAATGTCTGATTGTAATTTAATTACCCTCATGTTGGTAGATTTTTGGTATTTGTAGTTTGTAAAAAAAAAAATATTTTAATAGCATTCGCTTCTTATTCTTCTTGCATTAAAAATATTTCTTGTTTCACTATTTTTTTGTAATTGTATCTTAATATTAAATAAATTTGTAATTTATCTTGGCCAAAGTCTGAAGCATAAATCCAGACCATTTGTTTTCTAAAAAAAGATTAATTAATTAATCACAATCTTTGGATAGTCTAATATTTTGTTATTATAAGTGGCTTCTTGGTCACTGTAAACATTTGCATCCAAGCCTGTTCTCTTTTTCTTCTCTTCTGTGCCCATTGGTCACATGTACCTTCACATGCCAGTGTCATGTTCTTCTATTTCCTCGTGTCAATCTTAATTTTATCACTTTTTTAAATGGAATTTTCCTAACAGCATTTTGGACTTTTAAAAAATATTTTATAATAATCTGAATAATCTACCTGAAAATTTTAAATGTATATTGTTGAATAAGCCTTCTTATATCATTGAAGGAGAACTCCACTGTTTCTTTTTGTAATATTTTAAGTATTTCTTTTTCATTGAAACTAGATTTTTTTCTATTTTAATGAGAAAAACGCTACATGTTGAAAGACTTTCTATAACAATATGAAAGGCTTTGATAAAACAGGCAAAATTTTTGAAAAACATAACTTGTCAAATATGACACATATTAAGCAAAAGATCTACACCATTGTTTATGTGTTTAATCAATAAATTATTTATTTCTAAACATTTCTAAAATGAACACTCTGCGTATCTGCAATAAAGTCTGGAAAATATTTATTGGTGAATGAACTTCAGTGCCCTACAAATTCCTTTCTCCCACAGAGAGTAAATTCTGACTTTTATGATGAAGTCTGTGTAACCCTGATCAGGTGTGACAAGGGACTCCTAAAGAAGAAAAGAATAGTCCAATCTCCTCGAGACCTCATACATCCAAACTGCTTTAAAAAACAAAAATCAAGGCAAATAGTATTTTCATAAAATTTTATAATCAGTATGTGTTATTGGTAATAATAAAGAGAGGAAAGAATGTGTATGTAAGAATATTAACAAAATTAAGCAAATATATGTCAGAAACCAGAATCCTATGTTCATCACACAAAAAATTCCCCAGTTGGAAAACCCTTGAAATGAATAAAGGTAATGACACTATTCCTCACAGCAGGAGCAAACATAGGACTCCTCAATGCCCATTTATATTTACTAGTTTATTGAAAGCCCTGGAAATTATATGTACCAAACATATAGTGAACCAAATATATATTGGAAAGATAGTACAAAATTCTATGGTGTTTTAAAAAAGAATGACTTTTTAAATATAATTTATCCACAGATAAAATTAAAGTTAACCACAAAAAAAGGAAACTCTGAAACAAGAGTTTCCACAAAAATGGTAGTTAAAAAAAAATCCTAAATCTAATAAAAGGGAAACTGGGCAAAAGCCTCTAACACATTGGTACAGGGGGTCAGGGTGGGGATGGAGGGAAGATTTCCTAAACAGAACTCAAATGGCTCAAACTTTAAGATCAAGAATTGATAAATGGGACCTGATGAAACTGAAAAACATCTGTAAGGCAAAGGGCATAGTAAATAGGAAAATAGGCATTCTACAGTTTGTGAAAAAACTCTTCACTAATCCCACATCTGATAGAGGTTTAATATCGAAAATATATAAAGAACTCAAGAAGTTAATCTCCAAAAAAGACAAACAACTCAATCAAAAAAATGGGGTACAGAGCTAAAAATAGAATTCACAGTAAAGGAGTCTCAAATGACTGAGAAGCACTTAAGAAATGTTCAACGTCCTTAGTCATCAGGAAAAGATAAGTCAAGACAACCCTGAAATTATACATAATACTTATCAGAATGGCTAAGATCAAAAATTCAGATGACAGCACATGTTGGCGAGCATGTGGAGAAAGAGGAACACTCCTCCTTGGCTGGTGGGATTACAAACTGGTACAACCATCTGTACATTCCTCAGAATATTAAAAATAGATCTACCTGAAGACCCAGCTATACCACTCTTAGGCATATACCCAAAAGATGCCCCACAATGACACACGTGTGAATGTTCTACTATGTTCATTATAGCCTTATTTGTGATAGCCAGAAGCTGGAAACAAAGGAAGAATGGATACAGAAAATGTTGTTCATTTACACAATGGGATAATATACAGCTATCAAGAGTTTAGCAGGCAAATGGATTGACCTGGAAAATATCATCTTGAGTGAGTTAGCTGACACCCCAAAGGACATGTATGATATGTACTCACTAACAAGTGGATACTAGCCAAAAAAGTATAGAATACCTAGGATACAATTCACACAAGTCAAGAATTTTAGCAAGCAGAAGGTCCCAAGTGAGGATGCTTCAATATCATCTGGGAGGGAAAAGAAAACAATCACAGTAGGCAGATGGAGGGAGGGAACTGGGTGGGAGAGGGAAGGAGGAGGAGGGAAAGGAGAATATGTGTGGGGAGGAGAGAAGTCCTGAGGACCAGCAGAATGAATGGAAATATGCAAACTCAAGGGGTGGGATGTGAGGGGACCTTTTAGAAAATACCAGAGACCTGTGAAGTGAGAGAGTCTCAGGACTCAAAGGGAGGGACCTTAGATGAAATGCCCAACAGTGGGGAGAGGGAGCTTGTAGAGTCCATCTCTGGTAGAAAAACAGGGCATCAAGTGGAGGGATAGGTTTGCCATCCCACATTAAAAATCTCTGACCTAGAATTTCTGCCATTTAAAATGTACATAGAAAAATATAAAAGGAAGAATAGACTAAGAAATAATTATAAATTTTACATCTGTAAAATAGTATTATCTATATTTGCAACAAAGTGTCAGTTAATAATGAGATGTGAAAAAACTAAAAAAAAAAAAAAAACTAAAAAAAAAAAAAAAAAAAAAAAGATCAAGACCTGAATATATTTCTCAAATGAAATTCAAAGATCACAAATATATGAATTAACTTAGGAAAACAATAATTAAACTAGGGCAACTCTGAACATGTAGTGAAATGTGAATAACCAATTAACTTAAAAAGTTAACTTGAAAGTTAGTAAGGATATGAAATCTTTGAGCTTAAATAACAACAGGCCATGCAATACATGTCCAAGAGTGAAAAAAAGCAAGACTATCTTGGGAGTACCAACTACTTTCTGGATGAATTTAAGATGCTTATATTATAAAACCTACACCTGGTACCATTGCCAGGCCAAGCACCTATGACTCCAAGATACAGATTTTAGGAGAGCATATACTAGTATTGTCCCACTAAATGGACATAATATTAAACCAACTCCTAATGACTTAATATTATGCCTATTGATTAAGACATGGCTTACTCCTCATCTGAGAGGTTTCTGTTTGCATAGATCATGATTAATAGAGACATAATAAATATTTCAATGAAATAACAAATAAGAATACTCAGCCCTAAAAGGAGCATGCACCACCTTCTCTAAAGGCTCCAGAAGCATTATGGATGAGAGGGCAGAAAATGCATAAGAACTACAGGTATGGATGACTATAAGGAAAAGTATTTTATAGACACAGCATGGCAGTTGCACATATAAACTCAAAGCAGTTGTGACACCTCACACCAGACCTATATGAGTCTAAAGCAAACAAAATTCCAGAATGGAGAGGAGTTGGGTATAATGTTTTAACCCTAGTCAAGACAATCGCTTGATAATTGTTTAATGCTGGGAGAAGAATCACTTTTTTCTCCAAGTATTAAATGTAACCTTGGATAACTCTGCCATATTCCAGTGAAAGGTCCCACATGCAAGTATATATGTGTGTCAAAAATTGGCCTTGATAGTGAGAAAAAGACACAAGGTTTGATTGGAACAAGAGGGCATGTGGATCTGGGAAACACTGAAAGGTGAATATAAATCAAATATACTGTTTAAATCTCAAAAACTAATAAGATCTACAAAAAAGAAAGTCACTAAGCATGTGATACAATTATAACTTAGAATAAAATATATGAAAAATCAGCACATTAGTGAAAGAGTCATTCTTAATATTTACCCCAAGGGAGTGGATGTCCACATGTGAATGAGCTCAAAACAAATGTAATAAAAATTTTCATTATATTACTTTCTAGAATATGCCAACTTATCTCTGCTGTAGAAAAATAAAATTTTTAAAAATATTTTCTCTGAGAAAATATTTGATCAGGACAGACACAAGTACATTTTCTTGAATTACCAAATATCACATATAAAGGTAGGAGTACAAAATTATACATGAGAAATCTGTGTAATTTTTTGCATTATTTCACATCTAATCAAAGCAAGGAAATTTAACAGAATTTCAAAGACTTTCTCTAGAAGTTACTAATAATTACAAGTGGAAAATAAGCTGTTTAAGAAAATTCAGAAGTTGTACCATAACCAAAAAATTAAATTTATAAAATAAAGATCTGGGAAAAGCCATATCTCATGGATAAAATGACCTGAGGAAGGCATCATTACTTATGTGTAATTCCAAAACAGCTCATAGCTTCTGTTTAATCGTAAGGAAGCGTGAGGGAAATCACTATTTTATCACATTCTAAGAAAGAATTTATCTGCTTTATTTAGGTCATGAAAGTCTTTCAAAGATAAATTTCAGATTAATATAAGCCAAAAATCACAACAATTTAATGCAATCCATAACTTATAATTTCATTTGTTCTGTGAGGAAAGAGAAATAGCTGTTGCATGTCAGACCGAGGCTGCTATGAAAATCATTCAGCGAGCATGTTCAATTTGTTCTGATGTATGGAAAAATGAAAACCAAAATACCTAAAACAAAGATACTAAAATTACTTGATTTTCTTTTACATTTCTCATTTTCTGGGTACATCAGAACATTTATACATATCCACACATGCACATACCCCATATATTTTTATATCCTCAATATCAAACTCAATGAATGAAAAGTTACAGAATTTGTGGTAATGAATTTGAAATTTATGTTCTGGATAGCAGCAAATGACAACTGCAGGTTCAGACAACAAAATATTAGAGCACTTTCTTTAATTCTGAAGTGCACCTTGAAGTCCTTCACAATACTCTTATGACTTCCTTTTGCAATCTAACTAAGTCTTCTATAATTATACTAATGTATGTTTTGTTCTTCCATGTTGATACCCTTAGGAAGTAATAGTGATAGTATGATTTGTGAAGCTGAATTTTGGATATTTCTTAATTAGGAGAATGAGAACTTCATTCACAATTGCAGCCAAGGAGACAACATGTTAAGATTATCTAGTTTAGGGAGCTATTATACCAGAGATGACATTTATGGACCATGTTTATGTGAAAGGTTATAATATGTAGGTATAATGTAAGGGTATATTTAAAGAACGTATATTCATGAAAATGAAAACAAATAAAAGAATACAAATAATATGATAGAATATTGGAGGACCATAATTGTCTACAGAGGTAAAAATTAAGGTGATTAGCCTATAGAAGACTGTGGTTCTGAGTTCACATATGTTTTAGGGCTTTTTTGGTGTTTTAGAGACTAATGTTACATATGTTCTACTGAATTGCTTTGTTGTAAAACTTAAACAGGTCAACTACTATACCCGGATATCTAGAACTCTGCATGCCAGGTGACATGCTTCAATGAGAATATTTCTGCATCCCAAGTGTGACTGTGGAAAAATAGAGATTACTTTACTTGTGCCTTTTTTAATTCTTTGTCCTTAAACTAGAGAGGAACAATATTTTACCTCAGAAATCATGAATTTTGCACAATAATGAAAATTTATCAACAAAAATGTCTTTTGTCTAAGAAGCTGCTATGTATACCCATTGGTTTGTGTGTGTGTGTGTGTGTGTGTAATTTTTTTATTATTTATTTATATTTTGATACTTTATTTACATTTCCAATGTTTCCCCCTTTCCAGGTCTCCTCTTTGGAAACCCCCTATCCCCTTCCCCTATCCCACCTCTATGAGGGTATTCCACCTCCCACCCACCCACCCACCCACTCCTGTATAGTAACCTAAAATACATGTAGGATGTACAGTATTTCATTTCATTGATTTTCTTTATCTCAATAGTTAAAATGAAGTAACCATAAAAGTTTTGTTAATAGAAAACATTACATCATTACATCATGTTTTTCTTGATTGAGGTATGAGTGTGTGTGTGTTATGTGTGTAAGTGTGTATGTGTATTACATACAGTGTATAAAATAATAAATATAATTATAGATAAAATGAAGACTTATTTAAGTGACTGAATATTATACTACTTAGTTGGCTCGTTAGGTACTTAGATAATTTTTTTTTTTTTTGTGGAGATTCCTATTTTTTTTTTTTTTTATTTTTGATACTTTATTTACATTTCCGATGATTCCCCTTTTCTTTGGAAACCCCGTGTCCCCTCCCCC
>CM052700.1:108308474-108356037 GCA_028551405.1 Uromys caudimaculatus
CTATACCTCTCCTGGGCATATACCCAGAAGATGCTCCAACATGTAATAAAGACACATGCTCCACTATGTTCATAGCAGCCATATTTATAATAGCCAGAAGCTGGAAACAACCCAGATGTCCCTCATCAGAGGAATGGATACTGAAAATGTGGTACATTTACACAATGGAGTACTACTCAGCTATTAAAAACAATGACTTTATGAAATTTTCAGGCAAATGGATGGAACTTGAAAATATCATCCTGAGCAAGATAACTCAGTCACAAAAGAAGGAACATGGTATGTACTCATTGATAAGCGGATATTAGCCCAAAAGTTCAGAATGTCCAAGTTTCACTTAACAGTAACCACTGGACTGAGAGTGAGGTCCCAGATGGAGGAGTTGGAGAAAGGACTGAAGGAGTTGAGGAGTTCGCAGCCCCATGGAGGGAGCAACAGCGCCAATGGGCCTGCCCCTGGTCATCCTCAAGTTTGGACCACCAGTCAAAGAATACACATTTCTGGACCCATGGTTCGGACCACATATGAGGCAGAGGACGACCTCGATGGCCATCAGGGAGAGAGGAAAGGTCCTTGGGCCTGAGGGTGTTAGAGGCCCCAGTAAAGGGGAATGTCAAGGTGGGAATAGGGGGATGGGTGGGCAGGTGGGTGGGAGGTGGAATTCCCCCATAGAGGTAGGAATGGGGAGGGGATAGGGGGTTTCCAAAGAGGAGACCCAGAAAAGGGGAAACATTAGAAATGTAAATAAAGTATCAAAAAAAAAAGTGTAACAATATATATAATAGTGTATGTATTGCAAGAATAATGAGCTGGGCAATAGCGGCGCACGCCTTTAATCCCAGTACTTGGGAGGCAGAGACAGGCGGATTTCTGAGTCTGAGGCCAGCCTGGTCTACAGAGTGAGTTCCAGGACAGCCAGGGCTACACAGAGAAACCCTGTCTCAAAAAACAAAAACAAAAACAAAAACAAAAACAAAAACAAAAACAGAAAAATGGATGAGAAAAATTTATCAGCAACACAACACACAACACCATGTTTTATAACAAGCCTAATTTGTATATAATATGACAAAATCTATGTTATTATCAATTGAGTGTGAGTTTGTTCATGATTGTTCCAGACATTAAAATCATAACTACCTAATAGAACTATTAGCATTAATTTTTATAAAAAAATACTCAAAATGATAAAACATTACATTTAAAGCATATATGCTTTTGTGGATAGATATATAATTTTTAAAGAAAAAAATTTAAGTTTGTAACCCTGGTACTATTATTAAGATCAAAATACTGTAGCTGGAGAAAGCATAGGCCAAATGGGTGAATCTATTACTATTTTTCTATTAATGTAGATAATAGGGACACAACTCCTAAAGATTTACTGTTAGACACATATATTAATTTATCTATCAATCTTCATAAAAGAATAGAAGCCATAAAGAAATCACAAACTGAGGAAATCCTGGAGATGGAAAACCTAAGGAAAAGAACAAGAACAACAGCTGCTCACATCACTATTAGAAAACAGGCGATAGAGAAAATCTCCCACATAGAACATACAATAGAAGAAATTAATGCATCAGTAAAGGAAAAAGTAAAATCTAAAAATTTCCTGACAGAAAATATCCAGGAAATCCGGGATGACATGAAAAGACCTAACCTGTGAATAATAGAATAATAAGAAAAGAAGAGAGTGAAGAGTCCCAGCTCCAAGGTCCAAAAAATATTTTCAACAAAATCATAAAAGAAAATTTTGCTAACCTAAAGAAAGAGACGCCTATAAACATACAGCAAAGATATACATTACCTCAGAGTAAAGTTTTCCAAGCAAACTAACCCAAGATGCAAACTGGAGTAGCCATTCTAATGTCTAATAAAATAGACTTTCAAATAAAATTAATAAAAAGAGACAGGGAAGGACACTTCATACTTATTAGAGGAAAAATCTTCTAAGATGATACCTCAATTCGGAACATCTATGCCTCAACACAAGGACATCTACATTGGTAAAGCAAACATTGCTAAAGTTTAAATCTCACATTGAACCCTACACATTAATACTGGGAGACTTCAATATCCTATTTTCTCCAAATGACAGGTCATCCAGTCAAAAACAGAGAAATAACAAAACTAACAGACATATGAATCAAATGGACTGGACAGACATCTATAGAATATTTCACTAAAATACAAAAAGCATATCTTCTTTTCAGCACCTCATTATTCCTTCAATAAAATTAACCCTATAATCAGTCAAATGCACACCTCAACAGATACAAGAAAATTGAATAACATCTTGTACCTTATCAGACCACCATGGATTTAAGCTGGACAACAGCAGAAACACCAGAAAGCCTACACACCATTGAAAATTGAACAACTCTCTACTCAATGATCTCTGTGTCTGGGAGGAAATAAAGAAACAAATGAAAGACTTATAGAATTCAATGAAAATGAAGACACAGCATATGCAAATTTATGGGACACAATGAAAGCAGTGCTAAGAGGAAAGGCCATAGCAATAAGTGCCCCTTCATCCTTTTCCCCAGAGCTATTTTAGAAGCTGACCAAGAGGAAAGAAAATGTAGAATAAAAGGATTATCCTCGTATGGTATGAAGAAACCAGGTTCAATATCATTGGGGTTTTTGTTTTTCTCAAGACTTGTTTTTCCTTTGCAATTAGGATCAATATTTGCTCTGTGGTACTTAAGGCATATTCATGTAACCAAAGGCTGGGGCTGGGAACTTCATGCTGATTTGTACATACGGAAGTTTCTCTGGCAGTTAAATATTAGAATTAATAAATTTTATTAATAAATCATTTGTCAGAAAAAAAGAAATTAGAAAGTTCTCATACTAGCAATTGAAAAGTACACCTGAAAGCTGTATTAAAAAAATAAAAGAAAAATAAGCAAGCAAAGCAAAGGAGATTATGAGGCAATAAATAATCAAAATTGGGACTGAAATCAATCAGTTAGAAACAAAGAAAACAATACAAAGAATCAGCAATACCAAGAGATGGTTCTTTGAGAAAATCAACAGAGCAGACAAGCCCTTAGCCAAACTATCCAAAAGACAGAGAGTATCCAAATAAACAAAACCAGAAATAAAAAGAAGGACATAACAACAGACACTGAGGAAATTCAAAGAATCATTAGGTCTTAGTTGAAAAAGCCTGTATTCCACAGAACTGGAAAATCTTAACGAAATGGACAATTTTATAGACAGAGATCATTTACCAAAGTTAAATCAAGATCAGGTAAACTGTTTTCTCAACTTACAGATTTGTAAAGGATCTTCACCAGGCCTACACTGACAGAGGGCTAATATCCAAAATTTATGAAAAACTCAAGAAGATACACAACAACCACCCAAATAACCCCATTAAAAATGCGGCACAGAGCTACACAAACATTTCTCAACAGAGTTATCTCGAATGACCAAGAGGCACTTAAAGAAATGTAAAAATATTTGGTCATTAGGGAAATGCATATCAAAACAACTCTAAGATTCTATCTGCATTGGTCAGAATGACTAAGACCAAAAAACTTGAGTGATAACACAGGCTTAAAGGATGTGGAGCAAGGGAAAGACTCCTCCACTGCTGATGGTACTTCAAACTTGTACAACCACTTTGGAAATCAATTTGGCTGTTCCTCAGAAAACTGAGAATTGTTCTACCCAGTTATATCATTTCAGGGCATACACACCAGTGGAATGGCAGGGTCACCAACCCACACACAAAACTTTTGACCCAAAGCTTATCCTGTCTACAACAAATGCAGGGATGGGAATGCAGCAGAAACTGAGGTAATGGCCAATCAGTAACTGGCCCAACTTGACACTCAACCCATGTTCACACACCAATTCCTGACACTATTAAGGATACTCTGTTATGCTCGCAGAGAGGAATCTAGCATGGCTGTTCTCTGGGAGGATCCACCCAGCAGCTGATTTGCACAATATGTTTCCACAAGCCCAGCCCTACAAAGAATAATAGATGGAAAACACCAACTCAAGGGGGGAAACTACACCCTAGAAAAAGCAAGAAAGTAATCTTTCAACAAACTCGAAAAAAGATAGCCACACAAACATAAAAATAACATCGAAACTAACAGGAAGCAACAATCACTATTTCTTAATATCTCGTAAAATCCATGTACTCAATTTCCCAATAAAAAGACATAGACTGACAGACTGGATCCATAAAGAGGACCCAGCATTTTGCTGCATCCAGAAACACACCTCTGTATTAAAGACAAACAATACGTCAGAGTAAAGGGCTGGAAAACAATTTTTCAGAAAATGGGCCCAAGAAACAGGCTGGAGAAGCCATTCTAATATTGGATAAAATCAACTTTCAACCAAAAGTCATCAAAAAAGATAAAAAAGGACACTTCATACTCATCAAAGGAAACATCTTGCAAGAAGAACTCTCAATTCTGAACATCTATGCTCCAAATGCAAGGGCACCCACATTCATAAAAGAAACTTTACTAAAGCTCAAAGCACACACTACACCTCACACAATAATAGTAGGAGACTTCAACACCACATTATTATCAATGGACAAATCTTGGAATCACAAACTAAACAGAGACACAGTGAAACTAACAGTTATTATGAACCAAATGGATTTAACAGATATCTATAGAACATTTCATCCTAAATCAAAAGAATATACCTTCTTCTCAGCACCTCATGGTACCTTCTCCAAAATTGACCATATAATCAGTCACAAAACAAACCTCAACAGATACAAGAAGATTGAAATAACCCCATGCCTCTATCAGATCACTACGGATTAAGGCTGGTCTTCAATGGGAACAATAACAACAGAAAGCCCACATACACATGAAAGCTGAACAATGCTCTACTCAATGATAACTTGGTCAAGGAAGAAAGAAAGAAAGAAGTTAAAGACTTCCTAGAATTTAATGAAAATGAAAGTACAACATACCCAAACTTATGGGACACAAGGAAAACAGTGTTAAGAGGAAAACTCATAGCTTTGAGTGCCTCCAAAAAGAAACCTGAGAGAGCATATACTAGCAGCTTAACAGCACACCTGAAAGCTCTAGAACAAAAAGAAGCTAATACACCCAAGAGGAGTAGAAGGCAGGACATTATCAAATTGAGGGCTGAGATCAATCAAGGAGAAACTAAAAGAATTATATAAAGAATCAATAAAACCAGGAGCTGGTTCTTTGAGAAAATCAACAAGCTAGATAAACTCTTAGCCAGACTAACCAGAGGGCACAGAGATAGTATCCAAATTAACAAACTTAGAAATGAAAAGGTAAATATAACAACAGATTCTGAGGAAATTCAAAAATTCATCAAATCCTACTACGAAAGCCTTTACTCAACAAATTGAAAAATCTGGATGAAATGGACAAGTTTCTAGACAGATACCAAATATCAAGTGAAGTCAGGATCAGATAAACCATCTAAACAGTCCCATAACCCCTAAAGAAATAGAAGCAGTTATTAAAAGACTCAACCAAAAAAAAAAAAAAAGCCCAGGACCAGATGGGTTCAGTGCAGAATTCTATCAGACCATCAAAGAAAACATAATACCAATACTCTTCAATCTATTCCACAAAATAGAAACAGAAGGAACACTACTCAATTCATTCTATGAGGCCACAGTTACACTGAGACCAAAACCTCACAAAGACCCAACAATAAAAGAAAACTTCAGACCAATTTCCTTATGAATATCGATGCAAAAATACTCAATACAATTCTCTCAAACCGAAACCAAAATCACATCAAAACTATCATTCACCATGATCAAGTAGGCTTCATCCCAGGGATGCAGGGATGGTTCAATACCAGGAAATCCATCAATGTAATCCACTACATAAACAAACTCAAAGAAAAAAGCCACATGATCATTTCATTGGATGTTGAAAATACGTTTGACAAAATTCAACATCCCTTCATGATAAAAGTGTTGGAAAGATCAGGAATTCAAGGCCCATACTTAAACATAGTAAAAGCAATATACAGCAAACCAGTGTCCAACATCAATCTAAATGGAGAGAAACTTGAAGCAATCCCACAAAAATCAGGGACTAGGCAAGGCTGCCTTCTCTCTCCCTATCTATTATATAGTACTTTTATATAGTACTTTAAGTTCTAGCTACAACAATTAGACAACAAAAGGAGGTCAAAAGGATGCAAATTGGAAAGGAAGAATTTAAAATATCACTATTTGCAGATGATATGATGGTATACTTAAGTGACCCGAAAATCTCTACCAGAGATCTGCTACAGCTAATAAACAACTTCAGAAAAGTTGCCAGATACAAAATTAACTCTAGCAAATAAGTAGCCTTCCTATACTCAAAGGATAAACAGGCTGAGAAAGAAATGACACCATTCACAATTGTCACAAACAATATAAAGTATCTTTGTGTGACTCTAACCAAACAAGTGAAAGATCTGTATGACAAGAACTTCAAATATCTTAAGAAAGAAATCGAAGAAGACTTTAGAAGATGGAAAGATCTCCCATGCTCATGGATTGGCAGGATTAATATAGAAAAATGGCCATCCTGCCAAAAGCAATCTACAGATTCATTGCAATCCCCATCAAAATTCCAACTCAATTCTTCATAGACTTAGAAAGAGCAACTCTCAAATTCATATGGAATAACAAAAAATGAAGGATAGCAAAAACTATTCTCAACAATAAAAGAAATACTGGGGGAATCAGCATCCCTGATCTCAAGCTGAACTACAGACCAGTAGTGACAAAAACTTCATATTATTGGTACAGTGACAGGCAGGTAGATTAATGGAATAGAATTGAAGACCCAGAAATGAACCCACACACTTACAGTCACTTGTTCTTTGACAAAGGAGCTAAAACCATGCATTAGAAAAAAAGACAACATTTTCAACAAATGGTACTGTTTCAACTGGTGGTCTACATGTATAAGAATGTAAATTGATCTATTCCTATCTCCCTGTACAAACTCAAGTTGAAGTGGATCAAGAACATCCACATAAAACCAGATGAACTGAATCTAATACAAGAGAAAATGGGAAAAGTCTTGAACACATGGGCACAGGGGAAATGTTCCTGAAGAGAACACCAATGGCTTATGCTCTAAGATCAAGAATCGACCAATGGGACCTCATGAAATTACAAAGTTTCTATAAGGCAGAGGACACTGTAAATTGGACAAAATGGCAACCAACAGATTGGGAAAGGTCTTTACCAATCCTGCATCTGATAGAAGGCTAATATCCAATATATACAAAGAACTCAATAAATTAGACTCCAGCGATCCAAATAACCCTATCAAAAATGGGGAACAGAGCTAAACAGAGAATTCTCAACTGAGGAAACTCGTAGGGCTGAAAAGCACCTAAAGAAATGTTCAACATCCTTAGTCAGCAGGGAAATGCAAATCAAAGCAACCCTGAGATTCCACCTCACACCAGTCAGAATGGCTAAGATCAAAAACTCAGGTGACAGTAGAAGCTGGCAAGGATGTGGAGAAAGAGGAACACTCCTCCATTGCTGGTGGGATTGCAAGCTGGTACAACCACTCTGGAAATCAGTTTGTCGGACCCTCAGAAAAATGAATGTAATACTACCTGAGGACTGGGCTATTCCACTACTGGGCGTATACTCAGAAGATGCTCCAACCTGTAATATAGACACATGCTCCACTATGTTCATAGCAGCCATATTTATAATGGCCAGAAGCTGGAAACAACCCAGATGTCTCTCAACAGAGGAATGGATATAGAAAATGTGGTACATTTACACAATGGAATACTACTCAGCTATTAAAAACAATGACTTTATGAAATTTGCAGGCAAATGGATGGAACTTGAAAATATCATCCTGAGGGAGGCAACTCAGCCACAAAGGAATGAACACAGTATGTACTCACTGATAAGTGGTTATTAGCCCAAAAGTTTGGAATACCCAAGATTTACTTCACAGAAACCATTGGGCTGTGTGTGAGGTCCCAGATGGAGGAGTTGGAGGAGGGACTGAAGGAGATGAGGGATTTTGCAGCCCCATGGAGAGAGCAACAGTGTCAACTGGCCTGACCCCCGATGATTCCGGAGACTGGACCACTAACACAAGAATACACATGGAGGTACCCATGGTGCTGGCCGCATTTGTGGCAGAGGAGTTTCTTTTTAGCCATCAGGGGGAGGAGAGGCCCTTGGGTCTGAGGGTGTTAGATGCCTCAGTATAGGAGAATGCCAAGGAGGGAAGATGAGAGTGGGTGGTTGGGTGGGAGAATACCTTCATAGAGGCAGGAGGAGTGGGAGGGGATGGGGGTTCCAAAGGGGAGACCTGGAAAGGGGGAATCATTTGAAATGTAAATAAAATATCAAAAAAAAATCAAAGAAGAAGAAGAAGAAGAAGAAGAAGAAGAAGAAGAAGAAGAAGAAGAAGAAGAAGAAGAAGAAGAAGAAGAAGAAGGTGTAATGTTGAAGTTGCCTTGGAGACCCTTGTTCAAGATGCAAAAGCCATGCTCATACCTGCCCTGGAAAGCTGCTAACAGGAAATGGAACCCACCCAAGAGAAAGCAGTGTGTTGCAGTCATAAACGCTGAAAGGAGTTGAACATCAGACATGGAGATGCAGAGTTTGGAGGTTTCTCAGCTGGTTTTTAGTCTTGCTTTGGTCCAGTATTTCATTATTATGTTTTAGAATGGTAATATATAGCCTTTGATGTTGGAAGTATATAATCTTCGTTTTGATTTTGAGTTTATAGGGCATTACAGTTAAGAGATTGCATGAATCTCAGAAGAGACTTTCAACTTTGAACTTTTAAACATTGGTGTAACTACTATAGACTATGAGAATTTTTGAAATAAATATATTTTGCACCATGCTCTGACTAGGTATTGGCACCATAATCTCTTGTGTTTATACAAGCCTATTGGGGCCAGGGAGTGGAATGTGGTGACTTGAATATGCTTGGCTCAGGAAGTGGCGCTATTATGAGGTGTGGCCTTGTTGGAATAGATGTGTCCTTGTTGGAGGAAGAGTGTCACTGTGGAGGTGGGCTTGAAGACCCTCCTCCTAGCTGCCTGAGTATGCTGAGTCTTTACTCATAGTCTTTGGTTCAAGATGTAGAACTCTCAGCTCCTCCTTTGCCATGCCTGCCTTGACACTGCCATGATCCTGCCTCGATGATAATGGACTGAACTTCTGAACCTGTAAGCCAGCCCCAATTAAATGTACTTTAAAAGAGTTACCTTGGTCATGGTGTCTCCTCACAGCAATAGAAACTCTAAGGAAACATGTTTATCTTTTGGGATCTGGGTTACCTAACTCAGGATATGTAATCCCCTATAAAATTGAAAGTTGCCTACAAATTTCATGTCCATTTTTTTAAATAACTGAAAAATACTCCATTGTGAAAATGGTTCACATTTTCTTTATCTATTCTTTGGTTGGTAGACATCTAGGTTTTTTCTAGTTTCTGGCGATTATGAATAAAGTTGCTATGAACATAGTTGGCCAATTGTCCTTGTGGAAGTTTGGAGTGCCTTATGGGTATATACTCAAGTAGTGTGGGTCTTGGCATAAACTGATTCCAAAATCTCTGACAAACTGCCATATTGATTTCCAAAGTGGCTGTACAATTTTCTTACTCCCATAATGGAAGAATGTTCCCCTTGCTCCATATCTTTGCTAGAATGAACTGTTATTTTTGGTTTTGAATATTCTAACCATTCTGAAAGGCACAAGATGGAATCTCAACATCATTTTGATTTGCTTCTCCCTAATGGCTAAATATGTTTATCATTTCTTAAAGTGCTTCTCGGTAATTTGAGTTTCCTCTATTGAAGTCTCTGTTTAGAGCTATACCCCATTTTTAATATTTTTAAAGATTTATTTACTTATTTTATGTATGTGAATGCACTGTTGCTGTCCTCAGACACACCAGAAAATGGCATTGGATCCCATTATAGATAGATGTTAGCCACCATGTGGTTTCTGGGAATTGAACTCAAGAACTCTAGAAGAGTAGTCAGTGGTCTTCACTGCTGAGTCATCTCTCTAGGCCCAATTGCCCATTTTAATTGGTTTGTTATTGTCTAGTTTCTTAAGTTCTTTGTATATTTTGGATATTAGCCTTCCGTGTGATATAGAGCTAGTGAAAATCTTTATCCATTCTGTAGACTGTTGTTTTGTTTTATTGACATGTCCTTTTTCTTACAGGAGATTTTCAGTTTTGTGATGTCCCATTTGTTTGTCTTAATGCCTTTCCCATTATTGGTATTATGTTAAGAAATAGTTTTGAGCTCTTTTTGATAGTTTGTAAATTAGCTTTCTATTATATATATATATATATATATATATATATATATATGTATATATATATATATATATGGCAAAAATATTTTCCCATCCTGTACGCTGCCACTTTGTTTGAATGACAGTATCCTTTGCAAAGCAGAAACATTTCACTTTTAAGATATTGCATTTATTGATTTTTGATATTAGTGCTTGTGCTATCAGTGTTCTGTTCAGGAAGTTGTCTCCTGTATCAGTTAATTCAAGGCTATTACACAGTTTCTCTTAACTGTAACTGCTTTTATGGATCTGGTTTTATATAGAGTTTGTTGATCCATTTAGGGTTGAATGCAGAATGCTAAATATGGATCTATTTAGATTCTTCAACATGCAGCTGTTTAAATAGCACCATTTGTTGAAAATGCTGTCTTTTTAAAGTGTGTAATAGCCAGAAGCTGGAAACAACCCAGATGTCCCTCAGCAGAGGAATGGATACAGAAATGTGGTACATTTACACAATGAAGTACTACTCAGCTATTTAAAACAATGATTTAATGAAATTTGTAGGCAAATGGATGGAACTTGAAAATATCATCCTGAGTGAGGTAACTTAGTCACAAAACAACGAACATGGTATGTACTCACTGATAAGTGGATATTAGCCCAAAAGTTTAGAATACCCAAGTTTCATTTTACAGTAACTGCTGGACTGAGAGGGAAGTCCCAGATGGAGGAGTTGGAGAAGGGACTAAAGGAGCTGAGGGATTTTGCAGCCCCATGGAGGGAGCAGCAGTGTCAACTGGCCCGACCCCCGGTCCTCCTGGAGGCTGGACCACCAACCAAGGAACCCATGGCTTGGACCACATATGTGGCAGAGGAGGGCCTTGTTGGCCATCAAGGGGAGGAGAGGCCCTTGGGCCTGAGGGTGTTAGAGGCCCCAGTAAAGGGGAATGTCAAGGTGGGAATATGGGAGTGGGTGGGCGGGTGAGTAGGAGGTGGAATAGAGAGGCGGGGGAGGGGGGAGGGGATAGGGGGTTTCCAAGAGGAGACCTGGAAAGGGGGAAACATTGGAAATGTAAATAAAGTATCAAAAAAAGTGTGCAATTCTGTCTTCTTTATTAAAAAAAAAATTCACATGATTATAGTTGTGTGGATTTAGGTCTTGGTCTTCAATTCAACTCCGTTGGTTGACATGTCTGGTTTTGTAGCAATATCATGCTGATTTTATTTCTAGATCTTTGTAGTATAGTTTGAAACCAATGATTATACCTCTGGAAGTTATTTGATTATTCAGGGTTGTTTTATTATATCCTGAGTTTTTTGTTTTTCTATATAAAATTGAGAATGGTCTTTTAAAGATCTGTGGAAAAGTGTGTTGGAATTTTGATGTGGGTAGCATTGAATCTGTATATTGTTTTTGGTGGGATGGCCATTTTTATTATATTAGTCCTACTGATCCATGATCCATCTTCTAATAGGTTCTTCAATTTCTTCCTTCAATGACTTGAAGTTTTTATCATACAGTTCAGGGAAATCATGGAGCTAGCATGGTCTAACTTCCTTGAGAGTCATAAGTTTTTCAAGTTAGAGTCCATGGCTCCTGCAACATTGCATGCTTTTCAGTTCCTGAGAAACTGAGGCATTATCATTCAGGCCATCTCTGTGTTCTGTCAAAATCAGCAAAACATAGTCGTAGGCATTAATCTTGTATACACTGTAACACTTGCAAATGTCATTGTATGCTGACATTTTATTCTGTTTCTGATAAGTGTATAAAAATCTGACTGCTTGCAATAAACTAGTCTCAGTCTCAAAAAATTAGGTTTTTATTATGAATCACAATATAAATGTTTTTATTATTTTATTATATAGATTACACTCATAAACTCAGAAGCAGTTCAATTTTTAAAAATCTTACTTAGCCCATCACAGAATAACAAAATTGCAAAACAAGAATTAGTCTAATTTGAAAATCATAAAGATATAGGGCAGCAATTTTTAGATTAAGCCACAATGTGGATCAATTGATCTCTCAAAGACTTTTCATAGTTTTAGGTACATGAAACTGTCTTTGAAGAGGCTGCTGTTCCTAGAACTGCCTTATCAATAAAACTCTTAAAATTCTTGCAGGTGCTGAAGGAAATGTCTCAAAAGCATCGGCTTGTGCTAAAGTCACAGGAAGAAGGAAATGAGCACTGGCAGTTTGGCCCATTAATCTATCAAATAGACACAGACATGTCAGCACCAAGTGATGAATGCCCAAGGACACACACAGCAACTCAGTCATTCAAAGGGAGAAAGGGACTTGAAGGAAAGAGGTCAAAAACCTAAAAATCAGTCCAGCCTTTTCTGAAATTAAAATGAGATATAAAATCAAAACAAGCAGATCCATTCTTCCTCCGGAGTCCTTATTTATAGAATGCCACTTCTTTCATTAGCACGTTCCTTGCCTAATGTATTATTTTTGGGAAAAGTTCTCAGGGGAATGATTTTTTTAAGATGCATACCTTTGAGTGAGTTACTGTAGGAAATAGTTAACCTCAGAATCATCTGCAAGGTTGTTTAGGTTTTGATTTCAATATCATAAACTATAAAAGATTATAAAAAATCTCTGTCATAGCTCTAGGGAGGCTGCATCAGGAATATTATGAATTTGAGTTCAACCTTAGTCAAATAGAGAGATTATTTCTCAAATGAAAGCAAAATTCTATGAAAAACATCAATCAGAAAAAGAAAAATGCTCCCAAATGCTCCCAATTCTCTTCCGGTCCAGTCAATCTGGTATTCTGTAGGTAGTTATACTTTGATAGGCATCCCCTTCTTTAGATTAGGGAAACATTCTTCTATGATCTTGTTGAAAATGTTTTCTGTGCCTTGGACCTAGGTTTCTTCTTCTTCCTCTATTCCTATTATTCTTAAGAATGATAGTTTCAAAGTGTCACAATTTTCCTGCCTGTTCTGTTCCTTGTTCTTTCTTTCTATTGGGTCAAAATGTGAAAATATCATCTACTTAACCATCTTCCAAAACCTTCATCCAGAAATAAAAATTTGTCATGAAATGAAAGGGTGAATATGATGTTTGCATTTAAGAATGAGTAGAAATAAGGTATCACTACAGTAAAACGTCAAGCAAATCTATAAATACATTTTACAGAATTAACATCAGTGATATTTTCATATGATAAATGATATAAGCTCAGATTACTAGACTTTGATGAGAAAACGTTTCTAGTTTATTTTTTAATCTTTTTATTTATTTATTTATTTTAAACTCCAGATTTTATTCCCCTCCTGGTTGACCCTCCGACTGTTCCACATTCCCATACTTCCTTCCTGCCCCTGTCTCCACAAGGATGTCCACACCACTCACCACCCACTCTACCAGACTTCTACAATCCCTGGGGCCTCCAGTCTCTTGAGGGTTAGGTGCTTCCCTGACTGAACTGAGAGCCAGCAGTCCTCTGCTGCACATGTGTTAGGGGCCTCATATCAGCTAGTGTATGCTGCCTGGTTGGTGGTCCAGTATCTGAAAGGTCTTGGGGGTCCAGGTTAATTGAGACTGCTGGTCCTCCTATAGGGTCGCCTTCTCCTCAGCTTCTTCTAGCTTTTTCCTAATTCAACCAAAGGGGTCAGCAGCTTCTGTCCATTGGTTGGGTCCAAATATCTGCCTCTGACTCTTTCAGCTGCTTGTTGGGTCTTTTGGGGAGGCAGTCATGATAGGTCCCTTTTTGTGAGTGTTCCATAAACTCAGAGATAGTGTCAGGCTCTGGGTCCTCCCCATGAGTTGTATCCTACTTTGGGCCCACTGCTGGACCTTCTTTTCCTCAGGTTCCTCTCCATTTCCATCCCTGCAGTTCTTTTAGAAAGGAACAATTATGGGTCAGAGTTTTGGCTGTGGGATATCAACCCCATCACTCACTTGATGCCCTGTCTTTCTGCTGTGGGTGGACTCTATAAGTTACCTCTCCCTACTGTAGGGCATTTCATCTAAGTTCCCTCCTTTTGAGTCCTGAGAGTGTCTCACCTCCCAGGTCTCTGGTACATTTTGGAGGGTCCCCCCTAACCTCCTAGCTACCGAGGTTGCCTATTTCCCTTCTTTCTGCTGGCTCTCAGGGCTTCAGTCCTTTTCCCCTACCCAATAGTAAACCATGTTCCCCTTTCCCTCTCATCCCCTTTCCATCCCATGTCTCTCCTCCTTTGTGGTTGCTTTTTTCTCTCTCCCAAGTGGGACTGAGGTGTCCGCACTTAGGCTTATTGGCCATTTTGAGTTCTGTGGACTGTATCTTGGGTATTCTGTACATGATTTTATATATATATTTGCTAATAGCCACTTATTAGTAAGTACATACCATCCATGTCCTTTTGGATATGAGTTACATCACTAAGGATGATATTTTCTAGTTCTGTCTAATTGCCTGCAAAAGTCAGGATGCCCTAGTTTTTAAGAGCTAAGTAGTATTACATTGTGTCAATGAACCAATGGCTCATGTTCTAAGATGAAGAATTGATAAATGGTACCTCATGAAACTGGAAAGCTTCTGTAAGGCAAAGGACATAGTCAACATGACAAATCGGCCACCTACAGATTGGGAAAAAATCTTCACTAACCCCTCATCTGATAAAGGGTTAATATCCACAATATATAAAGAACTCAAGAAGCTAACCACCAAAAAAAAAACAAACAACCCAATCAAAAAAAAAAAATGGGTATAGAACTAAACTGAGAATTCACAACAGAGGAATCTCTAATGGCTAAGAAGTACCTAAAGAAATGTTCAAAGTTCTTAGTGATCAGAGAAACACAAATCAAAAGGACCCTGAGATTCCACCTTCCACCAATCCTAATGACTAAGATTAAAACCTCAGGTGAAAACACATGTTGGCGAGGATATGAAGAAAGAGGAACGCTCCTCCATTGCTGGTGGGATTGCAAACTGATATAACTGCTCTGGAAATCAATCTGGAGTTTCCTCAGAAAATTGGAAATAGAACCCTGAAGAGAAACTGGAATAGAAACTGGAATAGAAACCTGAAGATCCAGCAATACCACTCTTCGGAATATACCCGAAGGATGCCACATCATGCCACAGGGGTAGGTGCTCCACTAAGTTCAAAACTGCCTTTTCGTTGTGATATCCAGAAGCTGGAAACAACCCAGATGTCCCACGTCAAAAGAATAAATACTTTTACAGTTTATTAACAGTGAAAATATAAGAAAATTATAAAGGATAGTATTTGCAATGCATTTTCAAGCTTTGATCACAAATTAGTAACCAAACATTGTGTACTGTACAGATTATATCTTGTTGCATTTGGGAATAAAATCATTGTTTTTTACCTTCAATATTGCATGGTTATTTCTCAAGGATATTTGTCTTCAGTTTTCTTAGATCCATGCAAGATGGATGAATTTTGTCCACTATAGTCATAATAAGAAGCATCTTTGTTTATCCAACACTGAGTTAATTGTTAGAGCTACATTTTTATTCTCGGGTTTCATTTATTAGTTTTATGACTATACTGAATTCCTTCATGAATTTGAATATTTAAGCTAGTTTTTCTTTATGTACATTTCATTAGAGATAATGCCATATCCCAATTTTCCTTTTCTCTGAGCACATGTAAATTTGCCCTACTCATGATCTTTTCACTTGGCCAAAGTTGGTCACTGGTTTTTTGTTTGCTTTTTGTTTTTGTTTTGTTTCCAGAAATTCTGAACAAAAGCCCACATGTTACTTCCAAGTAGGAGAGTGAATCTCTGATCCAAAGAAACATCTTCTGTGTGTTTTATAACAAAATATTATGGATAAGGGGCCAAGGCACAGGTCCCTACAGATGGGCAGCTACTAAGAAAGGCTGATGAGACATATTGTGGACTTTGCATGCAGTTCAAGAACTTTATTCTTATGTAAAGAGAAAAAGTAAAACAACAATACTCTACTGAAATAACACCCAAGATAAAGTGATAAAATCATAGACTGGACACTTCTGTAATAGTGTAAGAAAGAGGAAGAATTTCCAGTTAGTTCAATATGACATTTTACAAAGTTTTGTTGAGCTCAAATGTGCTGTTCACCTTTTGCATTCTTTTTCCAACTTCTCCCATATCTTTAATTTGTGAAAGTAACTGGGTTCCAGTTCAAGCATTTCCTTAAATGATCTGGAAGCTATCATATACACGTTCTAAGAAAAATATTTTACTTTTATACCAAACTACTACCAAAGTATGTTTCATATTACATTTTTACAAATTATAGTAATGTTTTCACCAGTTATAAACAAAATATAAAATGGGTTATAGATGAAAATTTTAAATGATACTTCCTAGCAATTTATGTTTGGCATCTTTGAGAATATATTCTGGAATATCAATTGCTAAAGTAAACAAAGAAGACATGCCTGGAAAGGTCAAGCATTTATTTTCATCAAAAATTGGTATGTACACAAGAGAACGATTTCTTATATAATCATGACGAGTGTAAATAGGCCTCAAAAATGGAATATTAACTTGCATTATGAAATCATTTTCCCTCTCTAAGTAAACATCTGCTCCCTTAAACCATGATGGCAAATTTGTTGTTTGTATTCTGTCTGGAACACTTTAGCTAATTAAAAGAAAATAATAACTGTTTTACTGGAAATATACATTCTGAAAGTCTGACATACTTTTCAGCTATTCTATGTGTTAATGCTATACCAATGCATATCTGTCATTAATACATTTTAAATCAGGGATGGACACAAGGTTCAATGATGAAAAACATGAACTATGCGTCCAGAGGTCCTGAGTTCAATTCCTAGCAACCACAATGTGGCTCACACCTCTTCTGTTGTATCTGAAAACAAGTAAGAGTATTCGTATAAATAAAATAAATAAAAAGTAATAATATTTAAAATCTTATTTATTTATTTATTTATTTATTTATTTATTTATTTATGTATGGCTGAGAAAAATCTTTCTCTGTTGCAGAGCTGTTCTTCATGAGAATCCTCCTGCCATGTCCTTTAGTGCTCCAGGAGCATACAGCTGTACTACTACATCTTGTTCTGCATTAACTTCTTTTTTAAAAAAAAGTTTTATATTTAATTATCTGTGTATGTGTGTCTTTGTGTCTGAGTTTGGGCACATAAGTTCAATGCTCACAAAAGCCAGAGGAAGGCATCAGTTTTCCTGGAAATAGAGTTACAGATGATTGTGAGCTGTCAGATGTATGTGCAAGCAACTGAACCCCAGTGAGCTGTATGACCAGTAAGTAGTAATCTTAAATGCTGAGTTATTTGCCTTCGTTCCATCCCAAATTCATAAATTTAAGATTTAAAGGATTCCAAAATATGGTAATAAAATTGCCCTTAATACTTCATACATCCTCTGTAGGATTGTAGGCCAGCATCTGCTCTGCCACAGGGCATGCCTCTTAGAGAGGCAGAAGTTTGACTATGTTTATCCCACACTGCACCAGGGCAGGTGCTAGGCCATAGACACTGCACTGGTGGTGGGAAAATGAACATAGTACTACCTGAGGACCCAGCTATATCAGTCCTAGGTATATACCCAAAAGATACTCCAACATATATCAAGGACACATGCTCCACTATGTTCATAGTAGGTTTATTTATAATAGCCAGAAGCTGGGAAGAACCCACATGTCCTTCAACAGAGGAATGGATACAGAAAATGTGGTACATTTACACACCACAGTACTATTCAGCTATTAAAAACAATGACTACATGAAATTCGCAGGCAAATGGATGGAACTAGAAAATATCATCCTGAGTCAGGTAACCCAATCACAAAAGAACACACACTCGGTATGCACTCACTGATAAGTGCATATTAGCCCAAAAGCTGGGAATATCCAAGATACAATTCACAGACCAAATGGAGCTCAAGAAGAAGGAAGATCAAAATGCGGATGCTTCAGTCCTTACTAGAAGGGGGAACAAAATACTCACTGGAGGAAATAAGGACACAAATTGTGGAGCAGAGACTGGAGGAAAGGCCATCTAGCGACTGCCCCACCTGGCAATCCATTCCATATACAGTCATCAACCCAGACACTATTGAGGATGCCAAGAAGTGTTTGCTGACAGGAGCCTGATATAGCTGTCTCCTTAGAGGCTCTGCCAGAGCCTGACAAATACAGAGGTAGATGTTAGCAGTCAACCCTTGGACTGAGCACAAGGCCCCTAATAGATGAGTTAGAGAAAGGACTGAAGGAGCTGGAGGGGTTTGTAACCCCATAGGAAGAACAGCAATATCAAGCAACCAGACCCCCAGAGCTCACACGGAGACTAAACTACCAACCAAAGAGTACACATGGAGCAACCCATGGCTCTAACCACATATGTAGCAGAGGATGGCCTTATTGGATATTAATCAGAGGAGCGGCCTTTGGTCCTATGAAGGCTTGATGCCCTAGTATAGGGGAATGCCAGGATGGCAAGGTGGGAGTGAGTGGGTACGTGGGGGAGCACAGTCATAGAAGCAGGGGGAGGAGGGATGGGATAGGCTGCTTTTGGTGGGAAATGCAAAAAGGGGATAATATCTGAAATGTAAATAAAGAAAATATCCAAGAAAAGAAAAGAAAAAAAAGCTGTTTTTGACATTAAGGAATTCTAGATATATTCCTTAGGCTACTGAAAACTGATTAATTGATATTTCTTAAACTAATATAATTTTCTATTCTGACACTGTGTTTAAATTCCTTTTTGTTTTGAACTAGCTCGCCGTCAATACTCAGGCTGAAGAATCATACCCTTCTGCCTCTAACAGTAAATCCCCCATGTGATCCTTTTCCATCGTTTCCTACATCAGCTCAGTTGGTTGAAACACCCTGATTTTATTCCCTTTGTAAGTCAGACAATTCCTTTCATCTACATGATCCTGCTCCCCACTCATTGTCCCAGCACCATTTTCTTGGTTTAGTTTTGAGAAACTTTCTCTCCAGGAATACCAACAGGACACAACCAACTTTCTGCTTCCAAGAACAAATGGATAGAACAGAGATGTTGTACAATTATTAAGGTGCTGTCTTGTAAACACAGGGACATTAACTCCATTCCAGAACTCAGTAAAAACATCCCAGATGTGGTGGCAGCACAGGTAATGACAGTGTTTGAGAAAGGGACACAGGTAGATGTTGGAGATTGCTAACCATTCAGCCTTGCTCTCTTGGTGAATTCCAAGCTAGAGAGACTGTTTCAATATGCTGGTGAATGGTAGTGGACAAATGAATCTGAGGTTGTCTTTAGTTTCCACATACATGTCCACACATGTGCAGATGCACCCATACACCTGTTGGTCAGCATGAAAGCAAATATTCATTCTTGTATTGCACATATACACACGTGAATAATAAAACATAAGCAAATGAAAGTATTGATATCATGTCTATATAAAACTGTAATGAACAAGCTTAGTAATTCTATCATCTCAAGACTTAATCTTTCTTCTCCTTCATTATTTAGAATTTGTCTGGTTATCCAAATATCCAGTGCTTCATTTCAGAGACATTACATTTTTTGCCCTCAGTTCACTATCACTTGAAATACAGACTTCTGGTTAACTCTTTCTCTTTTAAAAAATGTGTGTGTGTGTGTGTGTGTGTGTGTGTGTGTGTGTGTGTGTGTGTGTGTGTGTGCGTGTGTGTGTTGTGGGGAGATCCATTATGGTAACTGGTTGGAATCAAAAACCATGAATTAAGTATATTTATTTTCTAGTCCTGTTGATCAACATTCAAATTTAAAAGTCTTCAGTGCAGTGTATATCTCTTTGAATTTATGACTCAGCCCCCATGTGGTTCCATCATACTGTTGCAAGATTCATTTCTATTTAATTACCTTTCAAAGTAGTTGTTTTGAAAGAACTAAGCCCATAGCTCAATTAATTTAAATGAAACATATTCTTCAGATGTTGAAGGATATAGCTCCAGGTGGTCAGCATATTTTTATAGTACTTAGCAAATAGCAGACTATAAAAACCCAGGAAAATATGAAGTTAAGAACAAAGTAACTCTGTTCTCTATAAATATTGATCTGACTGACTTAGATAATAAAACTTTAGCCAAGAAAACTTGATAATGCCTTATATTTGTGGCATGTGGCCATTTATAGCAAAAGTAAAAGAATCCGGGGACTTGTCAGACTATGTGGCATGAAACCAAATGTCGATGAGATGTACAAGTAAGTGTCTGCAATTTCTCAAGTCAGAAGAAAAGGTTGGAATGTCCTAGTGTCTGTTTCATTTCTATGGCTGTAATAAACTGCCTAGACAAAAAGCAACTTAGGAAATAAAAGGGTTATTTCAACTTCCAATTCCAGGTTAGTATCCATTATTACAGGAATGTCATAGTAGCAGAGTGTGATATAGTTGTTTCCTTCACAATCAAGTCTGGAGTAGAAAGAGAAGGCAGTGTATGCTCGCTTACTCTTTACTTGTGCTCAGCCCAACATTTTAGCATGTAGTGCAGGACAACCCTGGCTAGGAAGTGTCACAAACCACACTAGAATGTGTCTTCCCTTGTCATTTAACTTAATTAAGACAATCCCATACAGAAATGTCAAGAGCCCAACCTAGTATTGACAATGCTCCAGTGAGATCTAAATTTTAGGTGATTGTAGGTTGGGTTAAGATAACAATTAAAGCTAATCTCACCAACTTATTTTGCAAACTACTATTTTAAAAAATATTTATATATAATTCAGAGATATTAAATTAAATGGCTTTATTTATTATTTGAAAGTTATTTGTCCTACTTTCTCAGTAAACCTCCAAAATAAAACAATTCACAAACACATCATTACTAGTTCTACCTAGGCATTATATGAAGACCTCCAACATCTGTTCCTGGAGAATCAAAACAGTTATTTATGTTTCCTGTCCAGTCATAACACCCCATCCCAATGGGCTACTTAAAAATTGAAGAACAGATAATGATGATGGATATAGAAAGACTCAATTTATTCCAGATGCCAATTTCTCAGGAAGTGTTTGTGATATCCCAGTAAAGATTAGATGGTCCTGTAAACCTCTCATGTATCCACATCAAGTTTATATATATATATTTTATATTTACTATGCTGTGATTACGTCTTATTTTTTTCTAATCTTTTCTGTGAGAATGAGCTGTAGTTCTATGTCTTTGCATTCTAGTTTGTGCCATGGAGCAGTTTAGAGTCTGGTGTTTGTCTGTTAAGTCTTGAAATTGTGACTTAAATTAATATGGAGAAACAACAGGGAAAATCAATCAGCTTAGCTGCTATTACAAAGTAACATAATTAAGTAATGCAAGTTAATAGTAAAACTCATGATAGTGTCAGATATTAATCTAGATCACCACTGGAATATACATTCTGGCTTTAACAGACAATGTGTAGCTATAGACAGGCAATGTTTGCTTGTTCTGATATGCTATGGTCTTCAAAAGTGTCAGAGATACACAGAATATGGCATCTAAAGGTATTATTTTATTAAAAGATCTTTTGACTATGAGGCACGTCTGTTCCTAACAGTATCCTCATTCTACTCCAAAGAAGATGATGAGCATCAATAACTTCCATGTGCAGTTACTTCAATAGTGGCAAGCTAGCCACTGAGCAATAAATATCCTAAATTCATCTACAGACAGAATGCTGTCTGAAAGGGACAAATGGATGCTGGATAGTTGAATGCTAAGCTCTGCCAAGACAGGGTAAGCTAGTTCTTCATAATTCCGGCTTAACTTAAGGTCTGCCAGATGTTCTGGGCCAGAAGCCTGAACAAAGATGCTCAAACACAATAAATAATATGGGAACTATCCAGGCTATCAGCTGTCTTTGTCCTTTCTTTAATTTTTGGAAGCTATGTTACCACACTTCCTGTATACTCAAGTAATACTTATTCCTTCTCAGGTCTATGCTGAGGTGGTGACTAGATAATTATAGTCTCACAATTAAACTTCAGTTATTTAGCATTTAAAAAAGATGTTCTAGGTCTGAAAATAATTTTTTGTATAAAAATATGAATAAATATAAAAATTGATTAAGATACAAAATTTTAAACTTATAAGATAGGATAGATAATAAGATACTTTATCTAAGTTGACAAATATAAAGAGACTGGAATTTTTTAATGTAACTCATACCTAATAATTTTAATAAATGTTCCTATTGTATGTTGTTATTATTATGATAAAGAGCCTTTTTAATTAGATAAAAATGAGAATTGTTGTGGATTGGTATTTTGCTTATTTTACAAAAAAAAAAAAAAAAAAAATACTGCTCCACAAGACTTGCTTGCCCCTAGGGACAAGAGAGTTTGAATGTATCCACGTGACATACCCAAGTGACTCTATGTAACTTTGCCTCCCAAGTTAACTCTGAATGATGAATAGAGATGTTTACAGCCATTAGCTAGGTAGAAGAAAGATAGACAGGCTTCTTGGGATCCCAGACTTAGAGTCTGAGTATACCATAATTAGAGAGAAGAGGGAGAAAGAAGGAAGCTGATATTGGGTAGATGAGTGTATTAGTCAGGGTCTCTAGTTGCTCAATCCCACTATGCTAGTTTTTTCAGCTGATCTTCTGTAGAAGTAGGTTCTAATAAATTTTCTGGGATGTAAGTGCAAGCAGTCAAAGAAGAGAGAGTCTTCCTTCTTCCTATGTCCTGATGTAGGCCTCCAGCAGAAGATGTAGCCCAGATTAAAGGTGTGTACCATCACACCTGGATCTGGATCTTGTTTGTCCCAGCTGACCTTGAACTCAGAAATCTCCTTGCCTCAGTCTACTGGGATGAAAGGTGTGTACTACCTTGCCTTGGCCTAAGCTTATGAAAAGCTACTATGCCTCAAGATCTCCATGCCAAGATTCAGGTCAGAAACTTGTGTCTTCTATCTTTAAGATCTGAATCACAGCTGTGCCCTCCAATTCTGTTTTGGAGTTCATTGCAGATATAGTCAAGTTGACAAACGTTACTGTGAGTTATAAAAATTTGGCCATTAGGGCTTGCCAGCTGGAATTAAAAGTTGCCCAGATGGAGCATGGCAAATTATAAAATGGAGATAATGATGGAGAAATAGATTCTAATCACATAGAAGGAAGTTATCTGCCTAGCTCTAATCTTATTATAAATATAAAAGTTGTAAGTCTTTTATCTGGAAACTGAATGATCAAAGGCAGGGTAGAAGATACTAATTGAGATTAAATAATTTCTACAACAAATATGGGGTTTTATAAATTCCAGAGGGAAAAATTATTCTTAAAATTACCTTTACATAAAAATAAATAAAACTTTAAAAAAAATACCTTTAATTTTTGAGGTGGTATGAAGAGATTTGGCTCCATAGACTTGTGTGATATTTTGGAGAAAAATACATCTAGGTTTTTAATAAGCTATAATTAATCTGTGCAATTTAACAGACATAGTTTGGTAAAGAGACACATCATCAGGATACAGTCTTCTGTGAAAAAACTTTCTGGCCTTTCAAATATTAATTTGAATTTGTTTCTATGTTTATTTTTCGGTATGTGTTGATTCTTTCAAAGAATAATTTAGTCCATTTGCTCTCCCACCCACAACTCAGTTCTTCACTAGACTGTAATATATATCATGACAAAGAGCCTCTAATTAAAATGTTCACGACCAGATTAATGAGCCAATGTCATTTCCTTAAGGGTCTTTTGAGTTCAGAATCTGAACTCTTGCTTGTCATAAATATACTGACATGTTGAGAAAGTTTGACTAGGTACTTCTATCTCCATTTAAGATAGTAGCAACCTGCCAAACCTCAGTCATTCATTTTTTTAGTTTCAACCATGACTATCAACATACATTCAAAATTATTATATTATTAAAACTATGTCTACTACCTCCCAATACATGACAATCACTGCATCACTTATTTAGGTGATTGTGGCAGTTACACATCATCTTCTCCACTGCAAGCTCATCGTAGAGGACTTTCTAGTGTACTCAACTTATGTTCTGCTCCATTATAACCATGAAAGTTTAAAAGGAGATAATAAAGCACACAATTAGTGAAGAGTGAAAAAGGAGCAGCATTAAATCAGCTTTTGACCAGAAAATAAGAAACAGTCCTAACATCTGTAGCACAACTGGTTTGTCTTCACAGAAAGGACATACTTATCTGAAAGGTGTCATTTCATTGTGTGTTCTCTCTCTCCTCTGTGTGTCTCTCTCTGTGTGTCTGTATATGTCTCTCTTTGTCTCTGTCTTTCTTTCTGGCTCTGTATCCCTGTCTTTTTCTGCCTCTCTCTCTACTCTCTCCCTCTATGTCTCCCTCATCAGCTTATCCTCTGTGCTATCTTTAATATTCTGTTGTGACCACCTTGTTTTCTCTGCAAGTCATGGTCTTTTAGACCATACTGTCAGATACTGGGCAATTTTAAAATGGTGATTAAATTTCTCCTCTGAGGAGCATACAAGGCCAGCCTCTTTGCCTTCTGAGGGGCTGAGAAGGAATTCCTTCTATATCCCTTTGTTTATTTGAAAAGAATGTAGGAGAGTATATATACTAAATGACAAACATGGTATTGACCAAGACTTAGTAATAACATTTTGATCATAAAACAGATGTTTACATCATAATGTAAGGAAATGAAAAGAACATTTCAAGAACTCTTAATACTAAGAATAATCTTCTTACTATTAAGGACCATATATAAAAGCAACATAGACCAATGAAATTTAATTCCTATAGAAATTCTTATCTTGAAACTAGTATAGAAAATACAAGTAGGAAGTCAGGAATAAACAGCAAGAAGCTGAGTGGGTCATGATGAAACTGGGGAAGTAAATTGAGCATTTTTCACTCTGGTTGTAGGAACAGGAACCTTAGCTACAGATTCTGTGAAGCTCACTCTGTAGTTTCCAGAAAAATGTCAGGCAGATAGGGGGAACCTGTCTTATCTGTATCTCTGTGCTGTTTAACATAGTGTCTGCCACACCGAAGAACCAAAACTACAACGTGTACTGAGGTACCTTCTGAAATAAAGTAGACAGCCTCTTCATTCTACCAGTTCACATTTAATTAAATTTATTTTATCAAAGTGTTTTATGTTCTCCTAGTAATTATGGACACTGTATAATATTTCACTATGTTGTCAGTATTCTAAAAGGGTACTTTTCATCCAAAAAACTGGAATGCTTTAGCTCTTTGAAAGACCTTTTTAAAGCTTTCAAAAGATTTGAACTTTTAAGTTCAAAGTGGTAAAATATATTTACTAATCATTAAGTACAAAAATTAGATTTATGTGTTTGTAAAATGACACACAAATTGCATGAGAATTGGAGCTCATTGTTGATCAAAGATATAGAGGAACATTTTATTAATATTTTATTCTATATAATCATATAAATATTGTTGATCATTATATTCTTGTATTTTGTCTGATACTTTAAAACTTCAGAGGGCTAAATCTTTTTTGTTACATATCACAGTGGTTTAAATCTAGCTAATTTGAGTTGCACTGATCTTTTTTGTTAATATTTTAAGCTCAGAATTGACATAGCACATGAATGATTTTAAAATATGCTAGAAACCAGGCATTGTGGCACATATCCATAATCCCAGCATTGAATAAATAGAAGTAGGGGAACCTAGATTCTAAAGCCAGAATGGTGTACATTCTGAGAAGTTGTCTTAAAAAATAAGAAAAGATAATAAAAACTATAATAATTAAAATGAACTTATTTTTCAGTTTTTTCCTTCCACATTCTATTTTATAATCATCTATAGAAATACCATTTTAGTTAAAATTCTCATTGTTTTGACAAAAACAGCTTAAGCAAGAAAGGATTTATCTGTACTCACTTTGAGGATATAGTAAGAGATAATGTGAGAAGGCTTGGCTGAAGGGTTAGGGAGTACCTGGTTACATTACTTACATAGTAAGAAAGCAGAGAAAGAGAGAGAGAGAGAGAGAGAGAAAGAGACAAACAGACAGAGACTTATTGACAGACCAACTGAGACAGAAAGGGACAAACACAGAGATATAGAGACAGACAGAGAGAAACAGAGAGAAAGAGAAAAAGACAGAAAGATGGAGAGACAGAGGCAAAGACAGACAGAGATAGAGACAGAGTCAGAGAGACACAGAGACAGACGTACAGAAACAGACAGAGACAGAAAGAGAGATGCTTATGCTCTGCCCACTTTCTGCCTTTTATACAGTCCAGTCCCCAAATTTAAGTATATTACTTTTCAATTCATTTAAACTTTTCTGGAAATATCTTCATGGATATACTGAAAGACATGTTTTTTATATCATTCTAAATATGTATGATTTTAAATCCAGGCAAGTTGAAAATTAAAACTAACCAGAACAAGCACTTAATGCCATCAAGAAATATGAATTAGGTGAGATTTAAAGTATAGCATTATCTTTTATCCTTTAGATTAACATATTTAAAATGTTCAATAGTGATGATATTTCAGTGAAAATGAATGAGGAAAATGTTAAGACTAGCTTTTATTCCTTAAAGTAGTGTGCATTTTTCCTCTCTTTCACTATTCTTTAATGTTATTATCTTATTTCCTTTTTCTGTAAAAATATCACTTTTAACTACCCTGAAGGAGCTGAAGGGGTTTGCAACCTCATAGGAAAACCAACAATATCAACCAACCAGATCCCCCAGAGCTCCCAGGGACTAAGCCAAGGAGTATACATGGAGAGATCCATGGCTACAGCCATATATGTAGCAGAGTATGGCCTTGTTGGGCATCAATGGGAAGAGAGGCCCTTGGTCCTGTGAAGCCTCAAAGACCCAGTGTAAGGGAATCCCAGAGCAGGGAGGCGGGAGTGGGTGGGTGGATGGAGAAAAACCATCATAGAAGCAGGGGAGGGGGGATGGGATAGGTAGTTTCCAGGAGGGGGAGAAACTGGGAAAGTGGATAACGTTTGAAATGTAAATAAAGAAAATATCCAATAAAATATTATTTTAAAATAAATACACATACATGAAGACTCACACAGAAATAAGAACATAGTAAAGAGTGTTGCAGGTCCCTAATTCTAGAAGAGAATAAAGATTTTAGGATCTTTCTTGGACGAATAGAGAGGAGAAGGACAACCTGGGTTACTTCAGCTATTTTCACAAAAGAACAAACAAAATAAACAATCAAGAAGGAAGGAAGGAAGGAAGGAAGGAAGGAAGGAAGGAAGGAAGGAAGGAAGGAAGGAAGGAAGGAGGGAAGGAAACAATGAAAGAAAGAAAGAAAGAAAGAAAGAAAGAAAGAGAGAGAGAGAGAGAGAGAGAGAGAGAGAGAGAGAGAGAGAGAGAGAAAGAGAAAGAAAGAAAGAAAGAAAAAGAAAGAAAGAAAGTTAGTTCATGACTTTGTTTAAGGTGTACCTTATAGATTTCAAATTTTACTGACTACCACACACGCAGTCCTGGCCTTATCTGTACTTTTGGTTCTTAACATGTAGTCAAGAAATCTTTGAATTTTTTTCCCAGAAGAAATGTTCATGTTTCCTGTATTCTATTACACACATTTTGTCTTTGTATTAGCCGAAGGGAGAATCATTCCAACTAATTTTAAATTCATAGATATACCTGAAGTGGGAACTTCTTGTTTCTTTAAAGTCATTTATTTCAAATGATGTTTTGCTGGAGCCTGCAGGTGAAAGAATATTTTGCTAAAGCAGACCCATGAAAGAGTGTTTTCCTGAAGCAGACACAGGTGAGAGGATGTTGTGCTGTAGCAGACATGTGAAAGAACACATGATGTTTAGAAGGAATATGAGGAATATAACACCACAGACAGTGGAAGCTCAAGCATCGGTTCGCCTTTCTTTGCCTTGCAACTGTTCACTGATGGCATGCTTTGTATTTGTGTGCCTTATATTGCTTTGCTGAACTTTAGTGGTGGTGACTTGATAGAGAGAATCTTGCCAAAGAACTTCTCGTGTGGTTCCTGGGGCATTTTGCTGCTTCTGCCGACCTGGAGCTATTGGTGAGCCTCACAGATTCTTCTGGATTGAACTGCTATTGTTGATTCATGTGTGGTGTCTACCGAGTGTACTGGACTGTAGCTGGTGATTCATGAGTGGTGATTGCTTCATGGAGTGAACAGCTGCTGCTGAATCGTGCCGGTGTTTTGCTAGAGTACTGGGCTGCTGATATCCTGACACTGAAGATTAGACTTGCCCCCAAACAGGTCTACTTACCCTGTATTCTAATACACTTTATTTCCTACTACCTCTGGTGGGTTTTGGCGTAGAGGGGAGGTTGAACCCTTATAAAAATGCCTACATATACCTATTTCTAATAGATTTTCATAAAACTTATTCTTTCAAATTCATCAAATAGTCAATTCATATTTTTAAAAAGAGATACATGTAAAGAAAAAAATGATAACATTAGACTATATTTAAAATGTTAATAAGCCCTTCAGTAGTCCCCCATTAGTTAGAATTTAAAATGGCAAAAAATCTTCAGTATCAGCTCCTGTCTGACATAACCAGCGTGATCAAAGGCAGCATGAAACAAGTATAAGACTTGGAGTTTTCTACCATTTTCACAATCTTATTAATTTTGACTTTCAAAGCTCTCTGCACTTTTATCATTGATTACTATTGCAACCATGCATTTAATGGTTTTAATGCATTTAACAGGCTAATGCATGTTTTAATCGCTTTCTTCTCAGCCCTTCATAGGGGAATATCTGTCTTCTGTGAATATACAGTAAAAAAAATAAAAACTTGGGAGTGTTTAGAGAAGCACTCCATCATATTCATTTAGATTATATTATATCTGGATGGTAAATTAGTATGTGTTGTTCAACACATTTTTTTCTATTGCAGGTACTATAACCTTAGTGTTACTCTAGCTTTGATGATTACTTTTGGGTGTTAACAGGCTTGGATTAATGAACCCTTTTATTCTTGAAAAGGTGTGAATTTTGAAGGTTGCCTGAGGACAATGGGAAGGGACTAAGGAAGGATCAGGTCAGAAGATGGACGGAGAGCACGAAGGGAGAGACAGCTGGAATTGGGGAGCATTCAGGGATGGTGTGGAAACCCAGTGCACTGGAAACCTCTTAGAAATCTATGAGGGTGACGCTATTGAGGACATCTAGTAATAGAGAGTACTGAGTCTGAACTGACTATCTTTTGTAGTCAAGCAAGGCTTCCAGGGATGGGACTTGGTGAAATTCCTTTGAGTTATTGGCTGAGGGGGTCCACCGAACTTATCTAAAGAACCTAGGCTGATGCTAGGACAGAAGTCTCTCTCTGAAAATGACAGTCAAGCCCCATTGCTGAGCACAATATCCAACAGCCCATTAGACTTAGAGGTATAGCTGGTGTGGGCTCAGAGCCTTCACCTCTACATTCTAGTATCCTTGGTGAGAGAAGATACTCTGCAAACCACAGAAAGGGGAAACTGTGCAGCAACACAGCCACAAAACCCTCTACCTTGCCTGAAAGGTGTGCTGGAGCAATGATACTACAGAACTTTTGGGAATGTCCAACCAATGTTTGGTTTAACTTGTGGTCCACAGTACTAGAAGAAGCCCATGTCCTATGCTGCAGACATGGCCAGGAGCCAGAGACATGTAACTCAGAAACCTAGGGTAGAAGCAAACACAACTGTCTACCCAAAAATGTTATTACTCAGTGCATGAATGAGAGTATTTCTAAGAGAGATAGGTGTATGTCTGTGCATTGAGGAATAATCACCAAGAAAATGTCCAGGCCCAGTGTAATAAAACATAATCCTTTCACTTCTAGTCCTGAGTTGTTTTCCCTGCTCTGTAATGTCAGAAGTCAGAATGGTATGGATGAGGTACTTCCAGAATCATCTTCCCAGGTACCCAGACTTTATGTATTCAGGATCTACCAGAAGTACCCAGGTAACCAGCCCTTTTGCCTCTGTCTAACCTTTCTTCTGTTTCTTATCTCCTATCCCTGATTTGACGCCATTGTATCTTTTTTCTCTGAGTGTTTGCAAGAAATTCTCTTTGCCTTTGGTTTTCAACAATGTACCTGACCCTTTAATTCATTCAGGAGTATTCTATACTAGAGAGAATAGATATAGCAAAAGAGAATTCTAATTTCAAATAATCCTGACCCATATTCCAGAAGCTCTAATGGGATTAGGTTTAGCAAAGAAATGGACAATATAACAGAATACAAAGATTTTTAAAATATGTAAATTAAGACCTGGCAACATAAATGAACAAATATGTCTTACTGTGTTTTCAGCAGAATTAACACAGGTAAAAAAAAAATTCAATCATTTTGAATAAAGACAAGAAAAAATTCCAAACAAAAATGTCCAGAGGGCTCTAAAAATAAATCAGAGGATTGGAGAGCTTGTGGTATGACAAAAAATCAAATATTCTCACATATGCATAAAAGTAATCCTAGGGGAACAGGAAGTGGCACATACAAAGCATACATATTTTATACATCTTCCCCACATTCACACAGTCCCAATGACCTCTCAGGGCATTTACATTTTCCTAAAGCATGACAGTAACTAAGCTTCATGTGACCATTTTCATTGTATGTTGGGTTTTCTTAACATTTAGTTTCTCAGATGTTTTATTCAGTCGTCTATTTCCTTGTTGTAGTTCATTTGTACCTCTTATATTTTCTTTCTCTGGTTAAGAAATATATGACTATATAGTCAAACTTGATTGGCAATCACCTTATTTAAATCAAGTAATATTTTTCCTAGACCCATGCTTTGTATCCTTGGCAATAGTCTTGGGTACTTGCCTTCCTGTATCTGGCCAGAATAACTGTAGCCCTGGCTGCTCTACAGTGCCACTACCAACAGTCCTCACTTATTAGAGAGAAAATATGGGTTAAAGCGATATTTCTGGAAGTGAACTGTGATTATCTGTGGATTGTCTGTTTGAAAGCATTAGATAGATTTTTCTCAGCTTTTTCTATTACAGTACATAAGACCTAGGTTTCCATCTTAGATATCTGAAGTATAGAATTGCTACTGATCACATTACTCAAAAGGAAAGAGAAATATTTTCTCCTTTCAAGACAAAATATTATTAAAGTCACCTATGTGAGTACATAAGATTGCCTTTCTGCTTGTTCCAAAGACACTGAGCCAGATAAGGACTTTCTTAATAATACTCAGCCAGGAATTTAGACTCAAGAGTTTTTGTTTACCTGTTTATTTTTGTTTCTAATATCTCTATTTACATTAAACTAAGCATTTATAGTTCTTAGATATATTTATCAATTCTTAGATATATATCATAGAACTAATGTCCAATTAATATATATATATAAGGGCTTGCTCAAAGATGATAAAATAACCCTCCAAATAGCAAACAGTTAATTTTGCATACCTAGCATCATTGATACTTTATTTACAACTTAAATTTTTTAAGAACAAAATGCCATAATTTGTAAATATACTTTGGAGAAATTAAGTAGGATTTTATATTTTGTGAAGCATTGAAAATAGATTTTTATAGTGGTACACTCCCTTCGTCACAGCACTCAAGAAGTAGAACATAAATACCAGTTCAGAGCCAGCTTCAGCTACATAGTAAGTTTAAGTGTAGCCTTGGGTACATGAGATTGTGTTTCAGAAATAATAATCATTAAATAAATATCAAAATACTAGCACTTAACTTGGAACTATTTTAGTATTATGTAAGATTGGGGAATGTGTAAAAAATGTAACACTGATTATAAATTATATATGAAGTTTTCTAGATATACAGATACTCAAACTTATAAATCTCAATTAATTCAGAAACAATTAAGAAAAATTATGGGGAAAACATTATTAAAGCATATACCTGGATATAGTATTTACATATTTCTTCTAAATTTTGTTCACAGTATTAGTAAAGTTAGCTATATTTTTAATTTGACACAATGGTATATATTTACATCTTTATATATACAATTTAATTATTCAGTAACAATTCTATGTTGTATATGTAGTTGGACAAGAGTATAAATGAGAAATCCTACGATGAACAAGCTTAGCTTCTTCAGGATGAGATGGGACAACACACAACTTAAAAGCCAGTAAAACTTGCTCATTGATCAGCATCAGAGCAAGGTATATTACTGTTATTATATCAAATACTCCTATTATGATTAATCACCATAACTTTCCCTTAAAAATTCTATAATTGGAGTCTTAAAGGCTAATGAGGAGAAACTATTTGTCCTTTAGTTAATTTTTACAAAAATGTATGGTGTGCCTTAGTCATCTGGTGTGACAACTATCACATGCACCAAATCTTCCAAATTTCTCTTACTTAAAATAGCAGACAACATCGAAGCTTAGGTATGAGATGGGATTGAAGGTCTAGTTCAGAATACAGGTCAATATGACTTTGGTGGTTCAACACAGTCTCACATATTTTCATTAACTTATTCCAACACCATCTAATTAAGTTTCCTTTCATTAACAATCACAGGAGTCTAAGCAAAGAATTGGACTTTGAGGAAACCCTCAGTCCCTTTGTCAAACTACCAGTGTCACTTCTTCCCCTTCTCCATTGGCAAAAGGGAGAGGTTACAATACAATCTGGAGGAGTCCTATGCTCCCATACCCAGCAGGAAACATGCAAGGCATTTAGGAGTTCACAGTGAGACAATGGGTGCCAAATATCAGGATTATCTTTATAGTTCTTGGTCGAATTATATTACATAATACATATGTAAATGACCTTTTAATAAGAATAGATTTTGCAAGTTGGAAGTATAATTTCTAAGAGAAAATATTTTCTGGACTATTACACTCTTTAAGAGCAAATCTGAATGCCATCTACTGCATTTGTTTGTTTTAAGTTACTCTGAAAAGTGGCTTGTTTGTAGAATGATTTCTCTCCCTCTCTTTTCTCCCTCCCTTTCTCCTTTCCTCCCTCCCTTTCCTTCATTCTCCTTCACTCTACTTCCTCCTCTCTTTTTCTTTCTTGTTCTCTCTTATTTGTGTGTGTGTGTGTTGGGCGAATATATATATATATATATATATATATATATATTATATATATATATAATATATATAATATATATTATAATATTATATCAGGATAAAGTGGAAGAAATGGAAGATCAAAAAAAGAAATGAACATATTGATTATGTGCCTTCCCAGGAAGCATAAAAATTATTTCCTGAATCATTCAGCATTATCCACAGGCATTTAGTTTTGTACATGTTCTCAATCTTCAAAAAATTTGTTTTCTTTACACTTTAATTTGGTATAGTCTGGAAAATGGCATACTCATTATAACAAGAGAATTTGTTAATTAAAACCATCTGAAACACCAGGAAAAAAAATGCACAGGAAAAGAGAAGAAATATAACATAAAACTAAATGGCATATAAATGACATATGTAATTTGAATTCCTGCAGGATACTATAGAATCAAAACATATAATGATATTAATTTTGAACAGGAATGTAAAGTTATTGGAAGGAGAAGTGTCTTCTTCTGTGTTCTCTGATAAAGAAACACATCACGATTAAAGAATATACAGGGCATGGTGTTGCTTCATATTATTAAACCAAGGCAGTATTGTGGGATTCTGACCTAGTTTGCAAGGCATATCAGAAACACAATATTTCTAAAACTCCAATGTTAAAAAGGACAATAAGTTATGGTGATAAATTACAAGGTATATGGTCCATTGCAGGCTTCACATAGGGGAAAGTGTTTTAAAGAAAGGAAAAACTCTGCTTCATTGCATTAACTTTTATCTTTTCCTTCAAGAAACATTTGTCAGCACATCCCCACTGGTGAAATTCAACATCCGAAAACCTATCATAGGATCTTTACCTTTGTCAAAACAATTCTCACTGTAGATCCCAGACAATCAGCTGTCTCCAGTGAAATTGCACAGCAAGTTATACTTCAGGGAACAATTCGAATGTCCAAGAGAACATCTATTTCAACATGAAAGTTGCTAAAAATAATAGTTTAAAAGTTAAATTATCAGTGGCAGCACAAATAGTTAACCATGCAACTTTGACCTTTTAGTCTTTGAGAAATACTCAAGAAAAAAAATATGATTCTTTTCGAAGCTAAAGAATGAATATGGTAAAGATAAAAGAGTAATACCCCTGTGGATTATTTTAGACAGTCTGCCAACTTATAATCAGGTGCTGAAAAGAACCCTGTCCTTATTTAGCTTATTCCATCTCTTGATGTTCAATCACTTCTTGCCTCGCCACATATAACTTTCTTGTATGAAGAAAGGGGTTCTTTCATTTTAATGCATTCAATAATAATTATTTATTAAACTTCTGTATATAATAAGCAACATACATAATCACTACCCATGTTTATGTTGCTATAACCTTATCAGCAGTGGCATGCATGCTTTAACACATTTAATTTTATTTCTATAATAAGCCAGTGAGATGCTTTTATTATGTTATTTGTGAAAGGTATATAGAGTAAAAATGAACAAAGGGTGATGATAAGAACATGCCATAATCAAATCCATCATTTTGCCCAATAATAAAATAATTACTAGGTAACAGAAAGTTTGATGGAATTATTGATTTTATCTATACATATTGAATGATCCATGTACTGGTATTTTTTTTTCTTAGACATATTACTTTGGTTCCATTTTTTACTACTCAGGATTTTGCTATATCATATGGAGAGAATTAATTGAGTTAAGGAGTATTATATACCAACTAATATTCAGGTCAGGGTATTCCGAATGAATTTTTTCATTTGGTGTGTGTGTGTGTGTGTGTGTGTGTGTGTGTGTGTGTACATGCATACACACGTGTGCATGCAAAACTATGTCTCTCTGTGTGTATCAGCAGAATAATCAAATGTGACGCACATGTTTTATGCGGGTCATATGTTTATTGCCATTGGTCCATTTCACTACAGTATTGGTCGGGATGGTATAAATCTATGATGGTTGCGCACAACTAGAAATCACAGAATTAGACCCAGTCTATTTCAGCATTCTACAACTACCTGCAGTGTTTCAAAAGAGTCGCTGAGAATTTGCTGCCATTAGACCTGGGATCAAACATGATTTTAAAGGAAAAATGTAGAAAGATGAACCAACTGGAATTCACACAGCCAACTGTAGACCTGGAAGAGAAGGAGAACTAGAACACTGCTCACTCCTTCTGTATTCAGTTTGCTATAGGTCTCACCTCCTGGAAGTTCCTGTGACGTTTTCAAGTTCCTTCCACTGTGTCCTTGCCTGGTCATAAGAACTCCAAGTGTAAACATTCTAAATCAAGGGGGAGTTTTTATTCTTTTACCCCCTGTGGCCTTTTCTTGACTTGAAGCTTTAGGAAGCTCATTCCCAAGTTTTCCTCTCAACAGCCATGTGAGAAGCTGCTTCTTAACATCCATGTGCATTTCTTTGTGATTACCCTTACATGAACAAGTTCACAATTCATGCATGCTAATATCACGTCATCACTCTTAGACTTTGCACTTCATGTTTTCCAACTGGTTGATTTACTGTAAATTGTCCTTAGTTATCATACTAGATCATGTGCCTTTGTTGTAACGAATGAAACAAACAAGGCCTTAGGGACTTTTGTTTGTTTTAAGCTATTTATTTGTTATAGTGAACATTGCAAAGTGTCTACATTCCACTTCACATTTACAAAGGGGTTTTGGACTTGTAAGCTTACTCTTGGAGAGAGCATGTATCCTCGTGCTTCTGTATCACCTTTTCTTCTATCTTCCTATCATATCCTCTTTGTTCACAATGGTCTCTTTCTTTCCCTACTTTTATAATAAGATACAAGAAAATGTGGTTAGTTTCGAAGAGACTCCATTAAGTAAATTGTGAGTATAAAGTATAATTCCTATTTACAAAATTTAACATCTTTGATTATAGTGTTTTATTAAAAATAATGTGGACACATAAGGATTTTGTTAAAAAATTGACTGCAGAAAAATAACACTACAGAAAGTATCATTTGTATATATGCATGCAGGATATATTATAAATATTCATGTAATGAACAAATATTCATACTCAAATGTTACACTTATATGTAGAAATGTGTCTGTGTGACCAAAATAGAATATTATTTTAAAATTTTATATTTGTTTTAATTTACTCTTTCATTGTTTTATTTTGTATTGCTTGTTTATTTGTTTAGTTTTCTCTTTCTAAAACACACACACACACACACACACACACACACACACACACACACACACACACACACACCACACACAATAGGCCAGTCTGGGATAAATGATATTTTTTCAAAAACCATACCAAACAAACTGACCTGGTTGGTGCTTGTGTTTGTGAGAGGAGGCAAGGAGAGAATGTCATTCATCTCAGACGATCCTGGGTACTTGCAGCACATGACCTTAAACTTTTGACTGTCCTGCCTCTACCTCAAAATAACTGGATTACAGATTTGCATCACTGCACTTGATATATGGAGACTAGGCAATTTAGCACAGTGCTCTGTGAATTCTAGCTAAGCATGCTTTCTAATAGATCTATGCCCCCCCTAAACTTTCAGTACTATTAATTTTCATTAATGTTAAAATCCATAAAATTGTTTTTGTAGGACCTTCCAAATGAGAATTCAATAATTTAACTCAGATCTGATGTGGAAAGTATTTTTCAAAATATTAATTTTTGCCTAAATTCATGATTTATTTAAATTACTATTCATATGTGGTTTGGGAAAACATTCAACTCTTTTATAGTTTAATTTTATATATCTATAAAATAAAGTTAAAGGTAAATTATTTATAGGGTTATTTTAAAGCTAATGTAATGTCAATATGTTAGAACATGTTCTGGCACACTGATAACTGTTTATAAGGTATTTATTAGCTTTAAATTACCTTCATTTTAATTATTGAAGATTCTTGTTTAGCACACAGCACTTTGACTAATAATTAGTATCTGAAATAATTAATATCCTAGCATATTATATCATATAATACAGACCTTGGTTGATATTTTATTATCTTATATCAATAGTGAAGTCTAATTAGGATGGCCTAAAAAAAAATCCAAACATTCTGTCATAATCCTAGAGCCGAGAAGACTGAATCAAGTTGAAAACAGAGTCTTTCAAACAATAGTCATTTTCTCTTTACCAGTGTCTTCATATGGTTTCCTCTCTGTACTTGTCCAGTTGTCTCTTAATATACCCAAATTCACTGCTTACCCTGCTGCTTGGTAATGACCACAAGGCTTTCACCATCGCAGGTAGCTGCTCTATTACTGAGCTCTATCCAGCTTGATTCTCTTATGAAGATGTACTGGATTAAAATCTACATAACTGCAGCAAGGTGTTATGATGTATATCTTTAATCCTATCACTCAGAAGGCAGAGGTGAACCCTTAACCCTAGTTCTGAGATATTGGCAAGTGATAACTGCTGAGAGATTTATAGTTTTCATTAATTGTGAGTCTCTTGGTAGTTGACCAGGCTGTAATAAGTAGCCACACATTCAACAGAAACTGGAATTGATGCATTTACTAAACAAGTAGGGACAAACACTAAGGTGTGTCGGGAAGTGGGTTTGATATTGAAGGCGCTAAACAAAGGGTTGTATATGTTCAAAATACATTGCACTAAATTCTCAAAGAATGAATACATTATAAAATGCAAAATCAAGCATAATAATTTTATGTTAACTTAGTTTCCATTAAAAAATCTCTTTCTCCAAATACAATCACATTCTGGGAAACCATGTTTCAGAATTATTTTAGTAATAGAAAATACTAATAATGTGTTACATATACACAATAGAATTATATACACGTGTAAAGAAAAGTCAATTATGGAATTTGCCGAAAAAATGATAGAATTACAAATAATATAGTAAGTCAGATAGCAAAGTCCCATGCTGCATGTTCTTTTTCGTAGATGAGTCAAACCTTTTTGGTTGACATTCAGAAGTAAATAGTAAGATCCCGTGGCAGAAAAAAATCAACTTCATTGCAGGCCATGTAGAAATTGAGCTGGAACTGATATGAAAATGTCCTCTTTTCTGACTATTTTCACAGCCCCAGTAGTTGATACAGTGGATGCGGAGGGAAAAAACCACAATGATTATTACATATTAATTAACCCTGCATGGTATAATATCTACCTTTGAAGTAAGATGTTTCTGCTGATACAGTAATTGCAAAAAAGATTATGTGAATAACCAATCACTTCTGTGTTCTCTTTAGGTCTGCTCCCCAGGATGAAATTCAAGGCTAATACTGTAAATCTGGCAGGAAGCCCTATGGGAAAACCTACTGTTGTTTTCTTGTTTTATGTTCATGTTGTTGAACTACTTCCTAAATATGTATGTTTGAACACATAAATTAATGCTACCATTATCCTTGGGCAGAGATGCTTCTCTCTCCAGTGTTAGCAGTTAATTCATAATGGGGCAAAGTCCTGAGAACAAGTGACTCATATTTACTAACATATCATGCCATCCTATCAGTGACCCACCCTCCAAACAAAAGTTCAGGGAAATTTATGAAATATAGGTTATCTTCAAATGATGAAGCCAGCAAAATCAGTCAGTATTTCAACAGGCAGCATTAATTGGACTTTTAGTTGATTACCAATAAATAAAGGTAAAGCCATGAATGACAAATGGATACATGTTGTTTTGCCTCTGGGAAATGTGATGGAGAATTTGGATGTGTGTGATGAAAATATATTGTTTACATGTATGAAATTATCATAGTATTCATAAAATATTTTAAAACGATATAAAAAGCAAATGAATTAAGACTGAAGAGAAAAAATGTTGAAGGCACAAGTTTAGACCTTAAGAAGTCATGGTTTGAAACTTTATTTTTAAAAGAATTATTTATTTATTGTATGTATGTGAGTATACTGTAGCTGTCTTCAGACATGTCAGAAGAAGGCATAAGATCCCATTATAGATGGTTGTGAGCCACCATGTTGTTGCTGGGAATTGAACTCAGGACCTCTGGCAAAGCAGTCAATGCTCTTAACTGCTGAGCCATCACTGCAGCCCATGTTTTGAATCTTTACTATCTCCTCTTGTAAAGTGCTATTCTTAACAATTTAAAGTCATCAGGAATTATCAGTGTTCTCTAATTTATTGTATTTATGGTATTATATATATCCATCCTTAAAATGGACACTTTGTAAGATGTATGTTGTTTTGAGACAATTTTCACTGTGGGGCCATCCTAAGATGTACTTCACTTACACAAATGTAAATGGTATATACCACTCATTTAATTACATCAAAAGGGGTGATAACTGCAAGTCATTTTGCTGTTGCCTGGGTCATAAAGAATGTATTAAACAGTGAACTTATTAAGATTACAATAGTAAATGCTTAGCCCAGATCTAGTCCACATGTCACCACTATGCATAATTCTACGTCTGTACTTTTATGTGTCTAGAAGTGCAGCAGCTTTGTGCTGAGATAACATGACCAACAGGTAACAGAAATTGTTCAGATGGTTTTCAGTCATTTGTGACAAAAGATATTCATACTATCTGCTGTTGAAAGAAATAAGTGAGGCAATGTGAGTCTGCTCCCAGAAATCTGCACTTCTTTTTCTATAACAGTATTAGAAAAATTACGTGATAACCAAATTACTAAAAACAAAATGTTATTTAACTTGCAATGATCCTAGCTTTATTATCTTTAAAAGTAATAATTAAAAATTTTTACTATTTTTCTAAGGCATTTACATATTATACACCTAACAAAGACCTCCTAATTTCTTTTTCTGTTATAAAGTTACATTTTGTATTATACAGTAGAGATAGATTTCCTTTTCAGAATAATTCAAATCAATTATACAATGTCCTCCAGATTTAATGAATAAGTGATCCATTAGAAGTTTTATTCTTTTCAAGAGTCTTATGGAACTTGAAGACTGGCAGAGGGTAAATCTTCTTATCTATATTTTGCAGGTAAGTCTAGGGCACTATTTAGAGGTGCATGAAAAGCCTAAAGTAACAGAAAGAACATCTCAAGTCCTCTATGCCTTTAGAATTGAAACAAGGTTTTTTTGCCCCCTCTACTCCCTTATGCCAGCAAAAATTTCTTTTCTTTGCCAAATTGCTTCCAGGTGCAGTGCACTATGGAATGGTATCAAAGAAGCTTAATGCAAAGCTCCAGTTCTAGGAGGAATTTAAAAACTACCAGGGTTTGTGTTTGAACATTACCAGCCCTGGGCTACGGGAACTTTTACTATCTCTACAGGCACCATGCCATCAGAATTTGCTGAGCCAATTTATTTTAAAGTGGCATTTTATAATTTTTCTGAACGCTTTGATAATTGCATAAGTATATTAGTAATGTATCAAAATGTGTTAGGGTAATTAACATGCAATCATTAGAATTTGAAGAAATTAAGCAAGTATCAACACCAAAACTGTACTGAAGTCAACTTTAAATGTGTGGAATAAGTGAACTGGGAGACATTTGCTTGAAAACATTTCCCAAGAATCTAGAGCAAAACAAGAAGCAAAGTATTTGAAGAATTGTTTATGTGACCGTGTCTTACAGCTCCATCCCACCTGATATGCTTGTGGATATTATACTGGCATTTGGCTTCACCAAGGTGAAGAATAGTTTGCCAAATAATGTGATGAAGAAATTAATAATATGATTAAGGTACTGGGCAGTAAGTGGCAGAAATATGTTATTAATCAGAGGGGTTTTGGTAGGTATTTGCAATGGGTGTTAAATGCCTTCCATAGGCTATGATGAAATATTTCATATCCCATTCAATAGTTGCAATAGCAGCCTTCATATATGTACAAGATTTTTTCCAAGGTCAATCAGTAATAAAAGCTCAGGGATGGAAGATCAAAGGAAGTGGGATTAACAACCCCGTAAAACAGTCTATTCACTTTTGTATTTAACCTTGTTTCTATTGTCCTTCAAAATTAGCTAACAATTGTGATATTATTTTTATTTAATTCCAAAGTGGATGGACATATATTTATTTAGCCAACCTTGGCACTTTTTACTCTTTGACACTGACCTTTTGCCAAAGTATGTCTTGAGTAAAACAGGAATTGAAAAACCAAATGTAAAATCAGGAGCAAAAGTAAATATATAGTAATATGCACAATGAAAGCTGAACTGGATGTGCCACAGGACTGCAGATTTCTAGAAAACTAAGTTTAGAAAACCAGAGTTGCCTATCATTAGAAATTAGTGGGGTTTCTTTAAATATTTCTGACCCAAATGTCAAGTTGTTACAGGTTTTAAGTATTAACTGTTAAATGTTAAAATTTCATAAATGTCAATCTCGTATCCCACCCACTAGTTTAAGTTGTTGAGTTTAAACTGTGTGGTTAAACTCATTTATGTGTTGAGTAAAGAATCCCGATGACAGATTGGTTACACCAGTTAATACACATATGAAATCAAGAACATTATACGTATTTCATTCAAAACCATCTTAGATGTTTCTATCTTTGATTTAAGCAGCCATCCATTGGACTGAGGTCAGGGACCCCTACTGAAGTATTATGGGAAGGATTGAAGAAACTGGAGGGGATGACAACCCTATAGAAAGACCAACAGTATCAACTAACCCAGATCCTTGGGAGCACCCAGAGACTAAGCCACCATCCAAAGAGCATACCTGGAGTAGTCTATGGCCCCAAGCATATATAAAGCAGAGGACTGCTTTGTCTGACCTCAGTCGGAGTGGATATGCATAGCCCTGTAGAGACTTGATGCCCCAAGGGAGGTGGGTGATGGGGGTGTGTGAGGTGGGGGAACGTGGGGGGGCCACACTCTCAAGATCAAGGGGAGAGGTGATGGGTTGAAGAACCCTAGGAGGGGGCACTGGGAAGGGGAGCAACATTTGGAAAATGCATAAATAAAAGAATTAAAAAGAAAAAAAAAGAACTAGAAACACTAAGTGACAATATTGACTAACTATGATAACTAGTCAAATAATTAAAGTACTATAACTTTCTCAATATGTATCTGGGAATTATCAAAGGCAAGGAACTACTTTAACTCTAAAGAAAGATGATGCCATCAAGAAGATGGGACAAAGCTGATACACTGAAGCGGAAACAACAGGACAGAGTCAAGTTATATATTGTTGCAATGTGTATTAAAGAAATTGACATTTCACCCTCAAACATTCTTATCAGCCTGGCCTTTTGCATATTATATGTAGACCATTACTATGGTTAAGGATATTGGATGGTCTGTTCAGTTCTTTTACTTTACACTACTTTAATGTGGGGAATGTGTATAGATTCTGTGTTTATTTACCTGTTTTCTTCAGTTGTGCTCTAAACCTACCATTGAACTTGTCTCGGTAATTCTTCATCATTGGCCACTTTTATTTGGCATTTTTGTGTCCTGGTTGGTTATGGTGTTCATATTTTCCTGCAGTTCTTTATATGTTAATTCACACCACCTTCACTTTCTCAAGAAGTATTTTCCATATTGTTCTGCATATAGTCAACCCTGGACACTCAGTATATAGCTTATACTGGAGACCAGTTTATTACATTGTTTTGAAAGATGAGCTATTTATTTTTGCTATTTTGTTTTTAACATCTCATATTTGTTTGCCCTCTAGGAAATTAGAATGAGGTCAACATTATTCATATTAAGAACACAGTATAATTACTGAGGGTTGGAGTGGACGCTTCAATCAATAGAAGTAAATCTCAAATTTTGCTTTTGTTTTATGCCGGAGGTTTCAATTCACCCAGGGTACTTTGCAATCCTCAAAAATTCTCAAATATGTGTCTTTAGCGTTAAGATTTTTATTGCCATTATGCTTCAGACAAGAGCTTGCTATTTGCCCGTCACCATTGGTATCAATTAGACTGATGTTCTTTTAATCCAGTGCTCACTTGTTTCATGGAGGTTTCACTTTATTCTTATTTGTTTAGACAGCTTTATATTTCTGCATCTATGGATGATTCCTTATTGTTTGCACGTTTTTCATCACAGCAAATCTCTTACAGTCTAAATCACGACGTTTTTCCATTTTTATTGTACTATAAAGAGGATTTTAATCCTTTAGTCTTTCACTGAACAGCAATGAGTCCTTATGTACATCTTCAGAATAACATGATTTTAAGCCTGTCCTGTGGCTAGGGGATGTGAGAGAACATAGGGTCCTGCACTCCTGGCAGATCCCTGTAACAAGAATGCAGACAAAAAGAACACTTATTCACTGGCAGTAGAAGTGTACTATAGTCCACTGTGAAAATGAGTATGGAAGCTATTCAAAACCTGAAAGAATTCTGTCCCTAGGTGCATTGCAGTTGTGGCTGCTATGTCTCCTGCGCATCCATAGATGGCAGAGAGAGGCTATGTCTATGCTCAGTGTTCTAACCTATGAACATCTAAATGATCAGTTCCTTCACTGTCTGAAAATAAGTTAGCCTTGAATTACCATTTCCAGCTCTGGGGGCCTCAGACAGGGAGCTAGCCTGAGAAAATCACCAAGCAGGCCTGCTTTGGCTCCCAAGACCAGGAACAGGCCAGAGACTAGAAGAACCCTTCCTGGGATCATGGACACTGGGAGAGAGTGAGCCAAAGACAGATTATCACAAGTGACCAATTAGATGGTCCTGGCAAAAAGCCAGTCCAAGACAACCATCAGACCCTGACAGGGAGCTATCTTGGGATGATCATCAGTCCAGTCTGGCACCATGCAGGCCTGAGTTTGGGGCAGCCCATGCCTGAGATGACCCCTGCCTGGTGACATAATGCAGGAGCAGAGCAGAGCACTGTAGAGACCATTTCTTAGATTGCCAGACAGTCAGAGACCTTAGGCAGTACTAAGAGGATAAAATATGTGGTGAAAAAATGAAAGAGAAAGGAAAATGGAAGGATGTGGACACAATGAAGAGAGGCAGAACTGGAGACTTGTGGGTAGTGAGGAACAGCCTGATGTCACCTGGGAGCATGGTGATGAGATCTTGGCCTATACTATCTCTGGAGAGCATGTCTAGGCCTGTGGCCTTGGAGAAGCATGGGTCTGTTACCACCAAAGGTCAGGTAGATGCCCTTGGTCTGGACTGCCACTCAGTACATGTTGATGTCTGACAGCTGTTCAGAACTGGCCCCACCTATCCCCTAGGCATTGTGAGAGAGCTGGCCCAAGAGGCATGATATCGGGAGAGCTGTTCCTGTCCCAACCCAGCTGCAATACTTGGGAGGGCCAGCCCTGCATATTGTAGAGGTTGTGGGTGAGCTGCCCAGAGGATTTATGCATAGGAGAGCTGGTATTACCACTAGTCTGCTGTGAAATGGCATGGATGAAGAAGAGATACCCTCAACCCCCTTTCCCCTTAGCACCTGCAGGAGGAGAAAGATATGATCTTGGGGTCATGAGAGCACCAGCTGCAGCATTCAGAAGATATGGGCTCACTGGAGAGCTGGTTTGGTCACTTGTCTGTTATTTGGTGACATGGGCAAGGTTGTGAGAGTTGCAGGTGAGCCAGCCCCCAAGGTATGAGAATGGAAGTGCCAACAGACTGGCCTGCTCAGCCACCTCTCAGGCTCAGATCCAAGAGTTTGAATTGGCCCACCTTAACATCTCCCCCATTGATGAACTCCTGGAATCCATAAAGGGGCTGGTGCTATAGATCCCAAGCTGCAGCATCTCTGTGACACAAGACAACAACAGGATATCTGAGAGGAGTCCCAGTGAGGTTCCAACATTGATAGAATAGCAGAAGACAGAGGCCTCGAACCATAGCAATGAGTCATTGCAATGAAAAATCACGGCAAGCAAATAAATGTGGACAAAAGGGTATACACTGTGGACATCGTGTGGCACAATGAGTATTTTTTCAGAGGTTTGCAAAGGTGGAGAGTAGGTATGATTGGAAGAAGAAATGAGTGGGATTAGGGGGCATGGTGTGAAGTTCACAAGGAACCAATAAAAAGTTTTCTGTTTTTGTTTTTGTTTTTTTTTTAAGTAAAGTAATAGTTTATTTCATAGGACAAATCTGTGCCAGTCCATTGTTTACTTTTAGCATTGCAAATCAACATAGCATAAAAGTGAGCAAACATCAATGTTTATTACAGTATGTTCCACACTTAAGTTATGGAACCAATTATCAGCAGTGGGATAGAAAAAGAAAATGTGACACAGAATCCACTAGTCAGATTTTCTAGGAGCCAGTTGTATGTTAGAATGTGATAAAGGATTTAATAAGCTGACATGTATAGAAAATGCATTTTCCATTTTTTTCTGATATAGACACACAAATTTGATTGTTTTTTACTTTATTCTTGTGAAGATCCAGTGCCAAGTTTTACAGCTGCTCTGAGCTGAGGACTATAGTGGCTGCATTCTATACCAGAAGACAGCATTTCAAAGCCCTTATTGTCTGCCTCTTACACTTTGTCCTCCTTCTGCAATAATACCTGAGCCTTAGGCCCCTACATCCCCTGCTGTACCATTTGCCCCTGATTAATTCAAGGAGAGGGGAAAGCTGTGGGCTTCAGTTGTATAACACGGATGACCCCACCCGACTTGAGTGGATAGTTATAATTTAGTGACCGTACAAGTGTCCCTGGTTAAACTAAATGGATCACAAAACAAATTCAAACGCTTTGAATCTGAAAAGAGGATCAGCAAAGGTTGGTAGGTATGGAATGTAAATAGAATATTATGGAGAGAAGAACTAATATATTAATATATTGCACATATATTTAAAATAATTATTGTATAATAATATAATAATAATTAATAATAGAGTGAGGTTTAAAATACTCTATACAGCATACTGACATTGGTATGTGTGAATATTAAATGTTGAGGCTAAAAGCCAAAGGTGGCTTTAGAAAACCAATTGTATGACTCTATAAACATATAATTAAATATATGTAGTGAAACTATCTTCTCATGGTTTATACAAAACAGCAAATCCATAAAAGATAGTGGAAATGGTAATTTAAGTAATGAAGTGTCTTAGGGTTTTATTGCTGGGAAGAGACACCATGACTAAGGCAACTCTTACAAAGTAAAACATTTAATTGGGACTGACTGACAATTTCAGAGATTCAGTTCATTATCATCATGGCAGGAAAGAGGGCAGCAATTAGACAAACATGGTGCTGGGGGAGCTGAGAGATCTGCAACTTGATCTGCAGGCAGCAGAAGGAGAGTGTTGCCACACTGTACATAGCTTGGCCATAGAAGACTTCAAAAGAAATGCCCACAGTGACACACTTCCTCCAACAAGGCCACACATTTAATTGTGCTACTTCCTATAGGCCTATGAGGGCCAATTACATTTAAACTACCACATAAAATAATCTGAAATATAAAATATTTAAAAAGCATCTTTATGTGAATACAAATGCTTTGGTTATGTGAATGTTATAATGGAGACATAACATCTTTAGCATTAGAAACTTCAAAGATAATAAATGAAGTTGTATTCATTCTTACTATCTTCAGAAATATATTCTGTTACATCTAGGTAAATGTCAACCTACTCATATGGGACAGGGTGACCAATTCCATCAGCAACATAGTATTCAACAGTAATGATGTGTTACTGTATCTACAATATAATGCTAAACCATTTTATTTTTTTATTTTTTTAAATTTATTTATTTATTTACTTTTGATACTTTATTTACATTTCCAATGTTTCCCCTTTTCTAGGTCTCCTCTTTGGAAAGACCCTATCCCCTCCACCTCCCCTCCTCTATGAGAAAATTCCACCTACCACCCACCACCCACCCATTCCCTTATTCTCACCTTGACATTCCACTTTAATGGGGCCTCTAACACCCTCAGGCCCAAGGGCCTCTCCTCTCCCTGATGGCCAACTAGGCCATCCTCTGCCACATATGTGGTCCGAACCATGGGTCCCTCGATGTGTATTCTTTGGTTGGTGGTCCAAACTCCAGGACACCACAGGTGGGGGGGGTCAGAACCATTGATGCTGTTGCTCCCTCCATTGGGCTGCAAACTCCCTCAGCTCCTTCAGACCTTTCTCCAACTCCTCCATCGGGGACCTCACTCTCAGTCCAGCGGTTACTGTTAAGTGAAACTTGGGCATTCTGAACTTTTGGGCTAGTACCAGTTTATCAGTGAGTACATACCATGTTCATTCTTTTGTGACTGAGTTACCTTGCTCAGGATGATATTTTCAAATTCCATCCATTGCCTGCAAATTTCATTAAGTCATTGTTTTTAATAGCTGAGTAGTACTCCAATGTGTAGATGTACCACATTTTCTGTATCCATTCCTCTGATGAGGGACATCTGGGTTGTTTCCAGCTTCTGGCTACTATAAGTATGACTGCTTTGAACATAGTGGAGCATGTGTCTTTATTACATGTTGGAGCATCTTCTG
>CM052700.1:108356537-108376537 GCA_028551405.1 Uromys caudimaculatus
ACTCCTGATCTCTTTCCTAGGTTTTCTAACTCCAGTGTTGTCTCTTTTTGTGATTTCTTTATTGTTTCTATTTCTATTTTTAGCTCCTGGATAGTTTTGTTCATTTCCTTTGTCTGTTTGATTGTGTTTTCCTGTCATTCTTTAATGGATTTCTGTGTTTCCTCTTAAAGGGCTTCTAGTTCTTTACCTCTGTTCTCTTTTGTTTCTTTAAGGGTGTTAATTTCTTTCTTAAAGTCTTCTATCATCATCATGAGCAATGATTTTAAATCTGAGTCTCACTTTTCTGGTGTGGTCGGGAATCCAGGGCTTGCTGTGTTGAGAGAGCTGGGTTCTGATGTTGCCAAGTAACCTTGGTTTCTGTTCCTTAGGTTCTTGCCCTTGCCTTTTGCCATCTTGTTAACTCTGATGTTAGCTGATCTTACTCTGTCTGGCTGTGGCTTGTCCCTCCTGCAGGCTTCTGTATCAATACTCCTTGAAGACCAGCTCTTTCTGAGAGGTGTTTGGGTTTGGAGTGTTGTGGCACCAGGTCAGATTTGGGGTGCAGACAGAAACCAGAAGGATCTTGTCCCCAGCTATCTCTTGGTTCCTATGTCCTGATGGCTCTGCAAGGGTCCCTCTTGATCCAGTGAGTTTGAACAGAAGGGTGATTTTGCCTATGTTCGAAGGTGTGTCAGCACTCCTGGGATACCAGCTCTCTCCTGGAGCCCTGTGGCCCAGGCTGAGATCTCCAGGTCCCGGTGAGCAGTGCTGCTTGTCTTATCCCCACTCACAGCTTTTCCTCCCTCCTGGGAGGGTGACTTTCTCCTAGCACTGCTTGTCTATGTAACCTTGGTTGCCCAGGCACAGATCTCCTGCCACAAATAGAAACCAGAAGGTTCCTGTCCCTTACTTTTCCTCCTCGGTCTCTGTGTCTTGAGGGACTGGGAGAGTAATTTTCTTGCGGTGCTGCTTGGCTGTGGGACCCTAGTGGCCCAGGCAGAGGTCTCCTGCCACAGATGGGAACCAGAGGGTTCCTATGCCTGCCTACCTCAGTCCCTGTGTCCTGCCGTTTCGCGGCGGTTCCTGGTGAGCAGTGGTGCTCGCCTTGGCCCCACTCCGGGCTTTTCCAAGCTCCTTGGAGGGTAGCTTTCTCCCAGTGCTAATTGACTATGGAGCCCTGTGGCCAGGCTGAGGTCCCCAGCCACAGATGGAGGCCGGAAGTTTCCTGTCCCTCAGTCTCTGTGGCCCGCGGTTTCCAGGCAGAGTGCAGTAAGCATTGGTGCTCGTTTTGTCCCTACTCGTGGCTTTTCCACACTCCTGGGAGAGTCAATTTCTCCTGTTGCTGCTTCGCTATGGAACCCCGGTGGCCTGGGCAGAGGTTTCCTGCCACAGATGGGAACTAGAGGGTTTCTATGCCCGCCTACCTCAGTCCCTGTGTCCTGCCAGTTCCGCTAAACCTTTTTAATTACTCTAACATTTTAAGGGGTAGTGTTCAAAATAAGATTTCACTATAATTCTGTTATTTTGTTATTAACATTGTCTATTGATAAACAATTTAGTGCATTTTAATAAATTTTTATTTGTTAGACCTCAATAAAATTAAAAAATAATTCATGGAATACATTGTGTGCATACACTACTAGTTTTTCTTTCATTATCTTTTAACCTCAGACTTCTATTAATTGACAAAAATACTAGTGAGCAAACCAGCCTTATGCTCCATCTTCAGTATGCTCACAAATGGCTCCGCTCCTTCATCTTCCACCAGCCTCCGCTGTCCTTCCTAACCTGCTACATTGACTTACTAACCTTTGGGTTAACCCTTGCTGTTCTGATAATCCTTGTTCTAAATGTTTCCCAAGACAGAAGACAATAAATATTTGCAGATATTGTTATGATCTTTGCTTCTTACTTACCTTATACACAGATTTTCATTAAATCATTTTGTATGTGATTAAATGATTATGTGTGTGATGTAAGAATGTATATGTGATTGTACATACGCATATGTGTGAAGGTCGTAGGTCATAACTAATGTATTCCTCTATTGCTTTCCTTACTTAAAATGGAGTCTCTAACTGAACCTGGAGCCAATTAAATGGTGAAATTTGAAAGCTAGTGAACTCTAAGGATCTACTTCTCTCCAAGTCTCAACAGCAGGATAATAGGTACCCTGCCACACCTGACTTTCTGAACACAACTCAGATGCTCATCCTCGACCAACAAGCACTTACCCCATAACCTTTTCTACAACATGAACACTTTACTAAAATACAAAAATTAGCATAATTTTAAGCCTTTAGGCCCTTGTCTATGAAATGGTAATCATAAATCTTAAAATTGCTGACTTTAAGGGTTTAACTCCCTATAAACACTTAATTGCAAGCATAGTACGTACAGATATCATCATACATCGTATAAAGTTGTTAATGAGTAAATTCATTCATTATCAAAAAAGAAACTAGTGAAATCATGCTACTTAGATTGGGTTCCCCATTCTGTATAAATATATTTAAAGTGTTATAATTTCTGCAAGCTCATGTTAGGCCAGTTAGTATCCAGTCTGTTTTTGTGTTTGCTGGGTATTAAGCCATTTTGCTCTGCTAAAATTGTAGAAATTCAAATCTGTACTTGCATATTTAGAGCCGAACCAAAATGAAAACAGAATAATCTTTTTCATACATTAGAGTTAAATGATATGAAAAACATTCTTCTATGTATACTATGCATGGTACATTGATTTATGCTAATGATAGTACTGCAAATTATTATATTAAAATGAAAAACAGGGCTCAGTTATGTATTCCATGGATAGACATCATCATAAATTCTGAAAGGTGTTGTTCATAGAAAACATGCAAGTCCATCTTAAACAGTCCACTTTTAGCAATATTTTATCTTCTGTCAATAAATTTATTTTGTGATGAAATAATTTATCAATATAACTTCGGTGTTTTATATTATACAGGATTTTTGTGTTTCTTGTGGCTAGGAAACCCTATAAGGACATACATAGTGTCTTCTCTGTTCCTCTCTGAATCACCAGGTTCAACCATCAGGGACTCCAGTACATTTCATGTTATTTTTTTAAAGGTCTTAATCTTAGAAATTCTAGCTTCACCTTTAATCACTTAGCCTTGGGACTCTGACTTAACAATTATTTCCTACAATTGTTAATATACTGTCAAGGAATTAAGGCTACATAGAGTAGTGCATTTCTAGTCTACAAATCACAAGACTTCACACCCATATATATATATATATATATATATATATATATATATATATATATATATGCGTAATTTTATAGACGTATAACACTGGTGTAATTTTTTCCTGAATAAAATATTGTGGTATAGGGGGGTTAATATGGAAAAGCAATACATATCACTTCATACATGAATTTAATTTATGTGATTGCATATGAATTTTTAGACAGTCTTTTGATTTTCTATGTGTAGCCAAGCAGAAAATTCTACAGATATCAAACCAAAGCAACAAGAAGGTTTGAATGAATAGAGTTCAATCCTGAGGCAGAAAAAGGAGAATCAGGAGTGCTGGTAAACATCGTGAGGGTGGCTTTCCTTGTAAAGAATGGATGCAACTGAATGATTAGTTGGATTGACTAATAACTATTCCACTCATCTCAGAAGAATAGAGATTCTGCCTAGCTGTAAGTATCTGATTATTGGATACTGAGGACAGTTACTGAGCAACACATAGTGTTAAAAAGTAATGGAATTGGAAAGTAAGGGGTCATAATGGGTTACTGAAACAGAAGTAATTGGAATAAATTAAACATTGTACAAAGTTAATAGTTGTGGATACCTCATCAAATGATATTTGACAAAAGAATGGCAAAAATATTGATTACAAACAGACAAAAATTATTTTAAATTAATATGATGAGTTGGTCTGGCATGCATATATGTAAATTTCTGTGTGTGTATGTGTGTGTCTGTCTGTGTATTGAATATGTATATGCATACATATGTGCATATTAGATTTAAAATTTCCCAACAGTTGATTACATAGTACAGACATCAATAATCTAAGGCAGCCAAACTATGCTAAAACTGTTTTTAAATGTCCCATTACTTACAAATATACTGACTTAGGATATAAAACTATTGTAAATTTGTTGGCATAAACAGCAAATTGTTTGGAATAAATATTTGATGTTTTCTCTACTGATTAACATGTGATTACTTCAAAATCCAACCAAATGGAACAAAATGTAAAGGGATTATAATAGGAGATTAGTGTATTAGATGTACTAAAAGAATATTTGTGATTTTAAATTTTTTTGAAAATATAGAAAGGATTCAGTGTTCATTGAAAATAGCTACAATAAAAGATGTCAGACAAATATGATATTTTCTAGAAAGGATGACCAAATATGTCATGAAAAGTATAATTTCTGAAGAAAGTCATTATTTGGTTCCATAATGACTAAGTGGGAGAACTTTTACATATCAAAACACAAAACTGCAAGAAGAAAGAATAATTGTTAAGCAAATTTTGGAATACTATAATTTTAGTTTGTGGAATAGCCTGCATGTCAGTTTGCATTTGTTTAAAGCACCAAATTTAAATCACCTTTGTTAATATAACTGCTTCAGAATTCACCCAACCTCTCAAATAAGTTGAATAATGAGTACAGATGCAGGTAGTACTTATTTCTGTATTCATGTTCATTTTTTGAAAGTGACAAATTAATATTCTAATTCACCTTGCCTTCAGTGGAAACAAAAAACTGTGGGAGAAAATTAAGAAGCCTTTTGACATTTGGCAGGGAAACCATTGACTACTCATTCTTTTTGCCTTCTTTTTTATTGAAAAATAAGGTTTGGAGAATATGCCCAGAAGTGGTATGGCTGGATCATGACAAAGGTCTATTACACTGACTGAAAAAGCTTTGGATTGCTCTTCACAGGGCTGTACTTGTCTTATACTCTCAGCAACTATCACACATAGTTTCTGTGATAGGAACTCTTTCCCCACATCCATGACAGCATTTTTTCTTGCCATTTATATTCTTGTTTATGTTCACTCTGACTGGAATATAAGGAAAACTTAAAATAGTTTGAGTTACCCTTCCCCTTTAAGCTAAAGATGCTGAACATATGTTTAGGTGTTTGCTATGCATTGCATTTCTTCTTTTGAGAACTCTCTGTGCTATTCCATAACTGATTTTAATTGTATTGTTCATTCTTAAAATATTTAGTGTTTTGAGTTAGTTGTACATATAAACATCAATCCATTACAATATAAAAAGCCAGATTCTATGTTCTACTACAGAGATACCTGAAACTCTGTACTATTTCTGATATATTGAGAATAATTACAATATTGAATTAGCCTAGATATACATCACCTGATAAAGGGCGAATGAAAATGTTGTGCATGTAAGAGAATTTCATTCAGCTATGTAGAAAACTGAAATTTGAAGGTAAATGTACAGAATTTTAAAGAAAATTACTGAGTACTGTAACACAAGCCCAGAAAGACATATTTATCCCATCTTTGAAGCTTTAGATTTGTGTGTTCAATATGAAGTGCCTTAGGAGTCAAAAAACTACAGAGGGGCTATTTGGGAAGGCTTGTCTTAAGAGAGGGAAATAGTAGACAACAGGTAAAAAAGAAAGCAAGGAAGGACACTGGAGTAGACTGTTTCAAACAAGGCTGGGAGGGAAGGATTGAAGGAGGTGAGGTGTCAGGGTAGAGCTACATGAAATAAGGCATAAAAGAAAACCCTTATAGAAATCTAATATTTCATAAAAAATTAAAAAATATAATTTAAAATGGAGATAGGAGAAAGACATCCTGTAGAGCTAGATGATGCTGTTTCTAGAAGCAATGAGTTAACAAACAATAACCCACGTACTAAGGGTCCTGTTCTACCATGAGGTATAACCTTGGCCATTCTTTGTGATTCCCATTAAAACAGATGACAAGATGGTATTGCTTAAGATAGCACAAATGTTAATTAAAATATAGATAGAATTCAGACTGATGTTATCTGGAAACTGGCAAGCATTCATAATGCTGGAAGGTTCTTTACACATTGCTGAGGGAGACAAGGCAGCAACAGTCTTAATTAGGTGTGAACCCTATGAAATTCAATATCAAGTGTTCCCACCAATGAAATGACCATAGTGTGTATAATAAATTGCTTTCTGATGGGATTCAAGTCATCCCCGCAAACATGAACCAATGCCTAGTGCTCTAAACCCAATCAAAAACATTCGGCCCTACAGGACAATTTACTACTGTTGTACAGTCAAATTGGTACACCTCATTCTACCTTCTAAAACCAGCCAAAGAAAATGTACTCTTAGTCTTAAGCAGGAAAAATCTTACTTTTTGGGAAATAGTGGAGAACTGGGCTATTATGGGTGCTGAGGATAATGTTTGACTTATGTTTTCCTATCCTCCTGTGGGTCCTCTGTACCCTTGTTAGCTTTATGTGTCTACTTTAAGTTCCAAGCTATTTCGTACCAATTGTTTGTATGCAACTTTATAGAGGGGCTGAAACAGGATGTGCAGCAACATTTGCTCTACCCTCCTTTGTGTTGTAATTACAGCTGCTTTAATTACATTTATTGTGGCTTGCCTCTGGCAGTAGTAAGGATTTGACCCAACACTTTATGCTTTTAAACTAGGTGTTATATCACTGAGTTATATGCTGACTGCAAACACACCTTGTAGTCAATACTAACCTTGAATTTGCAATCATCCTCCCTTACCTCCCCAAGTGCCAAGTATTACAACACTACCCAGAGAAGCCAGAGAATAGTTTTCCTATGTTGTTATTTGATATTAATTTTTTTTTTGTTTTTTCGAGACAGGGTTTCTTTGTGTAGCCCTGGCTGTCCTGGAACTCACTCTGTAGACCAGGCTGGCCTCGAACTCAGGAATCCACCTGCCTCTGCCTCCCAAGTGGATATTAATTTAAAGCCAAAATTGACAGAGAAACTAAAAGAATTCCTCAAAAATTTCTTCAGGATACTCAAATCTATAAATAACCAACAAAGCATAACTATAATTTTTATATTTATTGATATTACTTTGAAAAACATAGTACAATCTATCCTATACAAAAGATGACACACATATATGCAACTAAAATCAGTATTTCCTAATTCATATAGATAAAAGAATTAGTAAGATTGGAAAGTTTATTGACATGTTTAAATAATGAGGCTATACTTTAGAATAAATATCTTTTTTTCCATTGGATGTATATTTTATTAAATGATCATTAAAGTTACAGCTAGAAATAAACTTTACAATGCTATTTTATCATTGCTAACTTGTTTCCTTCTTATCTCTATCTATCTCTCTACTGACATATATACATGGACATAGTCACATACAAGCAAACACACACACACACACACACACACACACACACACACACACACACACACACACGTTGTATCAGTCCTTAAACTTTTTCATAGGAGCATCCTCAGTTTGATTAAAAAAAAAAAAACTTGAATATTTGCAACAGGCAATATAATTAAAAGGTTCTAGTCTAAGATAAAAACAAACAAACAAACAAACAAACAAACAAAAAACCCTACATTTCTTCCTTAATTTAACTACTTGTACAATTGACACTGGAATATTGTACCTCGAATAATCAGTGTAAGAAAAAAAAGTTCAAACTCTAATGCTAAGCTCTATGATAGGAGTTGTACAGTTATTAAAAAAAAAAAAAAGAAAGAAAAAAGAAAAAAGAAAAACCTCTAAAATGTTATCTTTATGCACATTGGCTATTCGGAAACTCAACTCTGATCTTGTTAATTCCCCAAGAGTGTTGCCCCAGGCATCTGTACAAACATCTTCTCAACCACACTTAGATCTACTGGTACTTGAAAGTACCAATGTTATCCTTTGAAAGACAGTAATGATTTTAATTGCCTATATTAGTAATGGAGTATTTGGTAAAATTCCCCCAGGGAAATGGCTGAGAAGAGTGTCACCAATAATACTAGGAAGTTTTCATTTAAAATGGTAGTAAACCGGGCAGTGGTGGTGCACTTAATCCCAGCACTTGGGAGGCAGAAGCAGGTGGATTTCTGAGTTCGAGGCCAGCCTGGTCTACAGAGTGAGTTCCAGGACAGCCAGGGCTGCACAGAGACACCCTGTCTCGAAAAAAACCAAAAAAGAAAAAAGAAAGAAAGAAAGAAAAATGCTAGTAAACTTCCTATTGATAGAAGTAAGATGTAATTGAGGAATAATCTCAGTGACTGTTGATACCTCCATGACAGAGAAGCCTAATGCACAAGAAGCTTTCCAAAAACATGAAATCGTCCCATGTTTCCAGAATGTGGCTTTATAATAGATGAGCAGCATTCCACACCGATTAGAGAATGGCTATATGAAAGAAATTGCTGGTTCTGTCTGAATCTCCATTAAACCTCTTCTCAGTGAAATAACTTTAATCAGTGAAATTCATTAGGATGCCCAAATATTTTGAGTTCTGATAAATGTAATAGAATAAATTTACCTAGGGATGCTTTAAAGAAACTACTAAGCCACGTTAAGACCAAGAAAAGGATTTATTATTTCCATTATGACATACCAATCTTCTTCCTGTCTCCATAATGATAGAAATTCTAGAACATCTAAATTGCTTCAGTCAAGGACATATGGATTTCTAATCTCCTAATCTAGGGATATAAAAAATAATTCTCAGGCTCATAACTATGCAGTATATCATTTCCAGGCTAAAACACCTGTAAGTTGTGAGGGCCTTTCTCTCTACGGAGCTCTACAACAATGTAGATAAAAGTTGTATCAGGAAAGTTAAGGACAGAGAAGCCCTAGGAAGCTGTTACCAGCATCAGGTGAAAGGGTTTCAATTGCTAAAAGGAGGATTGAGTTTGCTGAGCATGCTAGGCAGGGGACAAGGACAGTTTGGATTTATGATGATGAGGAACTGCTAAACTAAAACACTACAAACACACACACACACACACACACACACACACACGCATACACACACTCCCCCCACACAAAGTAAAACTCAAATTCTGCAAATAAATTTTGGAGCAAATGAAAAATGCTTCCAGACCCAAATTTTACAACATAATTTAAGCAGAAGTGTGCTCTATAAGAGAAGACCTTGAAACGTTTTCAGATACAAGGAAACTGACTGCTGATTCCAGACAAATTTTGGACTTATGAACATGAATGTAGATGACAGAAAAAAGTTAATGTGAGTATATGTTATATAAATCATCTCTCAAAAGAGAATGAGATTTTGATCCTTTGAGATTATGTTTCTTTAAATGGCAGCAAGTATGATGGTTGATAATGTGGAAATTAAACAAAGAAAGCAGAAGAAAACTGAAGAATACACTTCTGAGGTCAGAATAACCCTTAAATACGGGCCTCAAGTATGCCTAGCAAAAGTTCCAAAATTTATGCCCCAGAGTCTGCATGAAAACAATTGTACAATCCAGTGTGTATGAATGCGAGGGTTGATAGCTTCAAAATAGAACAGGGAAACCAAATAAATAAATAGCCAAATATAGCGCAGATTAGTGAATCTCTGGGATGAGGGTGAGGAGGAGCACTATATATAATCAAGACTTAATCCTCTGTACAGCTCATTGTTGCCAAGGCAGTCATGTTGGCACACAAAAAGTAGCAGACAACATAAGTGTGGATATGAAGTGAAAGGAAATATCCAGTTTGTGCACTATGGTACCTAGAATTAACATATTGCAGTCTAAAACTATGAGGAATGCAAGGAAGTATGGAAATGTCTCATGCACATGGATAAAAATAAAAGCAGATAAAGAAATTCTCTTTAAGGAAACCTCATAACAGATGTAGCAGATATTGTGAAATATAGAGAAAGAGTTTTGTGAGGGCGAAGGGCTATGAAATACCATTTTGGGGACTTAATAGACTTACGGCTCTAGTAATTACTACCTCACAGAAGCTATACCTGACTAAACTGGGCCTACATAACATTGGTCCATGGGAATCTTCCCTTACTTCTGAACCATTGTCTCGATAAATCTAGGGAGAGGGATAAACCAGAGTTCTAAGCTCTGAATCCACTACTGAGCCTTCCAGGCTCCAAATATACCACCAAATTTATGTTCACAGCCATGGATAAACCTCATTGTTCACAAAAGAAAACCCACAGTCATAAATGTGAGCAAGAGCTTTGTGGGGAGAAGGATATGTTGATAGAGGTATTAGGGAGGTGTGGTCTGAAAGTAGTTCATATGGATAATCGTTGTAAAAGTCTCTAAAACAAATTTAATTTTTAAAACAGTTATTACAAATCATATTGTAAATGTATATTAAAATTAAAAACATGCTTAAGGTAAAAGAAGATATGGATTTTATGATTTATTTACATGCAGTATCCATATAGAAATAGAAACTAAAGAGTGAACCTAATTTAAATCCTGAAGTTGACAAGAATAACCACCAAATAAGGAAAAGTTTATTTGAGGATCTGCTAGAGTTAAAGCAGTTCAGTGGAGATGGTTTAAACTGGAAGACAGAGAGGAAAAATAGGGAAATTCATAGATCCAAAAAGGTCATGAAGTTATCAATTCCTAAAGAAAATCTGAATTTGTAGAAGAAAATAAGAACAAAATTATTTAAAATGTATGATAACTTGCAAATTGCTTAAGAAGTACAATTATTTGTGCACCAAAGATGTTTCGTTCACTCATGGAAGGTAAAATGCAAAGAGAATCAAATGCAGACACATAAAAGTCCAAATATAGAAAGAGAACCAGAGAAAAATTTAAAAAGTCATAACAACAAGGAAATGAAACTAAATTAACCAATCAAACAACAAAGAGAACCACAAGATTAGCATCACGAATTCACTTCAAATAACACATTGCAAAACCTGTAAGGCCATGGTAGACACATTCAAAATACTGAAAATCTTTGAATGTAAAAAGTAGCTCTATCAAGCCAAAATTATTGTCAAGTATTCTGTATGAACAAAAGTTCCTGAAAAGGACATTATCATATGTGGCTCCAGAGTAAACAATATCTTACCTACTTTGGGGTGAGAGGTGTGTTTTGTGTACCCCATTGTGACAGAAATAATGCATATCCTCAAGTAGAAATGAAAGCCTGTTACAATATAAACACATATGTGACCCTAGAGAAATATTAATTACTTTAGATTCCCTTTACTGCTATAACAAACCCCAGAAACCTAGCTTAAATAACTGCAAATATACTAAAGCCTAAGAATTAGCATTACTAAATCTAGAATATTATGATTTAGAGGCTAGTCTTTGCTACATAGAGTTTCGTTCTAGCCTAGATTTAATGGACGTCTGTTTTCAAAAAAAAAAAAAAAGATTCTATGTTAGCTATTTTATACAACTCTCATTATTCTTTACATATTAGCATTTTTATATCTGAATTTTAAGTGATAGATTCCATTTAGAAACTCAAAGTCATATTGTTCTATGGGAAGTCATAATATATGGATGAAGTCATAATATATTAATGATAGATATTAATTTATGAAGTCTTACTTGGGTGTTGATGCCAGTTGGGAGACTAAAACAGAAAGAAATTTGGAGGTGAGCAACTATGTAGATACTATGTGAAAATTCACAGAAATGAAAAGAAAGGTATAAAATCAGCATTTCAATGTAAGTGATAGAAGATTCTAGAGTAGAAAAATGATGCTGTTTTGTAACAATCATTTAAAAGTAACCATTGCACAGTATTCATATAGTTTGTCTCAGAAAGTCATTTTCTTAATGCTCCATGTGTTTTCTTAAACAAAAGATTAAAAACTCATCTATTTATAATTATATGAATTTTCCTTATGATGAGCTTAAAGTACCAGATTATTAATTTTTAAAACTTATTATTGAGCTGGGGGTAAGTGGTGCAGCTGTGAATATGTAGAGACAAGAGCATATCTACTAGGAGAAAGTGATCTCCTTCTGCGCTTGTGTGAGTTGCAGGATTAAACTCAGGTCATAAGACTTGAACAAAGTCAACTTTACAAATTATTTTTAAAATACAAAGAGTTCTTCATAAATACAGAACATTCTAGGGACTTGACACTATTCATAAAAATTATCTACGGAAGTAGACTCACCTATCTCAAAGGTAAATTGTTACCTAAAGAGAGAATATAATCGTAAAACTACAGAACAAGGGAATAGTGTCTAGGACCCAGTGTATAACAGCTACCACAAAATCAGTAAGAATTTCTATGAAAGAGAACAAAGGGACATCTCTTGAATTAAGTTTCATGCAACACTATCAAATAAAATAATCAGAAAGCATGATTTAATATGAGATTTTGAGCCTTAAATTATTCAGATTGTCATTAATAAAGGCTTGGTACTTTATGCCTAACAAAATGCTTCTGTAAGAGCAATCAGGTGCTGAAACAGATTTAAAACAAATAAAGATTTAAACTATTAAAATAAAATGTGGTAAAATTTTAATAGTAACTTTTCTAAACAGAACAAACCAGTGAAAATTTTATTAATGTGTGTTCAATGCACATATAAATAGGACTCAGCATTATTTTTACCTGTGAACTTATTCCAGCTGTAATCTTGGATTTCCTATTTCAGAGTTCCTATAAGCAATTTTGTTGCAACAATTCAGATAAAGACTTTTAACAATCCTTTCAATTTTAACAATAAAAATTAACATTGTTAAATTGATGTACTTTGTTCAATAACATTTGAATGTAAATAAATAAAATAACCAATAAAAATGAAAAAATAAATAAATAATAAAAATGTATGAAATTAATGTGTCTTCCTATACTTGTAAAGGTCAATAAGAAAACCCAACTGATTGCCTTTTTATTGACTAAATAATCCATAACTTCATAGTAAAAAATAAGAACTATAATTGTAAGGTCATAGGCATTATAACTATATAGATTTTCAACATGTATCATTTTAGAGAAGACAGCACAAAATTTAGAAATTAGTGAATTAAAATGAGATGTGGTATATTCCCAGATTAGTGAGTTCAGCAATAGCCAGGATAATTTCCCTTATTCTTCCTAATCACCATTCTACTGTGCTGATGGGCAATACATTTCCAATCTCATAGACTCTTATCTACAGCATTAAAAACAAATCCTATTCCCACTTAGTTTTTTTATCACTACAGCAGTCATGCAATAACTGAATAAAGTCAATTTCTATTTAATCTGTCCTACTATAAATACAAATCCTTGCTTAATAAGTAACCTAGACTTTGTTATCTTTTCAGACACTATAAAATCCCCATGTGTAACAGCTTGTAGGGATCAGAATAAAAATAGCATATAAAAATTGCACATGTGCAAGAAGTGGTACAATTACAATAAATGTAATGTCTACTACCTAAAAAGAGAATGTAAACGTAAAACTAGAGACCAAGGGAATAATGTCTAGGACCCAGTGTATAACAACTATCACAAAAACAGTAAGAATTACTATGAAAGAGAACAAAGGAACATCTCTTGAATTAAGTTTCATGCAACACTATCAAATAAATAATCATTTCTGACTTTAATTATTTAGAAAGAGACTCCCTTAGCATAACATTTGTAAATATTGCATTGAAGTATTTAACCATAACTGCAAAACAATCTTGCATACTTAAGCTTACGTAAACTTCACTTCAGTTAATTTATTAGAATTGCATATTTTTATAACTAATTATGTATAATTTTTAATCAGAGTAATGGCCATAATATTTTTTGAAAAATCAGACTTTCTTTTAATTTTCTACTATAGTGAGCAAGCTTAATATATTTTAACAAAGATTTTTGCCTCTCCATGGATCATTTGTTTACATAGAACACAGTAGTACCTCATAATTGAAGTTAATAAATAAAACATTTGACTTATGAACAAAGTTTCAAATATGTCTCAAAGCATTCAGTTGTAATTTCTGCAACGTCTTTTCTAAAGACAGTGATAGCAACACTCTAGCTAAGTTGTCTAACTCTCAGCTGCCTGACTTCAGAGGTTTTGTTAATTTTTTTCACAAAAATCAATCATTCTGTACAAGCTCTCCTAGGAAGAGAGTGAAAAAAATACTTGCAGTAAATTAATTTTTCAAATTAATTTAAAATATTCCAAGATGTATTGAGGTTAAATTATTCCTAATATATTCATTGTCAACAATTCTTATACTTACAGTAGATATATCTTCTGAGTAACTTCCTGGGGTTAATGAAATTCATGTAAGCTATAGAAAGATAACATAATATGATAAACAGAAATTCTTATACCTTTTGATATTTTTATTGATTAAACAAAATGTCTTAGATAAAAAAATAATAGCCCTTGGATAGACTGAGTCACTGGGTTCATTTAATTTGGTATAATGAGTTCTTTTCATGGAATTAGCAATTTAAATACTTTAATGTTTTACAGAGCATCAATTTATCTCTACATAATCTTTACAGATACTATTTCTTTTTAAAGTAATCCCTATTTTCACAAGCTAATTCACTAATTTTTATGTTTTATTTACCGTGTACCCGATCATGGTCCTCCTATCCCCCATCCCCCTCGTCTCTGAGAAGGGGGCAGTAACTGGGCGTCACCAGATCCTGGCGCATCAAATTCCTTCAGGACTATGTGCTGCTTCTCCCATCGAGACCACTCAAGGCAGCTCATCTAGAAGAATGGAATCCACAGGCACTCAACAGATTCAGAATCAGTCCCAACTCCAGTTGTTGGGGGCCCTGAATGAAGACCAAGTTGCATATCTGCTATATATGTGAGGGAGCCTAGGTCTACCCTATGATGGTCCTCTGTTTGATGGTTCAGTTTCTGGGAGCCCTGAGGGTCTAGGTTAGTGAACTCTTTTGGTCTTCTTGTGGCATCCCTATCTTCTTTGGGAACCTCAGTCCTTCCCATGACTCTTCCATAAGACTCTCTGAGCTACATCTAATGATTGTTGGTCTCTGCATCTGTTTCCATTGTCTGCTGGGTGGAGGGCAGTTATGCTAGGCTTCTGTCTGCAAGCATAACAGAGCATCATTAATGGTTTCAGGGACTGATTCTTCCTCACAGCCTGGGTCTCAAGTTGGGTCAGTCATTGGTCGGCCATTCCTTTAGTGTCTGCTCCATCTTTGTTTCCACACATCTTGTAGGCAGGACACATTTTGTGTTTTAGGCTTACACGTAATACATAGAACTCACTCCCCTCAGGTATCAGGGATTACTGAAAGGGGCACTGCCTACTGCTAAATGAAGTAGATATGGGTCTTCAGAGCTCTTGTGCTTGCTGGCCTGGTCCTCACCATGCTCTTCACCATTTTTGTCACATTTTACTTCTGTTTTTATCACTGATGGTCATCTCTGCTGGAAAGTCACTAATCTGTGAGAATGTCCTTGATAATATTATTCAGTCTGCTTGCAGTCACTATCTCTTCTTCACCATTTACATGTTGTGTGTTTCCTTATAATACACCCTTCATAGAGTTAATGGGAACTTCTACCTGCTCTACTGTAGGGGCAATATATGTTGGGCTCACTCTATGGCTTAGCACAGTGGTTCTCGGTCTTCCAAATCCTGTGATCCATTAGTATAGTTCCTCAGGTTTCAGTGCCCACAACTATAGCATTAATATTCATTGCTACTTCATAACTGCAATTTTATTACTTTTATGCATTATAATGTAAATATCTGTGTTTTCTGAGGCTCTTAGGCGTCTCCTATGAAAGCATAAAACCCACAGGTTGAGAACAACCATTTCAGAATATTCCATTATTCTGCTTTACTAAGTTACTTTTTATGATCTGATCTTATAATTAAGGAGGTACTATCATACTCCCAACATTCGCTACATTTTCTATCTTTTCCTAAACTTCAGCACCCATAAGTCAATTGTACCTTATGCTAAAGTCGCATCTTTATTCCATCACATAAGGAACAGTGCTTTGCACTGAATCTTTTTCCTCCCTGGTACTGTAGCACTGTATCTACAACTCTTTGCAACATCTTGTGCCATGGTTTTCATGAAATGGTCATCTTTTCAGATCAATAAATTTATACTCCTTTGTTGTAACTAATCAGTTGATTTTTGTTGGTCTGATATTTCAGCTGTATATCAAACTGTTCTTTATTTCATTTTGTACCATTTTTGGTGATTATACATAGGTTAGAGTGGTTACATGGCTCATTTGAAATCCTAGGAAAGCAGAAATTTAAATTTACCTACTGTTTGACCACATATCTCCTGTGCTAGAGATCATTAGTCTCTGTAATTTTCTTTCAATGATACAAACAATTTCATGTTTAAAGAGCCAGCCTTACAACATCAAATGTGTTTTTAAGCATTCAGAAATATTGTGTACAAGGTCAAACTGAGAAAAAGTCAATAAATTCATTGATCCTTTCCCATTCTTTTCTCTACTATTACATCCTAATCAATAAACCTTTTTCTCCATGTTAACTTGGAAATCTTTACTGAAGACAGTCTTTGCCTTTTGGAGTATTTTCAGTAAGTGAATACAGTTAATTTTGCAATTCTTTCATATTACTTTTTTTCTTTTAGAGTCTATAAGTTCGAATAGCATTAAGGATGTTACCAATCTAACAACATTCCACTGAATTCCAAAACATTGCTACAGAAAGACATTATCTACTAGTTACACTTTATGTATTCATATTTGCAAAACTCTTCATTACATACTAACTAAGTGCATATCCTGAGTCCATATGTGCTGATAAAGCAATAAACCAGCATTCTTTATACTTATACTGCCAATCTAGCCTTTAACTTTTTCACTGATAGCTCCAAATGTTACCATATTCCTAAGATGTTTCTAAGCTGCTTATTGTCTTATAGACAAGCAAGGACTCACTTTGTGCTGGAATTTTTAAAACCTATCTTTTGAAGATTTTTTAATTCATAAACATTCTTCAACATTTAAATAACAATCACTCTAATTCTTTGGGATTTACTTTACTACTAAGTGTGTTATGAGAATATTACTTTTTCCTTAAAAATATTTCAATTGTTCCATCAGGATAAAATGATATTCTTTAAGCTTTGTAAATCACCATAACTATAATATAGTGTTTATGCTCTCAATAGTGTATTAAAATATTTGACTAACAAGAAGCAAAGACTTGTGATGAAAGAAAAAATGTATGCAAATATCCAATGGAGCTGTTATTATAGAGTACTTTTGTTGGCCATAGGAGTGAGTACTAAGTGACTCAAACATTTAGAATAAGTTTTGAGTTACTCTAGGTGAAAAGCAGGTGAAATGCCCACTATGAATGTTAAAGAGAATGTAGATGAGCTCACTAAAAGGGATTCGCAGTGGGCAGGAAGGAAGGGAATGAGCATTATAGAAGTCCGAGGAAGTGTGTAGCAAGGTGCACTTCGTGTGTCAGGTAATACTCAGATCAGTCCAGTTAGTATAGATGGATTCTATTGCAATACCCTTAGAAAAAAATTAGAGAGATAGATTCATCTGACACATTATAGATCGTCAATGATTTTTGTCTTACACCATCTGTAGTCTTCATAAAATATAAATTATATGATTCATGATTACTTTCAATTCTTTTGCAAGTGTGAACCTTCTAAACAGCCCCAAAGAACAGTACTCTACTCTACTCTACTTCTATGGGATTGCCTTTTCTTTTCCTTTAAAAGATTATTTTCATATACTCTAACTATGATTTCCACTTCCCACATACATCTCAGGTACCTTATTTGCTCCCATCCAGATCCATATCCCTTCCCTCTTTCTTTAGAAAACAAGCAGCCATCTAGAGAATACTAATAATACAATAAAAATAAAAGTGAGCAAACTAAACAAACCAACAAACAAATATTAGAGCCAAAAAAATCACACAAGATAAAAATTTAAAGGTAAACACACACACACACACACACACACACACACACACATACACACACACACACACATCCATACACACAGAATCTCATAAAAACAGAAAACCAGAAGCCATATACATAAGAAACTTGCAAGGTTAAAATAAAATACCTTGACAAAATATTGTTAGAAAGAGAACACCCAAAAGCTGCTGTAGAATTCATTTTGTGTTGGCCATCAACTGCTGGGTAGGGAGCCTGTTCTAAAGTGGTTTGTATGACCAGTGAGATTTTGTTGTAGGAAACATTCATTTGCTAGCGGTTATCAATTAGAAATTGTTTCTGGGTGCAGAATTGGGGATTGTACCCACTTCTCTTCTTTCTGCTTAGATGTTCTCTGAGGTAGAGTCCTGCAAGTGCTGTTGGTACTGCCTCAGTATCAGTGAGTTCATGTGTTCTTTGGTCCTGTTGTATTTAGAAGACCTTGCTTTGTTAGTGTCTTCCATCTCTCTGTCACTTACATGTTTTCTACCTTCTTTTCTACAAGGTTCCCAGAACGCTGAAGAGAAGAATTTTATAGCAATCTCAACCACCTCCATAGGATTGGGAGTTTCAAGATCTTTGACTCTCTGTACTTTATCCAGCTCTGGTTCTATTTGTTTCAATCACCTTCAGAGAAAGCTCCTATGATGATGACTGAATAAACACACTGATTAATGAGTATAGTATTTGGAGTGTTTGGGTTTACAATTACACATATGAGTAAGATATAAGACCCTTATTATCCATGCTAGGGTGATCCTAGGATTTTGGACAAGCAATGAAATTCAAAATATTCAAATCTTTTATAAAAACTGTGCATATTGCTGATCAAAATCCTTGTATAGTTCTTAAATAATTTTAATTCCTTATAGCACATAGACCAATGTAAATAGTAATTACAGTACATAATAATGGAATAATGAAGTGAAAATTCTGTCTCCAGAGGAATAGGTTCATAGCTCATTGTAGACTGCTTGTCAAAATCTTGGATTTTATAATAAATGCCACTAAAGCAAGATATAACATTGGAGAGGAAAAGATATTTTTATAAGACTAACACATAAAGTTTTACTAAATGCTTTTGATCTATGGTTGAATGATTGTATAGTCATAAAATTTATAGAAATGGAAGGACTAATGTATATACATTTTAACCATCATATTACAAATAATTATCTTATGCAATCTTACCTTTTACTTATACATAACTAAATTCCAAATATATTCCTGTATGTAAGGGAAAATGCCCACATTCAAAGGCATTTTTGTGTGTGATTAAGGTTTCCTGTTATATACAACAGGGTTATATGATGTGGTACATGTAGGAAGACACAATAGTGTATCTGTGTGTGTGTGTGTGTGTGTGTATGTGTGTGTGTGTGTGTGTGTGTGTGTGTGTGCACCTGTGTGTGTTTACATGAATATTAGGGGTGAAGAAAGAAAGAAGTGTAGTAAAGCTTATAGTCTTAGATGAGGTACATATGATTGTGAAAACCAAGAGGTGAAGTATTGCAGAAACTTGTGGTTTATTTTCTTTTTTACTTTATTGCTGTATTGTTGTAACTTTCAATATGTAAGTAATATTGATTATCAGAGAATGCTATAGATATATAAAGATAAAAATAAGGAAGTCAAATTATAGATAAATGACCATGAAATTATAGATAAATTCATATGAAGGACATAAATCATATTTTGTTTTATTAGAATGGAAGACCAATGAAACAACATATAGAAAATAACATTCAGGTCAAGGGTTAGAAGATATGGTATGCAAATTCCCAAAATAAGGAGGTTTAAAATTATTGAAATGACTTTGTGGTCAATATGCAAATAATAAATAAATACTGTGGTATGCTCATTTCCAATTGTAACTTGTATGATACCATCCATATACCAAAAGCTTTGGAACATCCGGGAAGAAGAATGTAAGGGCCAGAATGAGGGGAATGGTGGGAAATAGCTTCTTCAAGACAAAACAGAGATGCTCTTCTCTCTTTCTCTTGCCTCTCTCTTGTCTCTCTTATCTCTTACCTCTCCCCATTCCCTTCCCTCCTCTCTCCACATGGTCATGGCTGGCCTCCACTTCTCTACTTCTCTATTCTCTTCCCCTCTCTGACTTTCTCTGCCTCTACTA
>CM052700.1:108379037-108400829 GCA_028551405.1 Uromys caudimaculatus
CTTCAAAGTTCCTATATTTTTAAATTAAAATTTACCACACCATTCAATATTCTAATCAAATTTTAAAGAATTCTAAAATACCTATCTTTTGCCCAGTGGAGATGCTGCCTCTCTGTGGTGTGTGATCCCCTACATGTATGAAATTAGCCTCCTAACTCTAACCTGCAATTTCCCAAACCTGAAGCTCAGTTTTATACATTTGTTTATTTTTCCTAAGTAGATATGAAGGCACAATCATTTTGTCTGTTTTATGACCTGAATCTGCACCATTCAGGGAAGTAAACAAAAAAAAAGTGATAGACACACTTTAACTTCCTTATACATAAAATTGATTCCTTTTTACAGAGAAAATACCCCTTTTGGCTAGAAAATAGTATATCATACTGAATTCTATCATTAAGATTTTTATTTAAAAACATAAAAAAAGATACTTGTGGAATAAAAATGGTAAAAAAAATATAAAATGGCAATATCAGAACAACTTAGGCAAGTCTTTTATATGCAAGTTGCTTGTATCTTATACTCTCCAGTGAACAAAATCTTTTTATTCGTTGTTTCAATTTTGATAGCATTTACACTAGAGTCATTTACTGACATACACATTACTTTTCTGTTCATAATTTCTTCCTGTCCTAAATTTTAATTTATGATGAATTTATTACACTGTGCATTATCTCCGTAATTCAAAGCTATATGTTTTAAATAAGGCAAATCGTTGATAAACTGAAGATTTGTCTTTTGCATAATACTTGGAACACTGTGTATGTTTGGTAAAATTAAAATGGAATTGACAGTCTAATTCTGCAAAAAAAAGCTTTCTCAAATTGAATGAGTAAGACAGTGCATATTAATATTTGTAAAGAAAATTCATATTTATCACATCACATTTAAAAACTTTAGATCACCGACAGAAATTAAAAACTATTTTCCATGAGTCCTCCCTGTGTTTTCTTAAGAGGTGGTTGATAATTACTTTTTCTCGGTTCGTGGTTAGTGGGTTCACATCCTCGATATAGTTTCTTTATTACTAAAAGTCAATACACCCTGCACGATACTAGTCATTCTCAGGCACCTGGATGTCACTGTGCTGTGCATGGTTACAGCTGAGGTTGAACCAAACATATTCTAGCCTTTCTTTTCAGCTGCAACCTATAAACTGGTCAGCTCTGGGGCGTCTGGTTGGTTGATGTTTTTCTTCCTATAGGGTTGCAAACCCCTTCAGCTCCTTCAGTCCTTTCTCTTAACTCCTCCATCGGTGACCCCATGTTTGCAACCCCATAGGAAGAACAATAATATCAACCAACCAGACACCACAGAGATCCCAGGGACTAAACCACCAACCAAAGAGTACACATGGAGGGACCCATGACTCCAGCTGCATATGTAGCAGAGGATGGCCTTGTCGGGCATCAGTGGGAGGAGAGGCCTTTGATCCTGTGAAGGCTCTATGCCCCAGTGTAGGGTAATGCCAGGGCAGTGATGTGGGAGTTGGTGTGTAAGGGAGCACCCTCATAGAAGCAGTGGAGGGGGATGAGATAGGGGGTTTTGAGAGGGGAATCCGGAAAAGGAAATAATATTTCAAATGTAAATAAGGGAAATACCCAATTTCAAAACAAAACAAAACAGTTCAGCTCTTTCCAATCTGTGGAGTGAGTGTCTTGCTTTTCACATTTTTGTGTGTGTTTTTCCTTTTGATTTCACTGTTGAAACATGATTCCTGATCAGTCTTAAACCACTGTTCTGCATTCCTGGACTTCAAAAAAGTTATGCTGTGACACACACACACACACACACACAAATCTGTGCAAGCTTGAGGCTTTGTTTAGGCAAGTGTTATATTGCAATCAACTGTGAGGTCCAAGATATGAATCAATAATGTGTAATGAGGAAGGCGTTCAGAAACAGAGATGTGTATATATTGATCAAGGCCATGTGGTGATACTTCAGGAGAAATGATTGCACCTAAGGACAATGACTTAACATTTGCCAATTCCAAATCATGCTGGCTATAGAACAAAGCATCTGTGAGTAATGACCAATTACAGAAATTTGGTAGGATGGCCCAAGGTGTAATAAAAGAGGAAAGGAGATAAAGGACTAATAAATAGAACTAAAGGATACTTTGCATATAGCTCCCTGCTCTGATATTAACAGATGAGGAATAATGAGCCACTTTTGCATGACACAGATTAAAAACCATAGGCTTATCTCACGAGAAAGGAGAAGGAACCTTTGGAGCTGAATTACACAATTTATTGTTTCAGAGTAACGATATTTGCCCTCTTCCTATCGAAAGAAGTGAAGTCGTTGCAAAAAAAGCTGCAGATGGGGTACATTGTCTTATTTGTGCCATCTTTGAGATGATGAAAAACTTTACAATCATCTTCAGATAACTGATAGATAGAAATGCCAGATTTGGCAATGTCCTCATTGCCAAATGATGATGATGGTTCTGAGAGTTTGAAGAAAGGTCTGATCATTTCAGCATCTGTACATCTGATAAATGCTTTTACTGTTTTCTATGCTGACAATAGATTTCCGGCCCTTTAATTTATATTGTAATCATGGCTTTTAAACCAGAATTTGAAATTTGGGGACAAGGATATATTGAGCTAATTGGCCTTAGGAAAGTGGCTTCTCCACTGCTCTGAAGTTTAACATGTATTTGGTAGTGATCACTCTTCCTGGGGTCTTGGCTCAGTTCTCATTTAGCTATCTTCACCACTAGTGATTTTGGTGGATAGGGAGATGTATCACTAATTCCCCTTCAAAGCATCCTAAAAATTGAATGCTAGTGAGTCTTCGTTTTTTGCCATTCATAATGTCCTAGGGGTTATGCAAATCCCTCCTGTTCCTTAGGTCATAAGACGGGAAGCGTCTGTCCTTTGCCAAAGGATACATATTTTTTTCAGCTCCTTTTTCTCTATCTATATCTTGCTGTGGTATTTGGAACCACTTCACAGTTGTCTATCATTACTGCCTTCTCTTGTCTTCAGCCTTTGGTAATTGAATTTCCAGAATGCCTAGGGAGAAGTGGTACCTTTAAGCTCTTGAGATTTATCTTTCCCAGAAAGACTCTAGGAAATAAAGATGATTTAATCCACAATGCATTTTATCTCTTGAATTCTTCATTGTTTTGGAGCAAAGAAAATGTTGTAACTTTATAGAATCCAACATGTCTTATGCATCTGAGATACCCTTTGCTGTTTTCTTTAGCATACTTCTTTCAAAAACATATAAGGATCCATGAGAAAGACATCATTGATGGAGTATAGGAAGGTCCTAACAAAAGAACACCTCTATGTTGTACTGATAGGTTAACACATGGATGACTTTAAAGGTTAGTAATATGTCAGCTCATTTTTTATATTCCCTTAATGACTCCCTCAGTTGTCGACACAAGAGAACGTCCTCTTTATTTTTATCAAACCTAGAAGCCTTGTCTTCTTATGAATATTTTGTAGATTTAAGAATATTTCTGGCCTTCATGAACTCATATTTTTGTATGGATGCTAAAGTTACCATTGATGACAATTGCTTGGATGGGATATAACAGGTTTTGTAAGTATGAATTTCAAACGTGAAACAAAAGAATTCTTAGTTTGAAACATCAAGATCTTTACTACTGGGAGGGACTGAGTAGGCAAAATTCTTCAAATCCTACAGAAGGAGGGCTGTAGTTCTTCCCTCACATTTCTTCCTAAGGATATACTTAAATGGTTGCTTTTCCCTGTTATTTTTTCCTGTTGGTACAGATTTCTTGTTCTCTGTTCTGCATGCTTAGAATTCTTAGCTTGAAACTGGGATCATGATAGACTTAGCCTCTAAGATTTCCCATGACTTTTTAATTGGTTATCTGTCACACAAGACCCAGGGCAGCTCCTTGGACTTTACTAGGTCAGGTTCAGTACCTATGATGATAGTATACAGTTCATTTTGCTTCCTGTATGCAACAGAAAGGCAGTGACCAGAAGGCCCTGAAAATCAAAATGTAGAGCTCATAATGACGGGCTTTGCCTTCACCACACTATGTGTTTCCTCTGCTATAAAAAAGAAGCATAGAAATTGGGGTGAAAGGTGAACTTGGGACTTGATATTTTAGTTTACCAACAGTTAGCAATACAATGGTTCTATTATTCTTAAAGACTCTGTAAAGGCTCTGACACCCCAAGTCTCTTTCTATCACATATAAGTGTACTAGCAGATGCTAATTACTTGTTCTCTGCTGGTGTGAAAAAAAGAAATGGGTGCCTCTCCCATCCCTATATATTTGCTTGCTGGATGATAGCTTGGAATTCCAGCAGCACTGAGCCATATAATAAGATACAAGTACAGCCACATGTATAAGCTCTTCACCGACACCATTAAAGACTAGACTCTATGACCTACTCTACAAATTTATTCATTTAAAAGAAGCAGTACTGAAAGTGCGACCCTCTGCATATGGCATTCTGTTAAGAACTCCAAGAAAGAACAAAGATAGCAGAATCTTCTGAATATTTTAGCATTAGGATGTGTTTTATGTTTATGATATGTTATGACAACTGTGGCATTTACTCGTTGGCTTCTCATTTTTCTAATCCTTCCAGGAATGTGAACATCTAGGAATAGCTAGATGTAATGTATTTTTCCTAAAAATACAGATACAGATTTTCTTCAAACTAATGAAATTTATTATAGACAATGACTATGGGCTAATCCTCTGTAGGGTGACATTTTAATTCTCTCCACAGTGAGTGTGACACTGGGATCCAGATGGTATTAGCTTTATATGTCTTTATAGCCACAGAATTGTACACCATACACAAGTGAAACTAACTTCTCCAGGTACTACTTGAGACTTGAGGAACTGAGGCAACTGGAGCAACACAGCACTACTGACCTCACACTATTGACCTCAACATGTTTAGAATCAAGAACACTCCTAAGAAAGAAGATCCTAACCAGGAAAAGACAGTGACAGAGCAGATCAATCTTGTTGGACAGCATATGAAGGCAAATATTTCTGATGTCATGAGCCCCCTATCACCACATGCTCTTTTATTAGGCTTTTACATTTTCCTAGTTATTGTCCAAAAGCAATGATTGTCTTAAGACCCATTATGATCATATTACATTTCTATAACTGAATTTTTTAAGAAAACTTTCTGCCTTCCACCTCATCGTCCACAGTTATTCTAAGATTTCTCTAAAGTTATTCTGTGCATAGGTCACACAAGTGACAGGGCTCTGGAGAAGGACTATATCAACTTCTCACATCATGGTTTTAATACTTACCTCTAGGGAAAGCTCCCCTTCCTCCCGAACACAAAATTTATACATTCTGCTAGCCAGAAGCTGATTTTCTCCTCCCTTTATGTGCAGTACATTCTGTAATGCCTTCTAATGTCCTATATCTCTTTTGTGTAGTATATGTCTGTATAGACTTGGATCTCAAATGCAAACAGAATTTCATTAATGTGGAAGAACATACTAACAATTCCCAGGAGTATTTAGTGTCACTAACTTGTTGGTCAAACGAAAGTTATCAATTCTTTTACCAATGCTGTCTGAATCATATATTTTACTCAAACCTTCATTGTTACACAGATATAATGACTTCATGATTGTAGCCATATGGTGTTGACAGAAAAGGCTTATAAACATCTATAACTAACTATACATGTATTTTATATACAATTCAGTTATATGATTATTTTATCTTCCTTGGCCAGTCATGGATGAAGAGGAACTCATGGGGTACCATCCCTCCCTGCTAAATAATAACCTCCTTATGAATGTTGTGGGGGGGCAGTAAGTATCTTCATATATATGCACACTAATGAGGCTGGAACGCTCCATTGACTAGCTCCATACACAGTTATACAGAGGACCTTAGTTAAAGTTGTTGGGACAGAAGACAAAACAAAATAATAGAAACAGTAAAAAGACCTGTAGCGAGGGTAGGTTTAGAGGGGTTTGGGGTTATGAGAGTGGAAGGAAAGTAATCATATGGCCTTGCAAACATGTGTGCCAATGTTAAAGAATAAATGAAATTTTTAAAAAAAAATTAAGGGATTCATACCTTTAAAATCATATTTAAGGTAAATTTATTTCCTAAGGTAAAGTGCATAAAAGGGGATAAGTAGGAGAGGATGAAACATTCATAAAGAAGAGAAGGAAGAAAAATGCATAAATAAATCAGAGAAAAGAAAGCTGGGTTGGCAAAGGCAAAGCAAAAGTTTCCATAGTACTATCCAAAAGATCTCAATACAAATATTAATATTTAAAGAAGAAAAGTAACTGTTAATGCCCATAGTTCAGCCCTGAAAATAATGGAACATTTATTATCAAAGTAAAAACTTTCCACTTATAAAACTAAATGTTACTGCAGGAAGAAAGCAATAGAGCTTAGAAGTTAGGGCAAGAGAGAATAGACAGATCTTTAAAGGGAGAATCAATAAAACCAAAAATTGCCACCATCTGCCAGATTCATCTCGACCATTAAGAGACAAGTGAAGCAAATGAGGCCTCCCAATCCTTGTATCCTCAGTCTGCCAACATTTAATAATTCACCCTGAAACATGGAGACACATTGCAACAGCTTATTAACACTAAAAACAACACGGATGGGAGGATGTGTATGGTGGTGCTTTAAATACAACACACAATTTTATAATTTCTTAACTTTATTATTTTAAAACTAAATTGGGAGCTTATGGAAATGGGTAGTCAAATTAAAAAAAAAAATGAGTGACTGAATCTACCCTCTTCCTAATCCCCAGTGCTGTGCCTTGAAAACAGAGAGAGTTAACCCATTGACAATATAAGTAGCTAAAGTCACTGGTTTATTCTTTTATATAAATGCTATATTTACTAAACATTCTTCCCAATAGTCTAGAGCAGTCATTGTATGCAAAGCAAAAGACAAATTCTATCTCGATCTCATGAATTACTAAAAATGCTGCTTTTTTGTGTTCTACTTTTATATGCCAGGTATTGGCATTTCCTGTCTTACTTACAGTTAATATTTTCATTAAGCTCAGCTATACCCACAATCCAGCAGTTAGGTGAGCTCCACTTCCTAAACAGTAACCAGAGATTGCTTTCTAGTTATATTTTCCATGTGAGAGGGTATAGTTCAACTGCCATCAAGTATCCTCAATGCACAAAATGGAAAATCTGTGATTTTTATTTAACAATATCTCTTGGAAAATAGACATCACAGGCTAAAGAAAGTTCAGCATAACATGTGTTTCTCTGTAGTTATCAACCTTCAAGGCTTTGAACTTTGATTCAGTCCAAAACCAGTTATTCAATTCTATATTGTGCTCTTCCAAAATACACTTAGCACTATCAGGAAAGGAAAAACACAGACATCAGAGAATCGCCCTCTTCTGACCTACATGCATTACAGTGTTGGATGGGTTTTCTTTGTATTAAAAAGCATTCTTAAACAAACACATATAAAAGCCCAAATGCTACAGCATATTTAGATAAAAGGCAGATGTTTCTGCAGATTCTATAATGACTGTGTCAAACACTGACAATTATCATAATGAGTCATGCTCAAGGGTGGTCTACATTATGGTGTAGAAAAACTCAGAGACTTGAAAATGTCTGATATTTTCAAGCTTGTATCAATAATAAGAAAAAATAACATGGTATCAACTACTTCAAAGAGGACAGATAATCCAACTATTTAAAAATTTCATTTAGAAACCAGTATTGCTACATATATATGTGTGTGTGTGTGTGTGTGTATGACATTAATTCATACAAGTATGTAGCAGTTGAGCAGTTGGAAAGGCCATATGAGAATAATATACAAAAATAGTACTTTCTTGACTAGAAGCTTTATGGAATATAAAAGCACATTTTTTTTGAGAAATGGCTACACTATTTTTTTGGAGTCAACCACTGCTTCTGGCTTTTGCAATGTTTTTATGTCGTCTTCCATACAGGTCCCTGAGCCTTGGGGGAAGACCGAGATAAAGACATTCCATATACAGCTGATTGCTCTAATGTCTGTCACTGTCTTTACATTGTCCAGTTGTGGGCCTCTTTGTTAATTATAATCCACTATAAGAACAAGGTTCCCCGATGAGGGTTGAATGATGAGCTTCACTGTGGGCACAGTAATATGTCATTAGGAATGAGTTTACCACTGTGTCCCTTTTAGTGGTAGCCTATGCACATGACCTGTCTAGCCTCGTGTTCTTGGACACTTTAGCAATGTTCGGCACTAATTTCATTTGATAAAGTGGGCTTTAAATTCAATCGTAAAAATGTGTTGCTTAGTGCCATAACATGTATACCACAATTGCTCCGGCATAACTGTCACATAGGCCTTTGTCGTAGTGCGCAGTCTGGGTGACATGCATAGTAGTTGAATGACATATCAAATATTAACTTTGGAACAGTAAGGCTGCACAGTGCTATGAAATAAGAGGTTAAACAGAGATCTACATGCCTTTTCTCAAGCAAGAGCGCGTTGGCAACTCAGAGCACCTCCACCAACCAACAAACACACAGGTCCTCATGTGCACACTGATATGAAGAAATTTCCCTTTATGGGACAAATTTTAGAGATAGTGTCTGTCATTGGAACAAGTAGTTGAAAATGTAGGAGCATGATAGGTTTTATCTAACAACTGTAAAAGGTTGATTTTCTCACTCCTGTTCTGTATGAGTGACATCATTCAGCCACATGGAGTACAACAATAACTTATAAATTAAAAAGATATTTTAATTAGCACCTGTGGAACATGGAAGATGGAAATGCACAAATATACTTTGTACAGCTAACCAACTTTTGGATATGGCTACTTAAATGTTGAGTATATTTGACAGAATTTTTGAACTGCTGTCATACACGGCCCAATGGCAACATGCTTATTTCATAGCCACTATTTAACCCATGGGATGGGCCTGTATGGCCACTATGGTGATTCTTGCCTCCACCTACCAGAGTTTTCTTCTTCCTCGTTTGAAGTCCAATTGCTCCAAACAACAGATGGGAGAAAAAGACAGTTTGAAATGTCAGCTCCATGAGCAAGTTAAGAAAATTAGAATCCCCCTTTGTTTTTACCCAAATCCAATGACATACATTTTTTTAAAAAACCTGTAGCAGGGAACAAGTTGCATGTCTATCATCAGAAGGCTGGAGAAAACATTTAATACAAATATGGCTAATTAGCCACAGAGAAAGAGTCACATGAAATGCTTCTTTTTAAATCATGTACCGTATGAGATAATGAATTTAATGAATCAATTTCACATGCTATATTGAAATTAATATGTATTAAAGTTTATACTACCTATACTTACAACCTTGTGAAAATATGAAAATTTCCACTCTTTCTAGATATTTAGAGCAATGGCTAGGATATTAAATTTTATATTATTAACTGATATTATCCCTTACTGTTCATACAGCATGCTAGGTAACAAATAAAATTACAATGTGTAAATTAAGTAGAATCTGAATTTTATTTTAGAGTGCTATATTAGATGTTGTTAGAATTAATAAGGATTTAAAGAGCTAGAGATGTCTCTGCAGTTAAAAGCACTGGCTGTTTTTTACAGAGAACCCAAGTTTGATTTCTAGCCTCCTGTACTTCCTGTTCCAGAGAATCAGATGCTCTCTTCTCTCCTTCACAGGGGTCCCACACATGGCAAACAGACATACATCAGGCAAAACATTCATACAATACAAAGAAAGAAAGACATATATTTTAATGACTTTCATTTTTCTAGTTGATATACATATATTTGATATTGTTAACAATTTAAGTAAAATAAGTATAATTTTAGAAATACATTTAAAGAATATATTGTGGATAAAGACTATGTCAAAAATAATTTATAATATTTAAATCTTACACATATATTAGACTAAATTTCTGTTCTCTATAACTGGCTAGATAAACTCTTTAAATTTGTAAGCTCCAAATACTAGCGTCCATTGGTTGTAGTAGCAATACACCTCAGGGACCCTCTTGTTTAAGAGACTGTTTCTAAATTCCTAGCTATGAGAGTTTCTGTTTTCTTATCTAAATACCTTAAATGAGTCAAGTGTAGTGAATACTATACTTCATCCAGTATAAAATGGATAATGAGCTTACTGCTTCCCTCAAAGCGTCCTAAAAATCATTAGGGAAAAATAAAACATAAAAATTCAGGCATTTGAAAAGACTTGATTTTTTTTCTCTTAAAGATAATGTAACACTGCTTGTTTATGGCATAGTTTATCATTTTCTTTCTTTTGTTCTTTCTTTTCTTTTTTTCTTTTTTTTCCAGAGTAAAGTCGATTACTATCAATACTGTATTATGTAGTACTAAAAAATGATACAAAAAGACGAAGGGTGTAAAATGAATATTTGGCCAGGCTTAGTGAGTAGGAAACTGAGATCCTTCTCATATAAGTCAAATTCTTTATTGGATAGCATTACATAAATAGGAGATCTATACTGGCTTTTTTAAATGTCAGCATGCCTTAAGTTAGAATCATTAGAAAGCAGAAAGCCTCAATTGAGAAAAATGCTCATGTAGGATCTGGCTATAAGAAATTGTCTTATTCAGCAACTGATGGGCCAGAGCTTGACCCATGGTGGGTGATGCTATCACTGGGCTGGTGGTCCTGGGTTCTATAAGAAAGCATTCTTTGCAGGCCATGATGAGGAAGCCAGTAAGCAGCATCACTCCATGGCCACTGTATCAGCTTCTGCCTCCAGGTTTATTCCCAGTTTGAGTTCCTGTCCTGACTTCCTTTGATGATGAACAGTGCTGTAGAAGTACAAACCAAATAGACCCTTTCCTCATCGACTTCCCTTTCTGTCTTGGTATTTCATTGCATTAATAGAAACCCTAACTAAGATAGGAGATAAGAAGGCTAAGTGTGACAACTTGTATCTAGTATACAGAAATCGAGTCTAGACTCAAGGAAACGAGTATCCCAGGGCATAAAGCCAGTCCATGATACATGTGAGATTAAGTTTTGCTGTTTTCGTGGTTTTTTAAAACCATAAACTAACAGTTACTCAGTTTTATCACACAAGACCACTGAAACAAAATAATTATTCTAAAAAGATTTATGGAACTGTGATGGCTAACTCCTCTAGGAGAAGTTGCAATTTCTCATAATATCTAAGTTGTCCTTGTGTCTTGGTCTTTCCAGACACTTTACAGAGTGAGGCCCTGGCACATTTCCTGTGCCTCAGGACAGTTCCTGTGACACTTTGAATCCTAATGGAGTCCTTATTCTCATCCTGACTTAGCCAAGGGTTAACACAGTTTCCATGCCTTCTGATTTCACAGCACATAAAGGACAGTTTATTATATTTTATCCTAACCATCAGATGAGTTTTAGTTAGAGTAAGTACAGCAACACAGCCATATATGCTGTTGCTTGAGAAATAAAGAAAAGCAAAAGATAATCAATTTCTTCCAATCTTTACTTTGCTCAACCACTTGATTTGAAACCACATATTGCTTCTCTAGAATTAACAGTTAAAGCATCCTGTTGCAACTCAATGCACATTAAAACGCATACTCAATTTTGATTATATTGAAAAACTCCATCATAAGAGTTCTTCTGAGACATTTACATTTAAAATAATAGCACTTTATAGTTAAGCTAGCATATTCAAACACATAGAAACAAAGAAGTTTCCTGTGAAATAGTTGTATCATATGGGCTATGGTTAACTATGTGCATCTTTATTTATTTATTTTACACATTCTGCTCATTTGTTTCCAGGGGAGGCAGTCCAGTTCCAGTGTTCATTGTAAGCTCAATTTGGTTTTACTTCCTCACTATGTTTTCTTGGCATCTGCTTTTATGGAAATATAGCTGGTCATTAACACAGCTTTGCATGCCTTGTAACTGGGTTGTTTTTCATGCAAAATAGACATTTGTAAAATAATTACAGATGGGAAATTACACCCCATGGAATTTATTCTTCATTATAAAAGTATCCTGTTCTGATAATTTTATATACACTTCATTACAAAGGGAGCACACAGGGAAAATAAAAAAATCCAGTTATGATAACAATCTTGAGAGCACTTGCTCTTTCCAAGTAAGAAAAAGTGGGTTATATACAAAAGTAATCATTGTAAGAAAATTACTTATGGAAATAATTTCTGATATCCCTCCTTCTCACCATCCTCTCTATTCAAGAAAAATAGTATATAAACTATAACATGAGGCTTCTGACAGAACTTCTATGTGTCGTAGGGTAACTGATCAGCTAATACACAGAAAAGGGGGACTTCTCAGAGTATTATGGGACTTTGTGGGGTTGTTTTGGGCAGGATTTCTTTATTTAGTAAAATCTGGCTTCGAACTTGCTCAATAGTCAAGATTAGTCTCGAACTCTTCATCCTTCTGACAGACTCCCAAGTCTTTAAGCAACCAGGTTTGACAGCGTTCCTTTCTTGCAGATTTACATAACTGAAACTTCTCCTGACCCAGGTTTATTTTTAGCCAAGCCTACACGCTTTAAGGGGCTAAAGTTGAGTCTTTTGTAGAGTTGGTCTTCATCTTTCTTTTGCTGGTTTTATTACTATATCTGCAAACACTACCTGAGGGGGTCTCAGCAACCAGGTTTGACAGCGTTTTTGTTGAATATGGCATCTCTTTCTTGAGTTTTTTCTCCCCATATTTAGTTTCTGTGTAAATGTAACCACAGAAGGAATCTTTGAGTTACAGAATGATGACATATTAGAATAGGAAAACAATTTCATATATAAAATCATGATATCAATGAAATGTACCAGCTGAAAGTGTTGTGTGCAGATCTTACAGGGAATTAAAGAGATATAACTTTATACTCTTTTAACTCAACGTCAAAGTCAAATGCTTTTGTTTTGACGTTTATCTTAATGACTGCCATACTGGATCATATAAAGCATAAGCACTCATTTGAATCAGGAAATATAGAAGCTTCTTAATTATTTACCCAATTGGACTTGTTTTTAGATTTATTTATAAAGTTCAGAAAAAACAGTAGAAATAAGACAGATTAATGGAGTACAGTGAAGAAAGACTTTAGTACCTTGACTGCTTTGTAGAGCTATTGACAGTTAACATCTTATTCTTGGGTTTCTGACTTTCTTCTTAAGACTATGTAACCAGAAGAAACTCCTCTGTAACATGTCTTTTGATTTCCTTTAATTTGTTGTCAGTACCTAGAAGGCCACCTTTATCATTAAAAATTTATTTATTTTCCCTTGGTTTTTGACAGCCATTTTTGATCTTCTTAAACTTAACCAATCGGAACAAAAAGAGTTTGTTGCCTCCAAACTCTTTTCTACTGTATAGTATGTGTCTAAAAGCTATGGTCTACTATATCTCAAATAGTACACTTTTTGCTGTAATTTTTTTTATTTTTATTTTTAGATACTTTATTTACATTTCCAATGTTTCCCCCTTTCTAGGTCTCCTCTTTGGAAACCCCCTATCCCCTTCCCCTCCCCACCTCTATGAGGGAATTCCACCTCCCACCCACCCACCCACCAACTCTCATTGGAATTCCCCTTCACTGGGGCCTCTCCTCCACTTGGTGGCCAAAAAGGCCCTCCTCTACCATATATGTGGTCCATACCATGGGTCCCTCAATGTGTATTCTTTGGTGGTCCAGCCTCCAGAGAGACTGGGGGGGGGTGTCAGGCTGTCACACCAGTTGACACTGTTGCTCCCTACATGGGGCTATAGACTCCCTCAGCTCCTTCAGTCCCTTCTCCAACTCCTCCATCTGGGACCTCACTCTCAGTACAGTGGTTACTGTAAAGTGAAACTTGGATATTCCAAACTTTTGGGCTAATATCCACTTATCAGTGAATACATACTAAGTTTGTTCTTTTGTGACTGAGTTACCTCGCTCAGGATGACATTTTCAAGTTCCATCCATTTGCCTGCAAATTTCATTAAGTCATTGTTTTTAATAGCTGAATAGTACTCCATTGTGTAGATGTACCGCATTTTCTGTATCCATTCCTCTCTTAAGGGACATCTGGGTTGTTTCCAGCTTCTGGCTATTATAAATATGGCTGCTATGAACATAGTGGAGCATTTGTCTTTATTACATGTTGGAGCATCTTCTGGGTATACCTGGGTATACCCAGGAGTGGTATAGCTGGGTCCTCAGGTAGCATTATGTCCATTTTTCTGAGGGTCCGCCAAACTGATTTCCAGAGTGGATGTACCAGCTTGCAATCCCACCAACAATGGAGGATTGTTCCTCTTTCTCCACATTCTCGCCATCATCTGCTGTCACCTGAGTTTTTGATCTTAGCCATTCTGACTGGTATTAGGTGGAATCTCAGACTTGTTTTGATTTGCATTTCCCTGATGACTAAGGATGTTGAACATTTCTTTAGGTGCTTCTCAGCCCTGTGAATTCCTCAGTTGAGAATTCTCTGCTTAGCTCTGTTCCCCATTTTTGATAGGGTTATTTGGTTTTCTGGAGTCTAACTTCTTGAGTTCTTTGTATTATATTGGATATTAGCCCTATATCGGATGTAGGATTGGTTAAGGTCTTTTCCCAATCTGTTGGTTACTGTTTTGTCCTATTGACAGTGTCCTTTGCCTTACAGAAGCTTTGCAATTTCATGAGGTCCCATTTGTCAGTTCTTCATCTTAGAGCATAAGCCACTGGTGTTCTGTTCAGGAACTCCCCCGTACCCAGGTGATCGAGAGTTTTCCCCACTTTCTCTTCTATTAGATTCAGTGTATCTGGTTTTATGTGGAGGTCCTTGATCCACTTGGACTTGAGCTTTGTACAGGGAAATAGGAATGGATCAATTTGCATTCTTCTACATGTAGACCGCAAGTCCCAGTGAGCAGTGGTGCTCTTCCTAACCCCACTCACGGCTTTTCCACGCTCCTGGGAGGTTAGCTTTCTTCCGGCTCTAATTGGCTATGGAGCCCTGGTGGCCCAGACAGAGGTCTCCTGCCACAGATGGGAACCGGAGGATTCCTATGCCCGCCTACCTCAGTCCCTGTGTCCTGCAGGTTCCGATAAGCAGTGGTGCTTGTCTTAATCCCACTCGAAGCTTTTCCGCTCCTGGAAGGGTTGCTTTCTTCCTGCGCTAATTGGCTATGGAGCCCTGCGGCCCAAGCTGAGGTCGGCAGCCACAGATGGAAACCTGCCTCTAATTTTTTAAATGTACTTTCTCATGTATCACACAGTAAGGAGAATAAATATTTTTGAGTATTTTCTTTTAAAAAAGACATGTTTCAAAAATAGAATAAGAAATGTTAAATCAAAATCAATTTCATTTGCTATATCTTTTAAGCAACCTGTAAATAATTGCAAGGTCAACAGATAAAGCAGTAACAAAATGAGTTTACTTTAGAAGGAGCAAGAAATTATTAAAAATATTTTAAAATTTTATTCCATAAATCAATAGTAAATATAGGGATTAGATCCCATGCCATATCAATATGAGTTTTGTTGTTTTGATTAAACAGTTAGCATTGGATGGGTATGATCTGTGCTTTTTCATCAGTTTGGCAGACCAACAAAAAAATGATACTACCTGAGGACACAGCTATACCACTCCTGGGCATATACCCAGAAGATGCTCCAACATGTAATAAAGACACATGCTCCACTATGTTCATAGCAGCCATATTTATAATATCCAGAAGCTGGAAACAACCCAGATGTCCCTCAGCAGAGGAATGGATACAGAAAATGTGGTACATTTACACAATTGAGTACTACTCAGCTATTAAAAACAATGACTTAATGAAATTTGCGGGCAAATGGATGGAACTTGAAAATATCATCCTGAGCGAGGTAACTCAGTCACAAAAGAACGAACATGGTATGTACTCACTGATAAGTGGATATTAGCCCAAAAGTTTGGAATACCCAAGTTTCACTTTACAGTAACCACTATACTGAGAGTGAGGTCCCAGATGGAGGAGTTGGAGAAGGGAGTGAAGGAGCTGGGGGAGTCTGTAGCCCCATGTAGGGAGCAACAGTGTCAACTGGTGTGACAGCCTGAACCCCCCCCCCCGTCCCTCTGGAGGCTGGACCACCAAAGAATACACATTGAGGGACCCATGGTATGGACCACATATGTGGCAGAGGAGGGCCTTGTTGGGCATCAGGGGGAGGAGAGGCCCCAGTAGAGGGGAATTCCAAGGTGGGAATACAGGAGAGGATTGGTGGGTGGGTGGGAGGTGGAATTCCCTCATAGAGTTGGGGGGAGGGGGAGGGGATAGGGGGTTTCCAAAGAGGAGACCTAGAAAGGGGGAAACATTGGAAATGTAAATAAAGTATCAAAAAAAAGTGTAAGTACAAAAAAATAAATAAAAAGTTGAAATTTTAAAATGTGAATATATAACTTACAGTTATGACAGGAAAAGCAGAATTCATTTCAAATGTATTTTTCCTCAATCAAAATGCATAAGTAAAACTCATATAATCTATAGTTGATTAACAAAATCAGTTTCATTTTTTTCATATTTACTCCACTCTAACTTCAATACAAACTGCAAATTTCTATTATACTATTGAATCAAAATTAAAGAAAGGTTTCTATAGCATGTATTTAAACACAAATGGGAAAATAATAAGATTTCAAAGTAGCACAGTAATTTACATGCTCACGATAATATTAAATGATTCAACATAGGGAACAAAACTGAAATACATACAGACTTCAAATCACTTCAATAGCTTGTTCTTAGAGACATTTCATAAAATTGTTCCTTTGCCATGTGTACAGGTTCATTTTTCTTTTTAGGATTTTCTGTAACCATACAAATACCCCATTCTCACAGTCTGGAATTCTTGAATCTGTCCTGTCTGTTCTCTGCTACCGATGGCTAAATGTCTTCTTGACCCTAGTTCTGGCCTAATAATGATCACCAGAGGGCCTTTCCAAGATCAAAGCTAATCCTTCCCACATCCTTTGCTCCTCAGCTAATGATACCTACAAGCATGTTCGGAAGCATATAGTTGTGTTCTCTCTGCTCCACTCTTGGTCACATTGGTCAGTTCACAGAGACATTACTTTTTTTGTTTCTGGTGCCTTCCTGAGAAAATAACATAGCCCACTAGCATTTTTCTTGTCATTTGCTGCAACATTGCCATGGTTTATTCTTTCTCTTTGACTGTTTTTATGGGCACCCACATCTCAAACCCAAGCTGAGTACACAGTCCTTTTATTAAAATATGTAAATTCACTCTTCATCTACAGACTGGCAGTATTAGAACAATGTGGTTCTTATGATAATTAATAATTTTTCACAAAAAAACCTGTGCCAGGTCAAATATGACAGGAATATAGAGCAAGTGAAAAATATGTATCATGATGACTATGGCAAATTTCACACAATGCCATCTGTGTCAAACAGAGAATATAGTGCTACATTGGTTGAAACTCTCCAAATATAAAACATGTTGCTGACTCTGTACGTCAATATCAGATGTTGACAGTTTTTCTTCTTGTTCTTCTGGGGCTTGTGGAACTTATATAAGTATCAAAGCCAACCCCATAAGCAAAATCAAGTGAAAAACCACAATGTTGGAAGTGGCTTTATTACTGATAATTGAACATGAGAGTTCAACTTCTATATTTTTTTAATTTTTCTTTTTCTGTAAATGCAATTATCACAAAACTTTTATATTACATATAATATCTGTATATATTTTCTGAGGGAATCTTATACTTGACTTGGATGTGAACCACAAGCAGTTACAACCAGTAACTTGTTCAAAAATTTATTCATTGTTGTGATTTGGATATGCTTACATATCTGTGAATGTGTAAATGCTATTAAGAAATATTATGGAGTATCAATAAGGCTTAGAGTAAAATAGTTTCTTTACATGTTTAAAAGTATCATCATAAAACAGATTAAATATTTAGCACAATTTCTTGATTTAGATTTTGATATATACGTTTAGTATTTGTCTAAAATACTGCTTTTCAAAGAATATTTTGCTTAAATATATTCACTATCTTGTCTCCAAAATTATCTTCTGCTCTTCAGTTTCTATTTATCTTTGATATGACAAGCATTCCATCATTCCCTGACTTCATAGATTCTCTCCAGAATTGATTTCTCTGACTTCATATTCAATAAGACACTGACAACTTCCAAAATTCACCTTAAAGGTCTTCCATTTGCCTTCTCATTTTTATTCCTGATGTCATTTTAACTGTGACATAATGTTTCATTGCTTAAAACTTATCATGTCTGTCTATGTAGTAACATGTCTACACCGTATACAGGATATGGGCTGCCACAAATTGCCATACATAAAGACAATGGCTTATATTCTGCAGAAAATAATCACCACACACACACACACACATAAAAAAAATATTTAACTGATTTGTTCTCCTTCAATTTTTTCCATTTTTTTCATGGCTTCTACAAATTTCAAACCTGTCTATTGTTGTCTGACTTCTTTCACTGTGGTTTCATTATATCATTACATTCTTAAAAAAAAAAAAATTAGACACTTTTTACTGCCTAAGAAAACAATGTAGGATTTTTCTGACAAATATTCTAGTGCTGACAAAATTAGGCCCTACAATGCCAATTGAAAAATTAGTATTCACGGCTTCAAAGCTCTATCAAACCCAAATTCTCCGTGCTAATGTCAAACTCCATTTCCGTATGTCAAATATTCCAGTCTTTAATTTTGCATATTGGAGCATCATACATAGATTTTGGCTATTTTCTATACATTTTTACCATATAATACCTCATACAGTATGTAAATATATATGGCATATTCAATCTTCTACATGGGCTCTCACTTCCCCCACACAAACAGAGATAGACAGATACACACACACACACACACACACACACACACACACACACACACACACACAGAGGTGGATGGAAGGCAATAAATAAATTAAGTTTATGACAATAATGAAACAATCAGGATTGGTGATTCATACCTACAATCACAGCTCTTGGTAAGCTACATGGAACATAGCATATATGTAGGTAAAATATAAAAGAAAATATAAGCCAGTATGCCACCCCCCAATATAGCCCCACCGAACCAAACCTAACCAAACCAAACCAAACCAAACAAAACCAAACAAAACAAAACCAAACAAAACCAAGCAAAACAAACAAGGGATAAAGAGGCCAAAAAACTTGGAAGGAGAATTATTGCCCTGTTGTTGAAATACAAATGCTAGGTGGTATTGTATCCTTCCTTTTCTAGTCTCTTGAAAATATTTTGAAGAAATTCGTCTGATAATATAAACCTTTTTGAAAATGCGCTGAAAATAATGGTGCTCTATTTTAAAATAGTAGGGAGAGAGGGAGAGGGAGAGGGGGTGGGGGAAAGAGAGAAAATTAGTCAAGCTTGGGACTATTGAAAGAATTTTTTAAGTTATTAAAGTTATTTGTCTTCTTCTCAATTCTGAGTCAACCCTAGTCTAGTTAAAATAATATCTGTAAAAATTAAATATTTTCATATCTAGTAGAATATTTTAAAAGTATAAGAAAATGATTTTAATTATTGAAGAAAATTTCTCACTGGGTAAGAAAGGTGGGAATAAAAATGACATGTTGTGATTGAAGTAAGAAATTTTTATATAAAACTGATTTTGGAACAGTGTTTTCAGACAGTTTTAATGAATCATAAAAAGGTACTGTAGCTGATGATCATGATTGAAATATAATAACATTTCAAAATATTAACTGAAAGAGGAAATCTTTATCCCAATTAATTGTAATATGTTCCTTACCTAATGGGTCCATAATCAAAAAATATTCATTGTTTTTAAATTCCGATAGTCTGGGAAACATACAGTTTTAAAAGTTTTGGCATAAATGGGTCTCTTATGGAACTCCCTCACGAGATAACACATCTCTCCCTGTCCCCCCTGTGTCTGGAGTATGTATTCATGGCTTAAATTTTTATCAAACTTTGTAATTCCCAATAAATCAATACTATAAAATGTTCTAGTCTGTAAAATATTTATAGTTCTAGGCAGTTGTTTATTTGAAAAACAATAAACACTTAAAAGTATGTATTTTATTTAAAGGTTATATATTTTGATCACTGTGAAAATGCAATACATTATTTTGTAATTTTTACTTTAATTAATTTATTATAAATTCATTGTAACCATTTATTACCTTATAGCTCTAGGAATAGAAGTCCAAATTATCTCTACCAGGCTAAAACAAATATTCCAAAAGGGCTGAAATCTTTTGGAGACTTTAGAGAGAATCATTTGCTTTGTGCCTACTTCTTTGATGTTTGTGGCCTCACATATCACTTGCAAAGCCAGCCACCATGCATCCCCAGATACTTCTCATTCTCTCCTTCCGCTTCCACTTATAACTCATGGTAACTCTGAGCAACTTACAAGATCCAGGATGAAATCATTGACTGGCAGCTTAAATGCCACCTGAAAACTGAATTTTCCTGTGTCTTGTCATGTGATATTATTTACAGATTCTAGGGATAAAGAGTTGGCCATGACCCTGTTCTGGATCCTACCAAAGACTCTAAATTTAAAGTATTTATGGTGCATTTTCAAGTTGGCGACTCATAGAAAGCTTCTATGCCTAAAGGCTTATGAGACAGATTTAATATTTAATAGGATTGAATTTGTGTTGCTGTTGTTAAATATTCCACAATATCTTTCAAATTTGAGAGAATAGAGTTTAATATCCAAACCCTTGGATTTGTATTCACTGGTCAGCTCAGAACACTGGAAAAGGATCTCACTGTAAGAATCCATGAGTACCCAATAGGGAGACATTCGTCCTACACCTGCACCACATTGGGCCTATACAAATCATGCTGTAAATGTCAGAATCTGCTTTGTGCAATTCATTTCTTAAAGGTTCCTTTCCATGGTACTGAAATTTAACAACCCCTGAGCCAAACAATAAACCTAAACCTTATAGGCAAAAGTAGCTTTCAAAATAATGGAATTTTGGTATTGACATAATAAAATACCACTATATTGTTGGAAGATTTTATGATCTTTTTATAATATTGTATTTCATATTTGACATTTACAACTTATAAAGAGAAGAACAAATTTATTTTAAGTTTTAGCCAACATTGAATTTGTATAGTTCAATTATGCCAAAAATCAAACATTACACTATAAGCTCAACTGACAAAATAATTTTTACAATCATTTATAAAATCTAAAAAGAATACTACATAATAAATATTTTATATACTAATATTCTAAATGTTCCAAAAACACCTATTTGTGAGTGAGTGAGACTAAAAATATATTTGAACACTAATTTTGGTAAGCGTGTATTGATTCTAAGAACACACAAAGATATTCTCTTAGGATATTCTGTTGTATATTCTCCTAGTGTTATCAGGCAGCTGATTTGATATCATTTTAACTTTTTAGTGCTACTAATTGAATGAGCTATCCAAACAGGAGAACAAATACCATAGGAGCTGCTATGATTTTCAGCATATTATAAACCTGGGAATACATCAACATAGGCTTCTATGGTACTGTTGAATACATGTAGAGTTCATTCTTCAGTTCCCTGTCTATGAGGGAGAAACTAGTCCTAAAATAGTACACCTGTTGTGAAAGAACATAAATTAACAAGAAAAGGAATACAAAGCTGTTTCACATGTACTAATATATAGATTATTGTCTGATTTCAAATACGTCAAAACTTTAGCCAGTATATTCAAATATGTGTTTATCTACAATATTTATATTCATTTTTCTCAGTCTCCAATATACTGGTAGATTAGAGAATGCTAAGCTATTAAAAACCAGGACTTTTGTTCTATTGTAAACTTTTATCTCTGATAT
>CM052700.1:108400929-108426753 GCA_028551405.1 Uromys caudimaculatus
ATATGTGGTCCAAACCATAAGTCCATCAATGTGTATTCTTTGGTTGGTGGTCCGAACTCCAGGAGGACCGGGGGAGGGCGGGGAGGTCAGGCCCATTGACTCTCTTGCTCCCTCCATGGGGCTGCAAATTCCCTCAGCTCCTTCAGACCTTCCTCCAACTCCTCCATCTGGGACCTCACTCTCAGTCCAGCGATTACTGTTAAGTGAAACTTGGGCGTTCTGAACTTTTGGGCTAATATCCGAGAAAATCTTAAGGTCAAAGTAGAAAACATTAACAGGAAAGCATTTCAAAGCTTTTCTTTTTTCACTTACATTTCAGAATTTCTTTGCAGTTAGTTGTCTTTTCTTTGATGCTGAAAGTTACAATTTACATAAACTTTCTAAATCGCATGATATTCTAACAAAGTTATCAAGTGAAAAGCTTCTATTGAAAGTAGTATGTTTTCTCATTTTATTTTTCGGAATTTTAAATAGTTTCTATTGCATGCCATATACCCCTCATTTCATACAAGTTTACTCTAGAAATTTAAAAACTTTTACATAGTTTATTCGCTGGTAATTCCAACATTGTTATTGAATGCCCATTAGTTTTATGTTGTTTTCCCCATTTTTTAAATATATATGCTCTTTAGTATAAATTTTGAATGTATGATACATTTTCGTTTATGGATTGATTAGTGCAAAGTTGTGCTTCAGAGACTTAGAATTTGGTTGCTTCTCCATGAAGATATTTGGGTGCATTGTTTCATTATTATTATTATTATTATTATTATTATTATTATTATTATTATTATTATTAAATTACACCTCAAAAGCTACCTTCCCAGTACCCTCTCTCAGAGTTCTCCTCATTCCCTTTCACCTTTGAGAGGGTGTCTCCCTTTGGTATTCCCCACCTGTTAAGTCTCTACAGAACTAAGCACATGCCTGGTACCTCAGACCAGCCTTTACAAAGATTCTTTCATTGGTGGCTCAGCCTGTGGGAACACTCAGGTGTCCTTCGTTGGGGTTGCCATCCCATTCAGTTCCTTCAATCTTCACTCTAAGTCTTCCATAGGGGTTCCCAATCTCCTTCCGATGCTTGCTGTGGCTATCTGCATCTGTTTCAGTCAGCTGGATAGAGCCTCTCACAGGGCACCTATGCTATGCAACTGTTTGCAAGTACAACATAGGAACAGTAATAGTATCGGGGATTAGTGCCCACCAATGAAATGGATCACAAGTTAAACTGGTCACTGGTCAGACATTCCTTCAGTAGCTGCTCCGTTTTAGCGCTGGCATTTCCTTTTTTTTTAAATTTTGAAATATTTTATTCATCTTTTTAAATATATTTCTTTGGATATTTTTATTTACATTTCAAATGTTATCCCTTTTCCCAATTTTACCAGAGAAATCCCCTATCCCATCCCCCCTCCCCATGCTTCTATGAGAGTGCTACCCCACCCGCCCACCCCCTTCCACCTCACCTCCCTGACATTCCCCTACACTGGAGAATCAAGCCTTCACAGGATCAAGGGCCTCTCCTCTCATTGAGGCCATTCTCTGCTACATATGCTACTGGAGCCATAGGTCCCCCATGGCTCTGTGGTTGGCAGTTTAGTCCCTGGGAGCTCTGGGGAGGGCTGTTTGGTTGATATTGTTGTACTTCCTATGGGGTCACAAACTCCTTCAGCTCCTTCAGTACTTCCCCTAACTCTTCCATTGGGTTCCTCGTGCTCAGTCCAATGGTTGGTTGCGAGGATCCGCCTCTATTTGTCAGGCTCTGGCAAAGCCTCTCAGGAGACAGCTATATCATGCACCTGTCAGCAAACACTTCTTGATATCCTCAATAATGTCTGTGTTTGGTGTCTATATATGGGATGGATCCCCAGATGGGGCAGTCTCTGAATGGCCTTTCCTTCAGTCTATGTTCCACACTCTGTCCCATATTTCCTTTAGACAGGAGCCCTTCTGGGTTAAAAGTTTGGAGATGAGTGGGTGACCCCATTCCCCAACCAGGTTCTCCCTCCCCTTTGTTAGGCATTTCAGCTAATCCCTGTTGGGTCCTGGGAGCCTTTTGTTTTCCTGGCATCTTGGACTTGCTGGTGGCTTTCCCAGTTCCCCATTTCCCCATTGCCACATTCCTCTGTTCAAATTCCTGACCCCATCTCCTCCCATACCTGATCTTCCCTTCTTTCCCTCTTCTTCTCTGCATTTCTTTTAGACAGGAGCAATTTTGGGTCAAAAGTTTTGTAGGCGAGTTGGTGTCTCTATCCCTCCACTGGGAGGTCTTCTCTAGCTCCTGCAGGTGGTTTCTTCAGGTTCTATTTCCTCACTGTAGGGTATTATGACTAAGGTCACATGCATTGAGACCTGAGAGCCTCCCCATGCCAATTCTCTGGGACTTTCTAGAGGTTACTCTCACCCCTAACCACAGCAGCTGTATATTTCCATTCATTTTCCTGGCCCTCTGGGCCTCTCTCCTATCCCTCCACATACTTGATCCTGCCCCCTATTCCCCACTCTTAACCAGGTCCTGCCTTCCATCTGCCTCTAATGACGATTTTGTTCCCTTTTCTGAATGGGAGTCAAGAATCCTCTCTTAGGCCTTCCTTCATGTTTAACTTCTTATAGTATGTGGGACATATCATGGTATGTTATGCCTTTTGGCTAATATTCATTTATCAGTGAGTACATACTATGCAGTTCCTTTTGGAACTGGGTTACCTCACCCAGGATAATATTTTCTAGTTTCATCAATTTGCCTTCAAAATCCGTGATGTACTTGTTTTTTTTAATAACTGAATAATATTCCACTTTGTAAGTGAACCACATTTTCTATATCCATTCTTTGGTTGATAAACATCTAGGTTCCTTCCAGTTTCTGGCTATTATGAATAAAGGTGCTATGAACATAGTGGAGGACATGTCTTTGTAGTATGGTGGAGCATCCTTTGGGTATATGCCAGGAGCGATACTGCTGGGTCTTCAGATAGAACTATTTTCAATATTCCGAGAAAACACTAGATTGATTTCCAGAGTGACTGTACAAGTTTACAGTCCCACCAGCAGAGGTGTGTCCCCTTTCTCCACATCTTCCCCAGTATGTGCTGTTGCTTCTGATTTTGATCTTAGCCATTCTTATGAGAGTAAGGTAGAATCTCAGGGTTGTTTTGATTTACATTTCCCTGATGACTAAGGATGCTAAGTGCTTCTCAGCCACTTGAGATTTCTCTGCCATGAATTCTCGGTTTATTCTCCAAACTCTCTGGGATTCTCTCCTGCTTCCTCTCATACCTGATCTTGCAGCACTATGGGGCAAGGAGAGCCTCTAGAAAGTCCCAGATAGAGTTATGTGAGAAGCTCTTATGACTCAATGGGAATGTCCTTAGCCAAAATGCCCAACAGTGGGGAGTTGGAATCTAAAAAAGACAATCTCCAGTAGATAGACAAGGACCCCATTTGAGGCATGGGGACACCCATGCATCTTCAAAATTTGTGACCCAGAATTCTTCCTGTCTAAAGGAAATGCAGGGTCAAAAATGGATCAGAGACTGAAGGAAAGGCCATTCAGAGACCACACAACTCTGGATCCATCCCATGTGCAGGCACAAAATCCCAACACTATTATTGATGTCATGTTGTGCTTGCAAACAGGAGCCTTGCATGGCTGTCCTCTGAAAGACTCTACCAGCAGCTGACTGAGACAGAGGCAGATACTTATAGACAAACATTAGATTGAAGTCAGAGACCCCATGGAAGAGTTAGGGGAAGGACTGAAGAAAGCTGAAGGGGATTGCAACCCCATAGGAAGAAGAAACATATCACCCTGGACCCATCAGAGCTCACAGAGGCTAATTCACCAACCAAAAAGCATACATGGGCTGGTCCATGGCCCCCATTAAAGAAGTAACAGAGGAATACTTTGTCTGGCCTCAATGGGAAAGGATGGGTTTAATCCTGTAGAAACTTGATGCCCCAGGGAAGGATGATGCTACTGGAATGAGGTAGAATTGGGTGGGTGGGTGGATAGGGGAGCACTCTCTCAGAAGCAAAGTGGAAAGGGGATAGGGGAAGAACTTGTGGAGGGGAGACCAGAAAGGGGAGCAACATTTGGAATGTGGATAAATAAAATAATAAAAATATAATTAGCATTATATAAAATTATGGTGAATTCCCCATGATTGAATCCTACATTTATAAATTAAAGGGAAAATCAGATGAACATGCATACATGTGTACATTCCTTATCCATGACCTTTTCATTTAATAAATCTTCTGTATTTTTCCATCCAGAAGGTCAAAACCAGATACCACTCTTCAACCTGCACCCATAAAATCCAGGAGCCAAAATACACTGGTTTTTACAATCTAATCTTAGGTACTATTTTAGTAGTGAAAATCAGAATACTACACTTGCTATGATATATGTCTGGAGGCCCCCCAAAAAAGCATTTGTAACTACTAAATGCATTTAGAGATGATTTTTGGATCACTTTCCTTGAACATATTTAAAACAATAATACATTGATGATAAAGACTTGCCCTTGGAGGTTTTAGCATGTGTGATGACCATGAGTTGACCAAGGGCTTCCATAAATTCTCACGCATGATGTAAATAAGAATTCAAAAGGAAAGTTGCTAAAAGTACATTGTATTTCAATAGGTGTTCTAGCCTTATAATGTTGGAATTATAAAGGATACTCAGCAAGAAATCACTACCTAAAAAACAAGTTTTATTACAATTCATACTGATAATATGTTTCATTGTCCATTAAAGCCTTATGTTCCTTTCTTCCTCCTCACAGTGATATCGCCTATTATGTCCTTTACTTGTTCTTAAGCAGGACTTCACTCTTTCAACTTGAATAGGACATATTCTAACTTAGAAATAATGTGACTTACATTGAGTAATAATTATTGGTATTCTTTTACATGCTAGCTCCACATTTTGCTTGAGAGGAGGAAGACTCTTGGAATTCATTTTTGCTGTAAAAATAAAATGCGGTTGAGGAATAAGAAAGTTAGGGTTTGGCTGTCAAAAGAAAGAGGATCAGGAGGGTTCCTGAGTCAGATGTGACTGCTGTCAACTCTCATAAAGTACCACATTCCGTTATTGCTTCCTTATCCTATGACTAAGGCCCTGCTTGGTCTTATGTTGCTTTTTTTTTTTTTTAAAAACATATCCTACCAACAGTTAAAGTTATTTATACATTTGATTTCTATGAGAATTAATCTTTCCTATCATACATATAGTCTAAGTGGGTATGAACATTTGACATAAAGCTGGAGGACTGAGTTCAATTCCTGGGTCCCCTTAGGTAGAGGGTGAGAACTAACTCCTACAACTACTGCACATCTTTGATGGATACTGAAGTCTGAAAAGGCAGTTTGCATCAAGCAGAAAATGGTATGATGCTGACAATAGAAGAGAAAGAAAGGTACCTAGATGGAGCAATCATACTCAAATAATGTTATCTGTGAAGTTCCATGAGATCTGAGGCACAAAGTTAGATGCAACCATTGGTTGAACACACACACACACACACACACACACACACACACACACACACACACACACACCGCTCCATCTCTATTTGGATACTTAAATGCATTGGCAACATTTATATTTTCCAAAAGAGAGTTCGAGTGAAGGGAAAGTGGGTGCTTATCAAAATACCTTAAATATTGACATTTATGAAGAACACTGATTCTAATTTAACATTAACTTTTTCCCCTGAAATACAGAGCACATGATATCTGCTCTCACAGAGAATAAAGTTCAGTTAGAAGATAAGGTTCACATCAAACAACAAATATATATATTTCTGTCATGTGTTGTTTTAGTTATAGGGAATAAAAGAAAAGACAACCTCAGCTAGTTTCAAATAGCTCAACACTACAGGGGATTGTTAGATGGATGGGCAGCCACTCAGTTGGGCTTAGTCTGGGAAGACTGTATTATGAATTCCCTGAGTGATTCTTGTTCCCTCTGCCCTTGCAACAACCTTCAGTTTCTTTCCTTCTGTCTGAAACAGAACCTAAGTATCTTTAATCCCTGGGGTTCCATACATATATAAATGAATGCATTCATATATAAGTATTTGTGTATAACAGGTATAATTATATAAAAACACATATAAAAGTATATATTTAGTATATACTATATATCCAAATATAAAATTAATATACATATACACAAAATCAGGAGCATAAAGGTATATGATTTTAAGTGTGCAGGAACAATTTTATCTGAAGTTTCAGAGAAAACTCTGAAAAAATTCTAAGTAACATTTAAGAAAATAAAAACAATTGATGTAAAGTTGTTAGAGACTTCAACTATTTTCTTTTTCCTGATTCATAGAGGTTATTTCAATTTACTGATTACTTCTTTTCTATTTCTGTTTTACAATTGGAGTAGGGCCCGATTTGAATCTCAGTGTTCTGCGAGAGAAAGTACTTTCTGGAGGGAGAAATAAAGTAGGGAAGATTGAGCACTACATCTCAAGTTTAGGTGTTCCCATGGCAACACCATAGCTTAGTCCTGAATGTGCTTAGGAAAGAAATCCTGTTGACATGAGAAAGAGTGGAGAATAAAACTACATGAGAAAGGAAGAGCATGCCAATGCTAAAGTTTGCACACAAAATACAAGAAGGATGTTGTTATCAAATGATTATTAACTAAGACTTATATTAAAATGAATAAGTATAACAACTCCTTATATTGATTCTAGATTGATTTACCACAAGTTTTAACTCTTTTCTACATTATACATGTTAAGCCTTAGAATAGAAAATTACTAACCTGGTGTATATCAAATTATCAATGGGCTATCCATGCTGCTTTGTTTTACAATGCATCTTTCTGATATTTTTAATAGCATATATCTTTATTCAGCAATGTACCTATGAATATATTTTATGTATTATCTAGAAGACTTCCAAAAGTTTATACAAACAGCCATAGTGTTTTTTTACATAGCCTCTCATCCCTTTAAGAGAGAGACAGAAATAAAGAAACATCTGAAAAAGATCAATGATCAAGGATACTATAAATTCATCCTTTACTTATGCAGGTGTCTGTCCATGCCACTTTAAAATTGAATTTTCCAATGGTATTTATGTGTGTATATGAGTGTGCATATGCTCATAGATTGCATGCGCCTATAGAGACCAGGAAAAGGTACTGAATATCCTGGAGCTACAGTTACAGATAGGTGTAAGCTGCCTGAGATGGTTTGAGAGAAATTACCTTGGTTCATCTACATACATCAAACAGTAGGATGTGTTCTTAATCATCTAGATATCACTTCAGGCCCATGACTCTCACTCTTTAAATACAGATATAAATTTGTTAGTGATAGTATGTGTCTTTATGTTGTAAAATTTGATATGTATGATGGCATCAATATGTATATAAACACAAGAGAGATCACCTTCTCAAAATCATTGTTGATTAATTAGTGCCCAATTCTATCACAAATTCATAGTGTTTGAAGTTTTTTTTTTTATTGGAGGGGTCCAATTGTTTTCACTGTCCCTAAGTGATACCTATCATTCAGACATGATGTCATGATAATTCTGCCATATCCCAATCAAAATTAAATTCTTCAATTTTATATTTGCTCTTTTATGCAATCAGTAGTCATTGAGTTACTATTTTATCTAATTATAACACTTTTACTGGGTTCTTGGCAGATCAATAATTAATGTACACTGAACCCTGACAATCTAACCTTTGCTCTGGCTTAAAAAAAAATGGAGTGAGAAAGATGTTAAATTATTAATAATGCTAATAAATACAATTTTGATAAGTAACAAAAGAAAATATAGAATAAAGCTGGTACTTATAATATAGGTTATAGGGGACTGTTGACGGATCTGGGAAAACAATTCATAAAAATCTTCCTGGAGAAAGTCCCATGCAAGTAAAGACCAAAGAGATGTAGGAGCAGGACCAGCAAATGTCTTCACGAACATTTGTTATATATACTCCTTGCAACTCTGTTAGGACGGTACCTGTGAGTTGCTACACCAACCCTGTTGTTTTCTCTCCTGGTAACATTGCATGAGCTTCTTAAATAGATGAAACCACTGCAACAGAAACACAAGTGCTTTACACCTTGGTGCTCCCAAATCTTGAGTACTTGAACTGGTATATATTTCCAGAAGGAGCTAAGGTGTCCAATGGTGTTTACAGCTCTTGCAGTGTATCCAAGTTTCATTTCCAATATAAATATCATGTATCTCACAATCATCAATACCACTAGATTCAAGAAATCTGACGCTATTCTCTGGCCTCCATGGGCTCTCATATTGTAAATATTCATACACACACACACACACACACACACACACACACACACACACACACACATACATGCCAGAGAGAAAGGGGGGAGGGAAGGGAGAGAGAGAGAAGAGAGAGAATAAAAAAGAATAATGTAAAATTAAACACATCCCACTTTAATCACATAATAAGACAGCTGTTTATCAATTAAGGAAGAATAAAATTACATGAGAACTAAACCTATCTGTCATTCATGTATCTTAAAGCAGCATTTGAACTAATTTGTGGGGCACAAGTTTAACTGGTAGACTTCTCTTTTCCTTTTCTGTAGGCATTCTGTAATGGAACCTCTATGATAGTAGCTTCGTGTAGGTGAATGCCCGTGTCAAATTCAGAAATGTTATTCATCATCCCTATGAAGTAAAAGAAAAAAGTTGCAATCCACAGTGCTCAACTCTCCTAGTCTCCATATACACCAACCACGTGAACATAGCACAGTATGGTGCTAAGTAAAACAAGCCTAAAGTCTGCCCACATCATGCCCATCAGAGATTTAAGAATCTACCTTTGGGGTAAATAATTCTCTCAAAGAAACAGTTTTTCTTTAAATCTTTCCAAGATAAGGAGTTTATAGTTAACTTTTTACATATATATTACATTTTCTCTAAAATTGAAACCATATATTACCTACCTAAATGTAACTAAAATTTTACTTTGGCCTAGATACAGACACAACTGAGATTCCTCTTTCCAAACACTTCCAAATTTTGAAATGAACTACTATATATTTGTCTCTACATGATGACACTTAAGTTACTGAAGTTAAAGTGAATATAATGGAAAGGTGGCCTCTGAATAATTTATGTATATTCCATTTGTAGATGGGCTGGCCTCCAAAGGAAATACTTAAAGTGAAGTATATGAAAGAATAATGCTCAAGAACTGAGAATATGCATTTGAAGCAATGGAATAAAGGCACAGTATCAATGTTTGCAGTAATACTTTCTTTTCTGAATTTTTCATTATACCGTAAGTTCCTTGATGTAGTAGCCACTCTGTTTTATGTTTGTTAGGTTCCTAGAAGATACCACAGTGTGGGGGAAGAGGATGTGTTAGTCATCATAATTGTCGTGGTCAATCTTATTTGCCAACTTGGTTGGAGAAGGAAACTGATTTGTAAAGCACACTTCTTGGTGTGTGTTTGAGACTTTCCAGAAAAAAAAAATCAATATTCTGAATTAATATACAGATTAGTCTATGGTGGATACATAAATCTTAGGACTATCAGGTAGTGGTTTATCATAGGAAGTGAGAGGAAATAACTTACTGAGGAAAGATGTCCCTCACAGCTTTACTGTATCCTGGCCTGTTCCTGCTATGGCTCTTCTCTGCTTCCTGAAATCTACGAAGTGAGCTGACTCTTCTCTTCTGCATTCTCTCCTTACCATGCTAGACAGATGTCTCTGAAACCTGAGCCAAAATAAACTTCCATTTCTGCAAAGCTATTTTCATTTGTCAGCTTGAAAGTAGAAACGCATCATTAGGCAAGTCTGTGTGGTATTTTCCAGCTTAGCTGACTGAAGTATAAAGACACACTGTACATATGAGTGGGAATATTCCAAAGGCTCAGAGTCCTGGACTGCATGAAAAAAAGAATAAACGAAACTTTATTGCTCTCTGTACTATACCTGCGAATGAGCTGCAGCCAGCTCCTATTGCCACACCTCCTGCCATTACAGACTGTTTCTAACTATAAACGGAAATAAACTCTTCATTTCTTATTTCTTTCAGGTCAGACATTTGATCACAGCAGTGAGACAGTTACAAATTAACTTCTCTTAATACGTTTCAACTAGGTGTTTGGTCACAGAGGTGCAGTCTTACTAATCAAATAATTGCAAGTTCTCTTAGGTAAATAAATATATTTTTTGTATACTAGAAATAGAAATTTCCAGTTTTTTGAGGCTGACTAAAATGATAAAGTTTGATAACCGAAAATATTTGGACATAAAAACTGAATCAAAAACTCATTACAATGGAAGTGAAGGTTGGGGATAGTTATCTGTAGCAGACCCTGACTCAGGACCTGGAGAGAGTTAGGGACACAAAAAGCCTTGTTCTTGTATAAGTTACTGTGGAAGACAAGAAATAAAGATAATTTTGTAGGCAATTTTTAGAATACAAATTATATGAAGAAGAAAAAACAGAAAGAAGCATCAAGTATATGAGAATGACACTGTTGTCAGAGAAATTAAAATTTTTCTCATGAGGTAGGGTACAGGTTAGCAGAGAATTCACTGGTTTTAGTTAGTAAAATATCTAGGGGAAGATCACAGTGTTGAAGACAAATGTAAAGGGCCTGAGGTTAGCGTGTTCTTAGTGCATTTGGAGCACTCCAGCAGAGCAGCAGAAATAAAATGAACAAATCCCTCTGTGATGGTCCATGGTTAGTCCTCCAGATCCACTCCACACTCCACTGTCTGCTCAGAAAGTTGACACTCAGGGGTCATCCACTAGGCTGCTCTGTTCTCTCTATCTCTCATATAATCTTGGTTAAGACAACAGAAGGGTGAGGAAAATGTAATTTTCTTTTTCATTCAATCCCATTTATTTTAGGTCAATAGATGACATAGGATGCCTTCCTTAGTCAGAGGTCAGGGATTTCTGCTGCTGCTTTGACCTGTGCTTATGGACCTTTGTCTGTATGATAGTCTTTGGATTTCTCAGGCATATGTAGGCTCCTCTCTTAACATTCTGAACACTTCACTAATCTCTAAATACCAGATGTATGTGTCAAGGACTAAGTGACATAATAAATTTTAAGTACTTGTTGTGAAACCTGTCACATTAAAATAATAGTAAAATGCCATACAGACTGTTATATTGCTTGTCATATGAATTATGGTATTTGTAACATAAATATTGTTAGTAATATTAACATCTGTTAGCAAAAATGATTTATTAATGTTGTGAATAACCAAGTTTAGAAAGAATGAAGGTCTTTATAAACACATATGAGTAAGTTTATATATGAATTTTGACCCCTTGATTTTTGAATTTAGATTAAATGTGTAAATATTACTATATTCATTCAGTAAATCAGTATCAGAAGATATGCTGACAGAATTATGAATCAGAAAATAGTATATAATTATTAGAAGCAAATTGTTATAGACTGAATGATTATTTTTCTCCCAAAGGTCATGTGAAAAATATAACCTTCATTTTTTGGTTGAGATTTTTGATAAGAGAGTGGATCCCTAAGGCTTCTCAAACTAGAGATTTTGATTCATATAAGAAGCTACAGAGGATTCACCAGCATTTTCTTCTGGACTGGTTATCTATAAGCTGGAAAGCAGGCACTCAGCACATATCAAAGCTACCAGCCATTGGCTCAGACCCTCTTGTCCCCCAGAATTATGAGACGTGTATAATGTATATCATTCACCCACCTGAACGACACAGTTTTATTAGTTGCAGTCCAAATGGATTAAGGACTCCATCTATATTTAGACACACACGGGAATCATAAATAAACGCTGGGCGTTTACTGCAGTTTACTGAGATGCTCACTCCCTTCGGAGTGTAATCCTAAATCTGTTAGCTTTACCAGGAAATTATAAGGTGAGAAGGATCTAGACAAGAACACATTCATTTTTCTATTTTTCACGTCACAAAATACTGATTATTTTTTCAGGTAATCGATAAATAAAAGGGGATCACTTGGTTATCTCTCTTCTTGATTCTAATATATGTAAAATATTTTTTATTTACTTTTAGCATGAATGATGAACTGTGTAGCAAAATATCTAGGGAACATACTATATTAACAACAAAATGCATACATAGATATATGATAGATAGATAGATAGATAGATAGATAGATAGATAGATAGATAGATAGATAGATCAGAGTACCTAGAAATGATTATTTGTTTAAAAATATTTTTACATTTTCACAGAAATATACCAAGTTTATTTTGTGTAGAATTAGTGGACACTCCAAGAAGAAATCTGGAGATCTGCAAATAGAAAACTAGGCAAATTACATTGAAAGAGCTTGGACTGAATGAAGGATGAGATCTCTATACTGAGTTTCTGAGAACCAGGGCACTCTGGTTGCTGAATATGAGAATTGTGCTACATTTAGTTAAAGGAAGACCAGGTAAGGAAAACAAAATCATCACAAAGCCCATGAATTGTAGTCACGTGGACAGTACTCAGTGACTTATAAGGATTGGCAAAGTTAAAACATAACAGAATTCAGATTTTGCAAGGAAGATGTTCTCATATTAAACTAATATTTGTCTAATAGCTTCAGTGCCTTTTTATCAGAAATAAAGCTAGCTACTGATGTTAAGTCAATACATAAAAAACAGATTAACAAATAGTAACATGGTAGTATTTTCAGATAGTAAACTGATATGAATTTTAAATCTTATTTCTACCAGCATGCTGCACATTTAGAAACTGTCTTTACAATGATCACTGTCCCTAAAATGTTAATAATTTTAATTAAATGTAGTAAATTTATCTTCCACTTTTGTTTTGGTAAATGTGCTTATTGTCTTCGCTCCAATGTTTCCTTTATCAAGAATGTAAAGGAGTATTTAAAAATTTATTATGTGGTGTGTGTGTGTGTGTGTGTGTGTATGTGTGTGATAAAGTGTGTGTGAAATTCAGAGAACATTTTTATGGCATTACTTGTCTCCTTCTACCTGCATGTGGTTTCTGGATTTTAAACTCAGATGTCTTGGCATACAGGGCAATAGCATTATCTACTGTGCCATCTTGCGGATCCACAATCCATATTTATAAAGATAGCTGAGCTGTGCCAAAAGCCCCTTAACAGTTGTAAGGAGTAAATCATTGGAAGAAATGATAGCAAGGCCACGTTTGCATGGGGCCTGTCGCTATCTTATATGACACTGAATTCCTTTGTCTCATAAAAATCAATGTTCCTTGTGAAAGACTTTCTCCTATTTGATTTAGCAATGGATTTGAAACAAGGAGGGCTGAGGGAAAATAAATAGGCAAAAGAAAGCCTTGCCTTTTAGAGCACTGCTCCAAGGCAGCCCCTGGTGTAGTAGAGAGGATTAAACCAGGAGAGCTACAGTATGTCAATTCATATTCCCATTTTGAGATCTATTACTCACTCCTTCAGAAACTCCCTCTTCTCAATCAGGATTTGCACATGGATTTGGTTGATAGGAAGATGGACTGAAGGAAGTTAGTAACCTTTTGTTTCCTGTTCCAAGGACCACAATAAAACAAAGTCGGAGAAAGAGTTGAGCTGCAGTATCTGTAGCAGCCTTAATCCCAGAAAATAAAAAGAGAAAACTAAAATAAAACAAAACACACACACAGACACACACACATACACACAGACATACAGACACACACACACACACACACACACACACACACACACAAAGACAAAGCACCCAAACATTCCAGCTGTCAAAGAGGCAACACAGAAAACAAGAAGAAAAACAGACAATGAATTCCAACAGATGGAGCGTTTGTGCCTTTTGGATACCACATCACATTCATATGTCTCTTCAATTATTCCTGGTATTTTGTCACTTACTATAAAACAACTGAGGTGTCAAATAGCCCTAAATTCTAGTTTAAGTAAAAAGTCAATTTTATTTTTTTATAAAAGGTGATTGAACAACTTTCATCTTCCAAGCTATATGTGTGTCTCAATTACACAAATGTGCCAATGGGAAGGCCCTAAAGTTTCACTGTTATTTAAAGAAAACATTCTACACTGCAATGTTATATTCAATAAAGGATATTAGATTTAGTTTGCAGTAAAACAGGTTCTACTTAATATTAATAGGATTGCAAAGTTTGCAGTAACAAATGAATGCCTTGGAAGGCCTAGGATAAGAAATAATTGTTTTTTCTAAGCTACAAATTTTAACTGACTATATGCAATATGAGCTCAACCAATGTTCAGAATCCTGTATTACATTTCAGTGATATATTCCTTGTCCCTTTGGTTGCAATTATCATGTATGTACTTATAATCAAAATAATCTATAAGAAATTAATTAATATATGTGTTAAGTTACAAAATATAGTTATTTGAATTTTGTGAGATCAACTAAACGACCAAGAAAGGGATAAAGTCCAGCTTTGTGACAAAAAGATTGTAGCTTAACTATTAGGAGGAAGGATTCTAATCTCATGGCCACTCAGTATTATAAATGTTTAGCAAAGCCTTTAGTATTATTCTAGGTAACTATCATGCCTTCTGTTCTGTGATATAGTGACTAGGATAAGAAATACTGTGAATCTGAGTGACACCTATTCAGTCTTTCCCCTTTCTTTAGTTGAGATAATTTCATTTCTATTTGACTTTACCTTCCCTTAAATCTTTCATCTTTTTACATTCTCTTCTACAATGATATGAGGGAGAGGGGGATGATTTTATGAAAGCAGTATGGTAGTTTTACTGAAACTGGCCACCATAGGTTCAGATATTTGAATGCTGGTGTTTTATCTCTAGGTGTTGGGACTCTTTAAGAAGGATTAGGAAGTGTGACCTTGTTGGAAGAGGTGTCTTGCTGTGAGTGAGATTTGTGGCTTTGCAGTTTCAAGAACACACTTCAAGCTCAGTCTCACTCTCTTTCTTCATGGTGGCTGTGATGCCTGCCATTCTGATGCCATAGTCTCAGCCATGATGGTCATGAATAAACTGTCTGAAAACTGTACGCAAGCATCCAATTAAATGTGTTCTTTAATAAGTTTCCTTGGTTATGATGTCTTTTCACAGCAATAGAACATAAAATAGGACAAACAGTTTTAAAATCTATTAAATATAAGTCTGGTTGTTCTTCATGTCTTGCTGTCTCTTCACTAGCTTTGGAAGTGAAAGTTGCAATTGCCTTTGGTTGTAACTACCTCAACGTGCTTGAAAATAATATCAGCAGTCAAAGCTGGGACAGATAAAACAAAGAGCAGCGGAACATTTGGGGGATAATATTTTCATACTTGCTACTGCTACATGACATATCAAATTTTAAAATGTAAAGAGATTTCATGAAAAAAATGATACTGGGTATGCTTAATTTTCATGCTGACAAAGAATTAACTTAAAGTATTTAAAGCCCCAATTATTTCCAGCAGATAAAACTGCTGTATAATATCTCTATTTTATTTTAATGTTACCTTTTATTGAAAAGAGCTTTTGTAAAATTTGTATTGTCAAGAGTACTGCACGATCCCTTGACTGGTTACTGTGAAGGCTGTCTAAAGCAACCCATTTGTCTGGAGGGTTAAGAGTGAGTCTACAGGGAGAAACTGAGGCATCCTCATATCCAAGAGCATTCAATAGAGGCTAGAGAAAGGAAAGCAAGACTAGAAAGCTGTGTGTGTGTCAATATACTGGGATTGCTCCCCTCTTCTGTCACAGGAGGGCTTTTATTTCTACTCCTCTCAGATGACTCTGGCCTTCCTCTATTACTAATGCTCCCCAATGATCAAGTTTTTCACCCTAAACTCCCCTGTGCCTCTAGTTTATGACACTAAAGTTTCAGAACCAGGAGGAGTCAGTATGGATATTTCTTTGAAGTACAATAGATGGCCTAAATCTTGTGAATGAGGAGAAAATAAGACACTGTTAACAACTGTACAGAGACTATGGGAGTGTGACTTGGGTTACAGGCAGCAATCTCTCATGTTCTATCTGACAGTTTATTGTAGTACACATTCGGGACAATTTCTACCCTCTTTCTTGAGATGCTTGAGTTGGTTCAGAAAAGAACTTGCTTCCTGAAATCTAGATCTATCTCATTACCTAATGAGTCATTTAAAACTAGTTGAAGAGGTAGCACTTAATAGCTATCCAAATATTGTTTTAAGAATGGAGGGAGCTGGGCAGTGGTGGCACACACCTTTAATCCCAGCACTTGGGAGGCAGGGGCAGGTGGATTTCTGAGTTCGAGGCCAACCTGGTCTACAGAGTGAGTTCCAGGACAGGCAGGGCTACACAGAAAAACCTTGTCTCGGAAAAAAAAAAAAAAAAAAAAAGAATGGGGGACAGTCTTAAAAATCCCCAGGTCTTTTTTATACACAGTTCTCTCATGTTAATGACATTTTTGAGAATTTAAAAGAACTCCAAGGGTGTTATGTTCCACTTGAATAATTCTCAATATACATGAGTCATGGTACGGAAGTAATGATATTAAATTGAATTCTGAGAGGCCAACACAAAGCACAGTTAAGTTAATGAATTTTTCAAAGTTAAATCTGGAAAATGATGCGAGGGTAGTTGATGCCCTTAAAATATTCTAAAAAATGATTCTAAAGTCAACTTGTTCTTACAATCCATTATGTTTGAAGTGAAACAAATTTGTTCATGATATATATATATATATATATATATATATATATATATATATATATATATATATATATATATCCTTTATTTTGTTCTTGAGCTGATTTTTATTATATGAAATATCCTATTGATTTTTAGATTTATTTTTAATTGAACCTCATTATACATATGATTACTTGAAAGTAACTGTAAGTAAAATTAATAGAAAGTTTAAGTAAACAAAGTCCCAAAGATGCCATGTATTTGTAAAAAGTCTGTATAACTAAGTACTATAACTGATTTTAAAAAGGGAACAAACAAATATGTTCAGAGAATATGTTATTTCAGTTATGTACTCCTGACTTTCAAAAAGATGTTGAGTTTAATGGGGTTATTAAAATTTCCAACTTGATTCTGCTTTTCACTAGAAAAATGTATAAACCACTATTAGAGTATGACTCCCTTAAGAGAAAACTAGAGGAACAATTAATTAAGTAGATTTTATGATTATCTTAGCATAGGCTAATGCATTTATTCACTTTAACTATTAAGATATATGTTTAGTCAAAAAAGGTATTATTCATACAGAGTTTTGTCTTATGTCTTTTCAAATGAGTCTCAATAGAGTAATCAATGAAATGGAGATATGAAAGTTCATTTTGGAAGGAAAAAAAGTTTAAAAAGAAATGAAATGCATGAATTTTCTTTAATGAAGAAAAATCAATAATTTTAATAGATATATAATATTATGAACCAAAATATGTCAAATTTATATTTCCGGAAGTCGTTGCTTATACTGTCGAATCACTATGAGTGTATGTGCTAATCTGCTGTATTATGTCTGGTAAATACTGCTTCCTTCCCGTTTTCAACAACCTCTGCTTCTTATACTCCTTCCACCTCCTCTTCTGAAATGATCCCTAAGCATTTGGGAGAGGGATGTGATTTATTTAGGGTTTAGCAGTACACAGTCTTTGGTTTACTGCATCTTGACCAGGCAAATGTCTCTGTGTTGATTTTCATCTAATGCAAGGAGCTTTTCTGAGTAGAGTTGAAAGATGTCCTGATCTATAGATAGCACTGAGTCATTAGAAATCATTTTAATACTATGTTCATTCAGCTGAATAATACTACTGGACTTACCCCTAGGACCTATGAGCTATCTAGTCACAGGTTCTTGGTTGCTTTAACATTGCCAGAATTTTATACTCATTATGATGCCTTATGAGTTATAACTTTTATAGGACACCATGTGAAAAGAAACTCCTATCTGCAATCAAATAAGATGAAAATTTAAGGCTGCCAACATCTTAACAATGGACAAGTTCCATTGTCTCTATATTCATGAAGATTAGTTCAACTATCTCCTGCTTATACTAACACTCCTACAAGCTAATAGCACTTACAAAACATACTGCTGTGGTATTTGAACAGGACCTACATACATCCTATCATATGTTTTGACTCTTCTCTAATCATTTGTGTAATTCAAGGCAAGACCTGCATAAATAACTGACTTACTCAGAAATCTAAGAAATAATGAGGAGGAAGAGAATGTATATATCCAGTTCAGAAATTAGATGCATCCCATTATTAAGTTCCCATCTTTATAGGGTTGAATTTATAAATGTGGAAAAAACAGACCCCATCTTCATTTGTACATATTGAAAGGCTTGTCAATATATGTGTAAGTGACTGTGAAGCAGCCAATCCCCTGTCATATCAATAAAAAGATCTTTGCTTTTGTTCGTCTCTTGATTGCATTTAGAAGATACTCTGTGCCAGCTCTGTTGCAGCTTTTCCCATAAAAATAAGTAATGAAGAGAGAGTTGATGTTTATCTATTTCATCCAATAATTTTGGAAGAATGTGTTATAAACTAATAAGTGACTGATACACAAATGTAGATTATTCAAGATAAATATCTCAAAGAAATTGTGATAATAACAAATATGATTTATTGACTAACTGTCCCACTGATATCAATTATATATTCTCATGAAAATATATAGTTTTTAAAAATATGTTGGATTAATCCACTTAATTATTCAGATTCTGGCAGGCTTAATTCTTGAAAGACAGTAATTCTTTTTTTTATTATTTATTTATTTATTTATTTATTTATTCATTTATTTATTTATTTTGGTTTTTCAAGACAGGGTTTCTCTGTGTAGCCCTGGCTGTCCTGGAAGTCACTCTGTAGACCAGGCTGGCCTCGAACTCAGAAATCCGCCTGCCTCTGCCTCCCAAGTGCTGGGATTAAAGGCATGTGCCACCACCACCCAGCAAGACAGTAATTCTTGAACTAAGGGTAAGCTGTGTGTTTATATGGCTTTTTCTAGAAGAGCACATTATAGCCACAAGAAAAAGAATGGCTAGAACTTGGTCAGCATTGACATTGGTGTTAGTGTTGAATGATAGATGACAGGAACTTAGGATGCCAGATGATTTTGAATATTCTGTTTTTGACCCTGACTCTTCCATGGGAATTCCACAGATTGTTGAAAAGTTTGAATGCAAACTTACTCTGCAAGGTATTTTATCCACATTTACTTCCCATTGTTTAAAGTTGAACAGAGATGCCTGGTGCTCTGTACAGGATGGGCCATGAAGTATATACAAGAAGGCATTGATAAAGCAACTTGAACTGCACTAATCCCAAACAGAATCATTTTAAAAATAAATCCTGTGAACATTATATGTGTGCATGTTATTAGTGTAATGTGGAACATGTCTGCAGCTGACAGACTATAAACACGAGTAGATCAGGCATTGTTTTCAGAGACTGAGAAAGTATCTGAGAATAATATGTTATAAATAGTTACAAAAGAAAATGGAAACTCTATGCACAATATCACCAAAGATTTCTAGCATATGACAAAAAATAATATTGTTGTTAATAATTTACTAATAGCTAAAGTAAAAGATATAGAAGATAAAGAAGCTTAACAAAAAGGAAAAGTAGAGTCAAGGTATTTAGCAGTTTAAATTAGTAGGAAAGTAACTTTCTGAAATATGGTTATAAATACTTTGAAAAACGAATATGAGGAGCCTCATAAGTACACACGTTAAAAAAATGTTCATAATCCTTTTAAAACTGGAAGCCATAGATTGACTAAGTAAATATTTAAAATTAGGAATGAAATAATATTATTTAATAAGTACACACGTTAAAAATGTTCATAATCCTTTTAAAACTGGAAGCCATAGATTGACTAAGTAAATATTTAAAATTAGGAATGAAAAAATATTATTTAATTATACAATAGATACATAATTTAAAAGGCATAGAAACTGAACACAGGTTAAAAGACCAATTAAAGTTGTTAAATTTAAACTAGAAAAAGCTGAAAATGAAAGAGAAATAGCAGTAGAAAGTCTACATGATAATATCAAGTCTTTTTAGCAGAAATGTCACTGGAGAGAGACAAGAAAAAGGAGTACAATTCAATAGAAGCCAGGGAATGCCCATATCAAGTCCATAAAACAATTACAGTGACAGAATCAGGTCATAGACATTAATTGTTGAACTTGCAGTGCAGACTCTTCATTTTTTTCCTTATAAATTCTTACAAGACAATTCTTATTTCAAAATCTGAGATATTTCTGTGTTCATGTGTCTCGGGATGTATTTGAAAAGATGGAATGTATCACATGTTCCCGCATTACACCCTGGTTCTCTCATCCCCAGCAGGCTGGCCAGCCGTGCACTGGCAAGCAATGGGCAACCTGCTTTTATCTCCACCCAGCTCACTAGGTTCCCACTGGAGGGTCGCTACTATGCCAGCCCCGTGTTTCAATACACCCATGGCCTCTGTGGTGCACCTCAGGCAAACCCACACTTGGCCGCTGTACCTTTCTCTCTGGAACCTAGATGAGCAGCTGCATGAAGGAAAACAACACAAACTTAACTCAGAAACAATGGTAACTCAATCTCTGGGCACAACAACTAAAACCTAATCTTGTAAACCTTATCAAAGTCTGATTCTTCTGGTGGCAAATCTTTGCGGATCTGCCGTATCAGGAGACTCTAGTAGCTATATCTTACCTACATGCTGACCCTATTCTAAAAAGCCCTCTCTCTCTCCTGCTTCTCTCTTCTCCCCTCCAACCCAGAAGTCTCCCTATGCGCCCAGTGATTGGCTCTTTTATTCATTAGGGGATTGGTTCACAAGTGTAACTCACTCCTTGTCTGAAGCACCTCACAGGGGGGCAGAATTAGTAGATTACAAACAGCCCAGGGCTATCCACAATATTCACGAACACTTGTTCTAAAATATTCATAGAATTGAAAAGGTATTTGGCATACCTGTCTAATAAACATTACATCAAAAACACTTACCATTTAAGAAGGAAATAAGGTATTTTTTTTCTAAAAAAACAAACAAACAAACAAAAAAAAACTGCTGAAATTATTATAATTGGAAAACAAAATACAAATCATTAAGAAATTCAGTCAAAAATAATCTAATTTTAACCAAAAATCAATTAGCAGCAAACTGTTAGTATGCTATAGTTTTTACTCTTATTTGAAAATAGCTTTATTTTGTGTTGTACTGAGACTCAGTATCAGATAGATAATATCTTCATGTGATAAAGTTTAACAAATTATTGCTGAGATTTTCTTTCAATTATTCCCAGTTTGAATGACTAAACCATCTGTTTGAATTCTAATACAGTGACAAATATTGGGTATCAAACTGCCAGTGTACTAAACTACAGTCTGCTTTTAAACTATAGAAATTGTTTAAACATATACTTTTCTTTTTCTGGGAAATCAAAAGGCTTCAGGACTCTCTTGTAGAAATTTTCATACTTGTATACCACAAGACTGAGATTAAGAGTGACCCATTTGTTCTAGAGCTTTCAGGTGTACTGTTAAGCTGCTAGAGTATGCTCTCTACAATTTCTTTATGGAAACACTCAGAGCTATGAGTTTTTCTCTTAGCATTGATTTCATTGTGTCCCATAAGTTTGGGTATGTTGTGTCTTCATTTTCATTAAATTCTAAAGAGTCTTTAATTTTATTTCTTCCCTGACCAAGTTATCATCGAGTAGAAAGTTGTTCAGCTTCCATGTGTATGTGAGCTTCCTGTTGTTTTTGTTATTGATGACCAGCCTTAGTCCGTGATGATCTTATAGGATCCATGGGATTATTTCAATGTACTTGTATCTGTTGAGGCCTGTTTTGTGTCCGATTATATCCTCAATTTTTGAGAAGATACTGAGAAGAAGGTATATTCTTTTATTTTAGAATGAAATGTTCTGTAGATATATTAAGTCCACTTGGTTCATAACTTCTGTTAGTTTCATTATGCCTTTGTTTAGTTTCTGTTTCTATAATCTGTCCATTGGTGAGAGTGGGGCATTAAAGAATTCTATTATTATTATGTGAGGTTCAATGTGTGCTTTGAGCTTCAGTAATGTTTCTTTTACATATGTGGGTGCCCTTGAATTTGGGGCATAGATGTTCAGAATTGAGACTTTCTCTTGGTGGATTTTTCCTTTGATGAGTATGTAGTGTCCATCCCCATCATTTTTGATAAATTTTGGTTGAAAGTTTATTTTATTGGATACTAGAATTGACACCAAACCCAGACACTATTGCTAATGCCAAGAAGTGCTTACTGACAGGAGTCCAGTATAGCTGTCATCTGAGAGGCTCTGCCAGAGCAAGACCAACACAGATGTGGATGTACACAAGCAAACATTGGACTGAAGGTGGGAACCCTAATGGGGAAGTTAGGGCAAGGATTGTAGGAACTGAAGGGGTTTGCAACTTCAAAAGAACAGCAGTATCAACCAGCCAGAGCCCCCAAAGCTCCCATGGACTAAACCACAAACCAAAGAGTACACAAGGGTTACCCATGGCTCCAGCTAGATATATAGCTGTATAGCAGAGGACTGCCTTATCTGGTATCACTGGGAGGGGAGCCCCTTGGTCCTGTAGAGACTTGATGATCCAAGATAGGGGAATGATAGGCCACTGAGGTAGGAGTGGGTGGGTGGTTGTGGGAGCACCCTCATAGAGGCAGGAGGGAGGGAGGAGTGGATAGGGGGCTTGTGAAGGGAACTGGCAAGGGGGATAACATTTGAAATGTAAATAAATTAAATAACTGATTAAAAAATCTGAAAACAGTGATCCATTTATTAAATAAATTTCATAGGCAACAGCCTGTAATCATAGATATTATAATGATTTTTCACAAAAACAACATGGATACTACCACTATGGATGCTTTTAAAATGTATCTATGTACATGCATTAAAAGTGTCACAATAGCCGGGCGGTGGTGGCACACGCCTTTAATCTCAGCACTTGGGAGGCAGAGGCAGGCGGATTTCTGAGTTCGAGGCCAGCCTGGTCTACAGAGTGAGTTCCAGGACAGCCAGAGTTACACAGAGCAAACCCTGTCTCGAAAAACAACAAAAACAAAAAACAACAAAACAAAAAAGTGTCATAATTAGTTACTCAAAAGTGGAGTAAATGGCCATGATAGATGCCAAAGACCAATAAATAAATAGCTGAGACTCAGAAATTATTTATTATTTTGAAGTTGTTGTCTAGGTGGTTTTTAGATGATCCCAAATATTGACAATTACAGGCAATGTTGCTGGTTACCTTCCAGAAATTGAGTATAATATTTAAAATATATTGTAATGTATCTCACTTATTCATGAACATCATTTTATTTGGAATGAAGAAGGTACTTCAGAAAACAAACGACTGACCAAAAGGATTACTTTAACAAGAGAAAATGGAAAGATGCATTAGAACAATATAAACAGTGCCTGGAAAGCAAAGTTCTTGACACAGAAAAGGCATATGCTGCACACTTTGGAGGATTGGGGTATGATTGATCATGTATGAAAAAGAAAAGATATGATGGAGACCCACAGGTAGAAAAGGCAGAAAGGCTGCTGTATGTTCTGAGGCAAAGATGAATGGAAATGCCTGAATGTTAGCTGGCAGATTTCTGAAGTAGATCATATTGCTATAGATTAAAACCAAAAGCATATCAAATAATTTAGTATCTTACCATGAATTATAGAAGTAGGCCCATTACTTTAGTGTGTTTTATAAAATTATATATTCCAGAGAACAATAATAGCTTTCAGTTGGTTTCCTCAGGGGTTTCTATATCAGTTTAAAATACCCTCATGTGGACCACATCAAGTATTAAATGTCTCATAGAAATACAATAAATCTTACATTCTTTGGAATGATAGAATATATCTTAGCAAACACAGGTAAACTGAATAATCAATGCATCATCGAAGATATCTAATTGTGAGACACAAAGGTAAGTGACATGGGCTTTTTACTCTCAAATATTTAAAAGAACTGATTAAAAGAATTGAAGGTAATTGTTGACTCAAGGGGGGAAAAGCTTTATGTAAAATAAAGAACACATAGTAGGAATTCTGCATTTAAAGTTTAAAATCACCACATTCTTATGTGAACATATTGAATAGCAGTGTATGTCAACTAAAAATGGGCACAAGAAATAGCAAATAATTAGTAACATATTGAATATGTTTTAATATCATCAGAAATTAGGATTTAGTTGAGAAAACACTTGACAACATATTCAAAGTTTTCACATTAAATTTCTGTTTTAAATTATAAAATGTATAAATTTTGTTTACTTATCACCAAGAAAAGTAAATTAAATTTTGATGAACATTAAAACTATTTACATAGTAGAAACTGATTTTTGTTACTCTTAATAATGGGAAATTATTTTTGCCTGCTACACATGGAAAAGATTGATCATTGAGATTAAGCTAAACAGACATTTATCACATGTCATTGTATTTCTTGACATTATTACTTCAAAAAATTAAATATAAACTTTTCTGGAGCATATTAAATAATGCAGACTATACAAAAGTATCAAAATATGCAGTTTATATAAGTCTCAATTTCTATGTAGCCAGTATTCATAATTTTAAATTTATCACACAGGTAAAAATTCAAACTGTATTAAATTTAATTCAGTAGGTTTGTCTCTAAATAAGGAAAAATGAAAAGAGCTAAGGAGATGACACAGCTGATAATGACAATATTGGTCCAGCCTGAGGACCTGAGTTCAATACCTGGAACCCATGTGATTGAAAGAGGTAAGTGACTCTTAGGAATTGTTACAGTGGTTCTCTGCTTTCATACACATGCCTTGGTTCACAGATGATCACATACACACACACACACACACACACACACACACACACACACACACACATGTTCAAAATAAATAAGTAACGAACTTCCGGCCTCCATCGGCGGCCAGGGACCTCAGCTTGGGCCACAGGGCTCCATAGCCACTTAGCACCAGGAGAAAGATACCCTCCCAGAAGCTTCGAAAAGCCGGGAGTGGGTCCAAGACAAGCTCCACAGCTCAGCAGGAACTGCCCCTAACCTGCGAGACACAGGGACTGAGGTAGGCGGGCATAGAAACCTCCTGGATCCAAACAGCAGCGGCTGAGGCAGGAGACGTCTGCCTGGGCCACCAGGGTTCCATAGTCAAGCTGCACCGGGAGAAAGTTACTCTCCCAGGAGCGTGAAAAGCCCCAAGTGGGGGCAAAACTAGCCCCAGTGCTCATCGATTCCACCCGGTATCCACTGGCCACAGAGACTGAGGGACAGGAACTTCCGGCCTCCATCGGCGGCTGGGGACCTCAGCTTGGGCCACAAGGCTCCATAGCCACTTAGCACCAGGAGAAAGATACCCTCCCAGGAGCTTGGAAAAGCCAGGAGTGGGCCCAAGACAAGCTCCACAGCTCACCAGGAACTGCTCCGAACCTGTGAGACACAGGGACTGAGGTAGGCGGGCATAGGAACCCCCTGGATCCCAACAGCGGCGACTGAGGCAGGAGACGTCTGCCTGGGCCACCAGGGTTCCATAGTCAAGCAGCTCCAGGAGAAAGTTACTCACCCAGGAGCGTGGAAAAAACACCTCTCAGAGAGCTGGTCTTCAAGGACTATTGATATAGAGGCCTGCAGGTGAGAAAAGCCATAGCCAGAAAGTAAGATCAGCTAACATCAGAGTTAACAAGATGGCAAAAGGCAAGGGCAAGAACCTAAGGAACAGAAACCAAGGCCACTTGGCATCATCAGAACCCAGCTCTCCCACCACAGTAAGCCCTGGAGTCCCCAATACACCAGAAAAGCAAGACTCAGATTTAAAATCATTTCTCATGATGATGATAGAAGACTTTAAGAAAGA
>CM052700.1:108427253-108447104 GCA_028551405.1 Uromys caudimaculatus
TATACCTCTCCTGGGCATATACCCAGAAGATGCTCCAACATGTAATAAAGACACATGCTCCACTATGTTCATAGCAGCCATATTTATAATAGCCAGAAGCTGGAAACAACCCATATGTCCCTCATCAGAGGAATGGATACAGAAAATGTGGTACATTTACACAATGGAGTACTACTCAGCTATTAAAAACAATGACTTTATGAAATTTGCAGGCAAATGAATGGAACTTGAAAATATCATCCTGAGCGAGGTAACTCAGTCACAAAAGATCGAACATGGTATGTACTCATTGATAAGTGGATATTAGCCCAAAAGGTCAGAATGCCCAAGTTTCACTTAACAGTAACCGCTGGACTGAGAGTGAGGTCCCAGATGGAGGAGTTGGAGAAAGGTCTGAAGAAGTTGAGGGAGTTCGCAGCCCCATGGAGGGAGCAACAGCATCAATGGGCCTGACCCCATACCCCCCTGTTGTCCCGAAGTTTAGACCACCAACCAAAGAATACACATCTATGGACCCATGGTTCGGACCACATATGAGGCAGAGGACGACCTCGATGGCCATCAGGGAGAGAGGAGAGGCCCTTGGGCCTGAGGGTGTTCGAGGCCCCAGTAAAGGGGAGTGTCATGGTGGGAATATGGGGATGGGTGGGCGGGTGGGTGGGAGGTGGAATTCCCTCATAGAGGCAGGGATGGGGAGGGCATAGGGAGCTTCCAAAGAGGAGACCCAGAAAAGGGGAAACATTGGAAATGTAAATAAAGTATCAAAAAGAAAAGAAAAAAGAAAAAAAAAGAAAAAAATTTGCAATGTAAAATAAATAAATAAATAAGTAACAAAGTTTTGCATTATTGATTTCCCTTTCTTACATTTTTGGGGACTTTTACATACATATATGATGACTTTTAACCATTTTCATCCCCATTGTTTCCCTTCATCCCCTTTGCTCTCCTGATGAATTTCTACCTCCCAAGAAATCGCCTTTGTACATCACACCTTGTTTATATGTGTGATCTAGAGTTTAGTTAGTTGCATGATTATGAGTGGCAGGTTATTCACTGGCGTATGGACAATGGCTGTACCACTGCAGAAAGAGAGTTTCCTTCTCCCAGATAACCCTCATTGCCAGGAGTCCCTCAGGAAAGGATGAGGTCTCATGAGCTCCACTGTTTCTCATGCATGTTGAAATAAATGTTGTTAAAATAACTTTTATATGCCAGATATAATTGTTATCTCAGAGATTTACTGTTGAATAAGCTCACTCTATTTTTGTGGGTTTTTCTTTTCCATTAACTTTGGCAGACTGTTTAACTAGCTGTTCTGTCTTAAAACTCCTCTCTAAGCTGACTGATTTAGTCTAGCTTCTGTCTGCTTATCACTGAATTGCTCTGCTTAGCCTTAAACTAACTCTAGCAATTTGTTCTAATCTTATGACTCCTTCTCATTCCCTGACTTGTTCTCTCTGCAACATTTCCTGTGCTGTTCTCATAAGAGTTGGGCATATTTTCTCTTTGACTCATTGACTCAAATCTTTCTCTGATTCATCACTTTCTGTGTTGCTAAATTAGATCTCACTTTCAAGCATGGCTCCTTCCTTCTACAAACTAACTTTACTTTCATTGTTTGGGATTAAAGACAGCAGAATTAAAGGTGTATGGAGTGTCTGTATTACAGATGGATTACACAGACTTAGAACAGTGGATATGACCCCTTGCCAGAGCAGCCATGTTGCTGGATTATAATTTTCCTACAAAATGTTCTAGGGTTCAACCTTTCACAGGTCAGCACAGCTGCAGTGAATAAATTAGTACAAGAACTGTGTCATGTTCAGAAGACAGTTTTCTTCTTTCTTTCAGCCCATCTTTAGCAATATTCCTTGAGTCTTAGCAGAGGCGTAGATATCTAATTTAATGAGGAACACTCCACCACCTCATCCTGCATTCACTGCAGCACACTGACCAGTGAGTCTCCTCACTAACCACTGCCCACTGCAAGAAGAAGCCACAGTATCAGATGCTGTGGAAATCAGTTTGGAGATTCCTCTCAAAACTAAAAGCAAAACTGCCAAGAAATACCTGCAAATGATTTATATGATGTTATGACATAGTATTTTTCATCATAGTATTTTATGTGGAATTGAAATTACAAAGACTTTTATTTTGCCAAAATGCCAAGTATTTCATCAACTTTCCTATGAACCTCTCAGAATCATTTGGAAGTAATTCTCTTTAGCTTATTATTATATCTTCTTTAGAGATTATTTTCTTTTCTGTTGATGCCTAATTGATGGAATGGGCCAGATTTTAAAAATAATTTTAATTTAAACTGTGATATTCTATCATGCTTTTTCACTTGACCAATTTCTTTTCTCTCAAAAAAATGTAATAATATGTCAAATCAATTTTCATTGTATTGAAAACAAATTAAGAGTTAATCTGATTGACATAGTTAACAGAAATTTTATGAGTAGACTTTCATAGTTTTCAGGTTTCAGCGAGCATTTTCATGTTTGTTGACTTTTTCTTTTTTACATAATGCCAAAGCTACAAACATAAATTCAGGATAACATGAAATCTGTGTACAAGACCCTGGAGCACAATCATGGATTTTATTGGGAAACATAACATAGGCTCTATTATACTTAGTGTGTGTTTCATGACCTCAAACAAATAAAACAAATCCAGCCCCTTTTGCTCAGAGGAAAAAATGAGAAATATTGAATTTTCTTCCTTCGGTATGTGCAGGAATCAGACCTGTTAGCGTTTTATTTTAGTCAAGAATGTCTTCTAATTTTGTCAAAAATCAGTAAGCCTTGTATTTATGTGCACTGTCCTTCTGCATGTAATACTGTCTCCTCAATATTAAATAACATTTACATTGGTAATAACTGAGTTGAAAATATATATAGAGAGAAATTTATAAAATAAAATAAAACAATGTGAGTGCCTGAAAAGTTATAACCAATTATACTATTAAATGGCTATCTAAACAAACCTGTAACATACATGTATAAATTAAGTGATCCATTCATCCATCTAAGATGACAATGTGTCCCACAAGAACTCTATACTAACAAAATGACTCTCCTCTGTGTGTGTGTGTGTGTGTGTGTGTGTGTAGACATACACAATTAAAGCATTTAAAAAGACAAGGCCATGAATTTGAAAGGGAACAAGGAAGTTCCATTGTTTGAAAGCAGCTTTATTTTTTTCAACTGAAGAAAATCATGAAAGTTAAAATTAACCTACAATTTGGTTGGATTCAAATTATCTAGGAGATGGTGAAGTAATAGCCATGGATGTCTGCTTATGAAAGCTTTGTCCTAATTAATGGATTAATGTCTTGACGGATTCAGAATAAGACAGCACAGTTTCTGGGGACAGCAGCTTTAATGTGTTTCCTATTTGAAAAAAAAGAGCTCACTGGGACATATCTTTGGGGCTGTCACTTATTCTGACCCTTTCTTTGATGATCTCTGTATACTTACTGTAATAATTAATAATTGTACTAATTTACATATAAGACATTTTGGCATTAAACAAGGTAGAGTAAATGTATCAGACAATGCCATATGTGGAACATGTTTTAAGTTAAAATTTAGACTATTTTACTCTTTAAAAAAGGAAACATAAAGCAACAACATTTTTCTGTTCATAATATACAATCTAATTGGTATGTATATAAATAAGTAAGCAAATCAAATAAGTAAATTTATTCAATGGGGGCACATGCTCAATAAGTAATAATAACCAAAGCAAATTTGTGACTATAGAGGATGACGGAGTTGTCATGCTCTAGCTGTCCTGAGAAACATGCATCATAGGTTTCTCAGGTTAGAATTCATAGCTCCTTGGGCATATGTGCTTTTTCCTTCCTGAGAAACCACAACACTCTCTCAGGTAAGAAAACATTCAGACCACCGGTGTTTCTCTATGTTCCCTAGAACTCAGCAAAACACAAAGAAGCTTGACAGAGCAATTAGTCTTTGACATTAATCTTGTGTTCCTTGTATAGCCTGCAAACATCACTGTATCTTGGCAACTACCATTGTATTGTTCCTGGCAACAGCCTTTATACCTCATTTCTTGTAAACTTTTCTCTCTTCAGTCTTCTCAGACTTCCCCACTCTGTCCTGATTTTCATTTCTCATCAACCATATCAGGTAACCCTCATAAAATAAGTAATTACTGTCTGGCGCTTACATGTGGAGAACTTAGAGAAAGTGTTATACATCCATCCAGACAAAAGAGGCTTGGGCAGCCATGGTACACACACACACACACACACACACACACACACACACACACACACACACACACACACACACTGAACTGAAAACAGAGGAAAACTCAAAATTCATGAAATGAAACCCAAGAAGAACCTTGCTCATTGGGGACTGTTTCATAGATGACATAAATGTGTCTTCAGGAGGGAGAAGCTCCTACTTGAAAGAAACATCTGTACTCTACATATTATATCAGCACCACTGTTAAGAAGACAGTTATTTACTTTAGTTGCAATAAGAGGGGTGTCAGGATTTGCTAGCCAGGAGCAAACGACAGGCACAGAATTTTGCAGCCTTATGACAAATTTCATTAGTATGCTAGGAATTATTCTGCCAGCCCTCTTTGGTAGACATTTAATTAGATTTGTCTTAAAAAATCTTAAGTGACAGGAAGACAGCTGCATACTTACCTTGAAAATGACATTCAGTATTTCCCTGTAAGCTGAACTGCTGCAGCTGTCTGATAAGTCTAACTCTTCTAAGGAGATGGTTTGTAAGAACCTGACAAGTGATCAACTTGGAGCCCATAACAACTTTAACAGGATTGTGGAAAGGCTGGGCAGAAGAACAAAGGAGAGTTTGTATCAATGCTGAAAACCAGCTGCATCCTGTGATTCTGCTGCTTAGTTTGGACTACTTCATTATGACATTAAAATGTCTCTTTCCAAAACAGAAAGAAATTGAAGTATATTTCAAAAATACAAACATTATTGACAATAATCCTTCAGCTTGCTTATGGTGCTTTTTAATACTACATATTGGGTCTTGGGCATTTCAATCTTTCACAGGTGTTTAATTTTAGCTTTAGTTGTTTTATCCTTCCTATTCTATGTAGGCATGGAATATTCATTTCTTTTTCATTGGCCATAATTGTTATTTTTAGATGAAGTTTACCCATGGCCTGTAACACAGATTAGTATAGGAATAGAAAGTAACAAAACAAAGAAATATTTCAAAATAGCTGTATTAGTCAGGGTTTTACTGCTCTGAATAGGCACCATGACCAAGGCAACTCCTATAAGGACAACATTTAATTGGGGTGGGCTTACAGATTCAGAAGTTCAGTCTATTATCATCAAGGTGGGAACATGGCAGCATCCAGGCAGGCATAATGCAGGAAGAGCTGAGGGTTCTACATCACAGAGAAAGGAGCTTCAGTTGAGAAAATGCCTCCATGAGATCCAGGAGTAAGGCATTTTCTCAATTAGTGATCGGGGTGGGGAAGGTCCCTTGTAGGTGGTACCATCCCTTGGCTGATAGTCTTGGGTTCTATAAGAGAGCAAGCTGAGCAAGCCAAGAGAAGCAAGCCAGTAAGAAACATTCCTCCATGTCCTCTGCATCAGCTCCTGCTTCCTGACCTGTTTGATTTCCAGTCCTGACTTCCTTTAGTGATGAACAGCAATGGGAAAGAGTAAGCTGAATAAACCTTTTCCTTCCCAACTTACTTCATGGTCATGATGCTTTGTGCAGGAATAGAAACCATGACTAAGACACCCCCTATGACACAATGGTAATGTGGTTCCAATCTCCTCCCTTGGTGACAGTGATGACTTCTATTTGTCACAGAATGATTCCTTTGCTGTTAAGTTGCTTGGCACCATTCATTTCATTCCAAGGACACATATCTAAACATTCCTGGACAAGTTTTAAAACTTTATGTTTACACATCTTTATTTGAGGTCAGTGTGTGCTCATTGTGACCACTTCTGACTGCTAAGCTCCTTAAACTGTTGCATAATCAATAGGCAAGTGAAGAGAAACAGCCTCAGTGAGCTTGCCACACAGACAGGAAGAGATAGACAGTTTCAGAATACCAGCATCATGAGTATTTCATGCTCAGTGAAGCCAACTGGGCACTCTTTCTCAGCTCTGTTTCTAAGTAAATTCGTTAGTCTTTGTTTAGGAAATATTCCTTTGAAAGGATCCCCAGGCCTGTAGGATGAAATGGCAGGACAAAAATGAAAATGTCTCTCACATCCTTTTCTCCTGTGGAAGGCATTTTTGTATGTATGTATGTTTGTTTTTAAATAATTGGTCCTAAACTGAACCAAGTTTGATGCTGGTCAACAATATTTAAAGGAAGTAAGGGATTTTTTTTTCTTCATGAAGCTATGTCCTCTGTCTCCAGTCACAGAACTTCTTTGAGAGCTTTCTAGAATGCCTCATGGACAAATTGTGTACTTGTGTATACCTGTGTATAGTGTATGATATAGGCATTATGTGAGGATATGCAGGTGTTGTGTATAGAGTCCAGGGGAAGGTGTTGTGTGTCTTTCTCTATTACTCCCTGCCATATTGCCTTGGCTCTCACTGAAGCTTTTAGTGGCAGCTAGACTGGCTAGTCTGGAAGTACTTGAAATTCACCTGTGGCCCCCTTCCATACCTGTGGGTACTAGGCATTGAACTCGGGCTTTCTGGCTTTCACTAGTTTGTTTATCAACTGAACCATCTCCCCAACCACAATGATTGTTTTTTATTCCTAAGACTTAAGGTTCTGAAATGTATTCTAGACTAAAATTACACTGTTGTCCTATTTTTATATCACATACATACAACCATGTGCTCTAAGACATCTCATCTACGTTAATCTATGAATCCATATGCCAACGGAAATTGACTTAAAATTTCAGCATTATTACAATTTTCTAAACTTGATGGAAATCTATCTCCTTAAATCATAAAATATCATAAAATTCCAGTTAAACTTAAAATACCCAAGTCAGTTAACTTACTCACTTATATAGAACTGTAAGAGAATCAAAGCCTATTATTTAAGTCCAAAAAGGATGCAATCCAGTGTGTTCTGTTTTGATATTTTTAATTATGCCAACTTTTTCTGAAATACCATTGTGCCTGTGTATTTTCATGAAGCCTTCACCTACTGGGACCTAGTCTGTCATGTACTGGGGTTGTACTATCCAGCTCTGTGAAATGAGAAAATGAGATGTTTCAATAAAACTCTTCAATAAAAGGTATAGACCCAACCCACCAAATTTTATCACAGTATTTCATGTTCAAACTGGTATTTTAGATTATTTCCAAAAAATCTGTAAATGACAAAATCATATGTGGGGATTTTAAGGCTTTGTTAGAAGCTCTGAAATAAGTAAATAAATAAAAGGCTCAACAATCAGACATCAGATAAGACAACTTTGATCTGGAAGAATAAATGTCCTTACTAAAAATTGGCTGTAAGGTGCAGCTCAGCTCAAAGTGCAACACCCACTTTGCCCCCCCCCCCCCGCGGTAAATGTGAAGAGAACTATCAGCTTGCCGACTTATAAATGTGACAGAGAAATTGGAGCTCCAGTCCAGGAGTGGATCTGGAGTGTCCAGTCAGGATCATGTCAGGGAGCCCTGCTTTCCTCCAGCTTTACTCCTGTGGTGGGGTAGCCCTGCTTTGTAGAGGTGTTCTTCCCTCCCCTGCCCTTCTGTCAGAGATTAATATGGAGTATTTCTTCCCTCTGAGGAATTCTGAACTGTTATTCTGAACTGAATAGGGAACTGTTATTTCCCAGTTACAATGTTAAGGAGGTAAAATGTAAACTAAGAAGACAAACGCTGCAATTGTCATGCCTGTTGACTTTCTTGTTAGGTGATACAGTTCTTTTAGTTAATTGCAAAGCAATTAGTTTTGATAATGTGACATTTAAAATAAACATAACTCCTGGGAGAGTCTCACTGTTTTCTATCCTGGGAATCTTTGTTGTTGCCTGTTAAAGATCCTTATGCCACCTGACAGCTGTGCGTCAGGTCAGCACGTGTAATAGGGTCAATTCCCATGGTCTTATATACCAGAAGTAGTTGAACAGAAGGCTGGTCGGTAAATAGGAATGATGAGAATCTTCTTAATAATTTCCCTGCTTGGATCTGGAATACTTAGGAAGTTGGATGTCAGGCTTCCTAAAAAGAACACATCACCCTTACTAGGAGGACATCACTGTAAGTGTCCTGGAAATAGCATCAATGCGCTCTGTGATTGGCACATTGAATTACCTAATGGAATCTTGCATAAAACCATAACAGATGCTTCAAGGTACATTATTTAAAGTTTTCCTTTTCTGTAAATGCCAACAACTCAGTGTGCCTCCCGTATTGAAATTCAGAATTGGTATGACAACTGTTAGTACAGTATCCAGTGTACTAGCACAGGATACACACAAGGAGCAGAACATTACATAACACGAAAACTCTGAAAACCACTCAGACTTACGTAATAAACTCTTGTACACCAAGAAAATACACATGGTGCACTTAAAATGTAACAATAATTACATCATAAGTGAAAATAAACATTAAACACAAAAAAATACACAAAGATTAATTTGTGTACATTAAAGAATACATACATAGACTCAGAAATAAATCCATAGATTGTGGCATATGAATATAATGAGTAAAATTTTAAAAATAAAAATACTTAAATTTAGGCTGGTTTAGGAATTTAGATATTTTATAATAATTTTTCTCATCTTGGAATTACTTTTATGAGGTGCATGAAGTTTTTTAAAATATAAATAGATTACCCTTTAATGTAACCAGATTTTTACTTTTATCATTCTGATTTTTAAATTACTAGTGAAGGGTATATGTTTTAAAGAATGGTTTTGCAGTTGACACATGGCTCAAAAATTCACTGTGATATATTGAATCCCAGTAGGAGTACCTTCTTAGGCCAGGGCGACTTCTCAGCAGGAAAAGGCACTTGCTGAAAATCAGACAATCTGAAATATGACTTCTGGGATATGTATGAGTTTTTCTGTTCGTTTGGATTTTTGTTTTTTGTGTTTTGTTTTTCCTTTGTGGATGTGCTGGAATAAAATACCTAAATCAAATTGATCAGAAATAAACAACGCTGATGAGAAGTGTAACTGATCAAATCATTCAGTCCTTTCTCTTATAGAAACTCCTAGTCCTACCTTAAAACAACAATGTTGTATAATACAAAATCACACAAGGTTTATACGTTTTCACAGGAGATCACCATTTGATGTATTGTATGGTCAACTTCACACAGAAATTGGAACTTTGAAAGCAATTAGAATTGTGTAATTTCTGTGAAATGTCACAGACTTTCCTTTTGAAAATTATCTTGTGGCTGATGAATTTCTCAGACTTTTGAATAAATTGAACATCCATCCAACCTTGAACACACAGAACAGTTTCAGGTTTTCTCTGAGAAAGCACTTACATAATTCTAAGGGGGCTTGGGTGCTTACATATAAATATAAGGACTATGACTTCAGTGGAACATTTTAAATTAATTCAGTGCCACATGTGTTGTTAATGAGTAACAGAATTTTTACATGCATCTGTATAACACGTGTGTTTATCACTAGGCCAGGGCCAGGTAAGACTTTGATGGCCTTAGTGATACTTCAAAAATGCAATAAAATTGTTTAACTTACATTCACTGTCTAATTAATTTCAGAAAAAAAATCCAATTACAAAGTAAAATTTAGATCTTTGTACCATGTTGAGAACTTGTGTAAGTTCCTCACCTCCTTTAGTCTGACCACTGTTAGGGATCAATGTGTGAGAGTCACTTGAAAGTGTAATTCTGAGGCAGGTGACTACTTTTCAATAGATCCTTCAAAGCATTCTGGAATCAGCGCCCTCTAACTTTAGAATGTAAAGGTTTAGAAGTGATGCTTCTCAGGCACTTTTGCCACACTGGTGGAACTGGATGGTTTTCACGGCTGTTTTCTAATACTAGGGGATATATATCAGTGTAATTTCAGGTAATGTTACAATTTTTCTGAAAGAATTCTAAAACCAAAAAATGACACAGGGTCTATCAAAACAGAAAACCTACAAAAACAATTAAATGCTTCACTCTTGCTTATCACTTATGAAATAACACCTAACATTTCAGTTAGCTTCAAAAGGAAGAATACTAGAGAATCCATCAGATGCTTAAAAATTTTATAATTGCATTTAAATTTTGAAATGTTTTGTTTTTGTAATATAATAAGTATCATGGACACATTTATTAACAAGGTTAATGCCTACTTTATTCTGCATATTTAACTTCTCATATTATTTTTTAAATAAAATTTTACCTCACTCAATGAGTTCTGATTGAGAAAAAAGCAGAAATCAAATTTATAATATTTATAATAAAAATTAACATGATTTAATATATATTTAAAATTATAATGAGAATAATGCAAAGAATTACTTGATATGGGTAAATTAGATATCACAAGAATCCTCATTGTCAAACAGAACCTTAAATTTGTTTATCTAAATTCCTAGTTCATTATCCTAAAAACAAAGCATAAATATATAAACAAATTAAGAACATATTTTATATAATGTATATGTTAACATAGTAGAAATTTTATAATAGGATATATAAAATGTATATGCATTTATAATATTTCATATGCATATTTATGTATATATGAATAAATATCCATGTTTCTATGTTATTGTTTTTGTAAAATATGTAGAACAGAACAATCAGTTACATTTGGAAAAGTCTTAGTAGTGTGTCACTATTAGGTTTTGTTTAATTTATAGCTAACATTTAAATAAAACACACTGGAATCACTTTATCATGCATTAAGTATTATTGAATTTTTATTGCTTGTATCACAGATCATAGATAAATCAAGTTATTACTGATTTGGATCCTTTCTCCCTATTTGTTAGCTTTTATACTGCTAGGCAGTATGCATGACAGGTTGCTAAACAGAAAATTCTTCAGTAGTCTTACCCAGTTGTGAACCATTTTGCCATCAATAAAATATAACCTGGTAAGACAGACACATTTGTATAACAATAACACAGATTTTGGTGTAACCAAATATTTTTCTTTGGATTTAAGAGTCACTCAACAGGCTAGAATTTTTCCTGGGCACTGTTAACCCATACAGAATCAAGAAATTGATAAAAATGTCATAAGCATTTGGGAAGAATCTATTATTAGTATTTTGATAAGTAGATATAACAAACTCATAATAACAAACTCAATCTTATATGTATAGATGGATGCTGCTCATTGTCATATGCTTAGCCTTAAATAGGACATACAATTTCAAGAATCATCACAAAAGACAGCAAAAAAAAGGCTGTAAAAAGCTGCTACAAAACTGTATCTTCTGAATATGACATAGCTGGGACACTGAGGAATTAATCATAGATGCAATGTCCGCACAAGACTGGCCATATATCAAGCCAAACTTAAGTTCTAGATTAACATCTACATATTTACAGAGTGATATGTATCTGAGCAATATAATCCAGGCATGAAATAGTTAAAATGTGTTATTCAGGTGGCTAAGGCCTATAATCTCAACTACTCACTGAGACAGGTAAGAGCAACTTTAGTGAGACCCTATCTGGATTAAAAAGAAGAAAATTGCTGGAGATTTACCAACTAAATTAAGTATGCTTGCAATGAATTTTTTGAAGTTCACCCATTGATAAGTACTATGTTCTGGTTGTTATTAAGGACTCATCATGACAGCTCTGAGAACTTCAGGAAGACTGTGATTACACCCAGTCATTGGTATCTGTGAATGTCCTGAATAACTCTGGACTAAGACAACTTTTCTTATTCTAAATAGATTAGAAATATTCCTCCACCTGATTCTAAACACCTATAAATATCTTGATATCAAATTAAATCCATTAAAAGAATGAAACAAGGCTCACATACAGGAAAACTCTAAATCTATTAAGCATGAAAATACATTAAAATGTGTTCAATTACAAATTTTATTTGCATTTCTTTGATTTGGATGATCTATTGAATGTATGGTTATGAATGTGCCTTGATCCTTAATAAATTTACTAGTTAGTTGTTTTCTTCAAAATCCTTCTTTCCTTCCTCCCCTTCTTTTCAAGCAATTGTTATTCTCTTACATTCTAAAATAAATATTCATTATTAAATTAATACTTATGCCAACATTATAATAATTTTCTATGGTACTATATTTACATGATTACTATCACAACTATTTTTTCTATTAGCATTGATCATTGATCACATATTGTAACTAGTACATATATGTTTATATCTTTAGAGTCTTTTGCTATTTGTGTTCCCAAACTGAGAGCTTTCAATTATGGCAGAAAGTGTTGTGGATAGCCCTGGGGCTGTTTGTATTCTGCTAATTCTGCCCTCCTGGGAGGAGCTTCAGACAAGGAGTGAGTTACACCTGTGACTTCTTGTGAATCAATCCCCTAATGAATAAAGGAGCCAATCACTAGGCATGTAGGAGGGACTTCTGGACTGGAGGTTGGAAGAGAGGAAGCAGGAGAGGGAGAGGGGCGTTTGGAATGGGAACAGCAGATAGGTAAGATGTAGCTACTAGAGTCCCTGGTATCATGGCAGATCCACAAGGATTCACCACCAGAGGAATCAGATTTTGAGAAAGCTTACAAGATTAGGTTTTAGTTGTTTCACCCAGAGATTGAGTTACTATTGTTTCTGAGCTAAGTTTGTCTTGTGTTTTCCTTCATGCAGCGGCTCGTCTGGGTTCCAGAGAGAAAAGTACAGCAGCAAAGTGTGGGTTTGCATGATGTGCACCACAGAGGCCATAGGGGTATTGAAGCTTGGGGGTTGGCATAGTAGCAACCTGCCAGAGGGAACCTAGTGAACTGGGTGGAGAGATCGTGAAGCTCTGAGTAAGAGCCTCACAAGACAAAAGCAGGTCAGCCATTGCCTGCCAGTGCATGGCTGGCCAGCCTGCTGGGGATGAGAGAACAAGGGAACAGCATGGGAACATGTTATTCTCCACTCTTTTTTAATATTTCCCACAACAAGAAAGTCATTTCACTTTTAATGTGAATATGAATGTTGTATGGTATCACTTACATGTGAAATTTAAACAGGCCACTAGAAACAACGAGAAAAGCTATTCTCTGAGGATAAGCAAGTACATGGCAAAAGTGAGTGGAAGAGGAAGATATTCTATAAGGATTTATACTTTTAATATACCTTGAAGAGAAGCAATAAAATATATCTTTAAAAGTTGATAAATCAAAATGTGTTATATATTATCATCACAAACTATTGAAGTGTTTGTAGTGATGTTTAACTATGTATTGTTCTTTGGTTATAGGCTTAGAAAAGATGATTATAAAATTATTTCACATGGTACTTTCTTGGTATGAGTTTGTAGGATAAGATTCTCTACGACTCTTTCATTTTTGTGAAGGCAGAAAAAAAAAAACAGAACCAAATCTCTTGTACCAACTCCATGTAAGACTGAAGAGTAAACTGTGAAAACAAAACATTCTAATGTTCTATTTATAGGGCAGTATTTTGTATATTTGCCATAATACAATAAATATGTTAATAATTCAACCCTTTCAGTTTTGTACACTAACCTCACATAACTTGACATCATATATGAATATGAAATTTATTTCATATTTGATGCTGATTTTCTCTTTCATATTTCATTTTCAAAGATCAATCTTGAGACCAGCACTTTTAAGCTGATATATAAAACTTGTATGTATTGATAGGGTATAGTGTGATAACTCAATACATGCACTCAGTACAAAATGGCAGTGTCAAACAATTTAAAATGCCTATCTCTGCAGGTAGGGTAAGAGCTGTGAGCCTTTGGACATGAATAACTATTGTGATATCTAAAGTGCTGTGAGTATATTTTAATCAATATCTCCCATGCATCTCAGTTGTTGTTGGAGGTGTTCAGACCCAATTTCCTTTGTAATCATCTTTTAATAGGTGTCATACACCTTTTAAAAAGCTGCAAATGTTGCTTTTATTTCCTCCAGTTTAGGGATGAGATGAAAGCCATATCGAAGCTGTGTGAATACACTCCTTCGGCTGAGCCCTGATTCTTTCTTTCTCTAACCATTCCTTGACCTAGGCCTAGGTCTGGAAGCATCTAGCCTCCATAAACCTGATCTTCAAAGCTGAATGATTCAACCTGACTTCAAACAGCTTTTACCTCAATTGTTTTGCTTGGCTTCATAGTAACTTTTATAATGTATTCTAATTTTCTGTCTCCTCATTCTCTGGTTCATTACGTCTTCACCTGTGTCTAGCTTGTTCTTTCTGCAACCAGTCTCTATAAAACAGACTAACTCAAACTGCCATGCACACACACACACACACACACACACACACACATACACACACACCACCACCACCACCACCACCACCACCACCACCACCACCACCACCACCATCGATGCTTCTTTAATCTTTCTCTGGTTTGTCACTTTGCCCCACAGTTAGAAAATTCAGTGCCCCTTAATGATAAAAGTCTTGGAAAAATCAGGAATTCAAGGCCCATACCTAAATGTAGTAAAAGCAATATACAGCAAACCAGTAGTCAACATCAAACTAAATGGGGAGAAACTTGAAGCAATCACACTAAAATCAGGGCCGAGACAAGGCTATTTACTCTCTCCTTATCTATTTAATATAGTACTCAAAGTCCTAACTAGAACAATTAGATAACAAAAGGAGGTCAAAAGGATACAAATTGGAAAGGAAGAAGTCAAAATATCACTATTTTCAGATGATATGATAGTATAATTAAGTGACCCCAAAATTGCACCAATGAGCTCCTAAACCTGATAAACAACTTCAGCAAAGTGGTTGGATACAGAATTAACTCAAAAAAATAAGCAGCCTTCCTATTCTCAAAGGACAAACAGGCTGAGAAAAAAATTAGGGAAACAACACACTTCACAATAGTCACAAACAATATTATACAACTTGATATGACTTGAACCAAGCAAATGAAAAATCTGCATGACAAGAACTTCAAATCTCTGAAGAAAGAAATCGAAGAAAATCTCAGAACATGGAAAGATCTCCCATGCTGATGGATTGGCAGGATTGATATAGTAAAAAAGGTCATCCTGCCAAAAGCAATCTGCAGATTCAATGCAATCCCCATCAAAATTCCAACTTATTTCTTCATAGAGCTAGGACAATATTCAAATTCATTTGGAATAACAAAAAACCCAGGATAGTGAAAACTATTCTCAACAATAAAAGAATTTCTGGGGTAATCATCAACCCTGACCTCAAGTTATACTACAGAGCAATAGTGATAAAAACTGTATGCTCTTAGTACAGAGACAGGCAGGAAGATAAATGGAATAGAATGGAAGACCCAGAAATGAACCCACACACTTATGGTCACTTGATCTCTGACAAAGGAGTTAAAACCATCCAGTGGACACAGCATTTTCAGCAAATGGTGCTGGTTCAACTGGAGGTCAGCATGTAGAAGAATGCAAATCAATTCATTCCTATCTTCTTGTACAAAGCTCAGTCAAAGTGGATCAAGGATCTCCACATAAAACCAGATACACTGAAATTATTAGAAGAGAAAGTGGGGAAACGCCTTGAACACATGGGCAAAGGGGAAACTTTCTTGAACAGAACACCAATGGCTTATGCTCTAAGATCAACAATAAGACAAATGGGACCTCATAAAATTGCAAAGCTTCTATAAGGCAAAGGACACTGTCAATAGGACAAAACAGCAACCAACAGATTGGGAAAAGATCTTTACTGATCCTACTTCTGACAGAGGGCTAATATCCAATATATACAAAGCACTCAAGAACTTAGACTCCAGAGAATCAAATAACACTATTAAAAAATGGAGAACAGAGCTAAACAAAGAATTTTCAACTGAAGAATATCGAATGGCTGAGAAGCACCTAAAGAAATGTTCAACATCCTTAGTCATCAGGGAAATGCAAATCAAAACAACCATGAGATTCCACCTCACACCAGTCAGAATGACTAAGATCAAAAACTCAGGTGACAGCAGATGCTGGCGAGGATGTGGAGAAAGAGGAACAGTCCTCCATTTTTGGTGGGATTGCAAGCTGCTACAACCACTCTGGAAATTAGTCTGGCGGTTCCACAGAAAACTGGATATTATATAGTATATTAATTTATTATATTATAATATAGTATAGTATAGTATAGTATAGTATAGTATAGTATAGTATAGTATAGTATAGTATAGTATAGTATAGTATAGTATAGTATTACCTGAGGACCCAGCTATACCACTCCTGGGCATATACCCAAAAGATGCTCTAACATATACCAAGGATACATGATCCAAAATGTTCATATCAGTGTTATTTATAATAGTCAGAAGCTAGAAAGAACTCAGATGCCCTTCAATGAAGGAATGGATACAGAAAATGTGGTACATTTACACATTGCAGTACTACTCAGCTATTAAAAACAGTGACTTCATGGAACTCTTAGGCAAATGGATGGAACTAGAAAATATCATCATGAGTGAAGTAAACCAGTCAGAAAAGAACACACATGGTATGCACCCACTGATAAGTGGATATTAGCCCAAAAGCTTGGAATAACCAGGATACAATTCACAGACCACATGAAGCTCAAGAAGGAAGACCAAAATGTAGGTGCTTTGGTCCTTCTTAAAGGGGGAACAAAATACTCACAGGAGCAAATATGGAGACAAAGTGTGGAGGAGAGACTGAAGGAAAGACCATCCAGAGACTTCCCCACCTGGGCATTCATCCCATATACAGCCACCAAATGCAGACACTATTGTGAATGCCAAGAAGTGCATGCTGACAGGAGCCTGATATATCTGTCTCCTGAGAGGATCTGCCAGAGCCTGACAAATTCAGAGGCAGATGTTAGCAGCCAACCATTGGACTGAGCACAAGGTCCCCAATGAAGGAGTTAGAGAAAGGACTAAAGGAGCTGAAGAAGTTTGCAACCCCATAGGAAGAACTATAATGTCAATCAACCAGACACCCCCAGAGTTCCCAGGAACTAAACCACCAACCAAGGAGTGACCCATGGATCCTGCTTCATATTTAGCAGAGGATGGTCTTGTTGGGTATCAGTGGGAAAAGAGCTCCTTGGTCCTGTGAATAGTCGAGTGTAGGGGAATGTGAGGGCTCAGAGGTAGTAGTGGGTTGGTGGGTGGGGGAGCACTCTCATAGGAGCAGGTGTGGCAGATGGGATAGGGGGTTTTAGGAGCAAGTTGGAAAAGGGGATGACATCTAAAGTGTAAATAAAGAGAATAAATATCCAATAAAAGAAAAGAAAACAAAAAATTAAAAACAAAATTTAAAAAAAAAGAAGTCATTCTGAGACATGGCTTTTTCCTTCTACATGCTAACCTTACTTTCATTGTTTGTGATTAAAGATGTTTATTAAGGGTATATTAATATTCTTGCCTGATCATACTGTAATCCAGGATATGTCTGAAGTCTGGATAGATCTGATACACCTAGAAGATCTTTGGATATGATCCCTTGTCAGAGAAGCCATTTTATTGATTTAAAATTCCTCTACAAAAGCAGGCACAGTTCTTAGGTTTACAATTGATCATACACAGATGAAAGAATAATATGCAAATATATTTTGTTATCTTGCTTTTAAGTGAATCATAATAGCCTGAGAATACAAATAAGAAAATGTTATGACAACGAAGAACATATTTAACATTAAATGTCAACAAAATTTAATTGGCATTTATTGTGCTTCAGTGGCTCAGAGGATGTAAAATGTCATGGTTATGGTCTCATTATCAGGGGCTGTGGAGCTTTTGAAACACAGAACTGTTGACACTAGAGAACATTCAGTTTATCTTTGTGCCTAATTGCACTTGTGTATGGTTCAAGCTATTATTTAATTATGTTCTTTTGGCAAAGCCCCATAACAAAAAATTGAGACCAGGCCTGCTAAAATTTACATTTTGTTTATTTTATTGCTAATATCATTCCTGTTGTTGTGGCTTTACTAAAGTTTGGCACTGATACTTCATACCCATTAAGGGAAAAGGATTTAATAGTCATAAGTATGGGAAGACATTGTGTATCATTTTCAGCCAATGGTGTTGAATTAATAATTCATGCTTATAACAATTTTTTTAAACTGAAGTTATTCATTTGTATATGTTCAAATTAAATTTATCATAGTGTTAATTATAAAAATTATTCAAGGAGACCACTGGCTCAAAACTTGTAGTCATAATAAGTGTGTATCTATTTTAATGATAAATCCCATATTTGTATGTTTGTAATTATGATAATTTTGCATATCATAAATAGTGTTATAGGTTTTCCTAAATTTAATAATAATAACAGTTCAAGTCACTACAATAAATAATTTATCAGGTACTATTCTTACTGTTTTATATGAGTTATGCTATCTTACTTTTAGCATTATTAAGTTGTTTACTATCCAACTGTGTAGTATGTAGCTTCTAAAATTTAAATAAAGTGTCCTTCATGCACAACTAATAAGTTCACCTTACTATCACAACCACTGATTTATTTTTTCACCTTTTGTTTAGTTAGCTGAAGATTTTGTATAATATACTTTGACCATATTCAGTCAACTTCTCCTGGACCGATGCTTATTCCCTACCTGTTACTGTTGTGTTGCATGGAAATGGGCTATTTTAAACATCTCAATACAGAATATTTTTAAATATTATGTTTTAATTGATAAATTATGTTTTTTCTATAGATAGTCATAGTGATACATTCCTTCTGGTCATATCAGGTTATTTAGCACATCCATAAGCATAGGTATTTGTCATCAAAGAATCCCCTATTCAAAATCCCCTATTCTATTTTGATACAAAAAATATATGCATATCCATCCATCGGCATGTTGGATAATAACTGTAATTGTGCATTCATTGGTCACTCTCTATGTGGCGCCATACAGCTTTATTTTCTAGAGACTCTGTTATAACTTTTATGTCCCTCTATTTTCGATGAGATCAAACTTCTTTAGATAACCAACATGATTGAGACCATTTAGTACAAGGTTTATTCTACCTCATTTATTCCACTTAACATAGTACCCTCCAATAATGTTCATGGTCGTATAAATGACAAGATTTCATTTTTTGCAGAATATTAGCATTCCTATATCTATCTATCTATCTATCTATCTATCTATCTATCTATCTATCTATCTATCCATCTATTTATCTATCTATTGATAACTTTGTCTATATATATTGATTCTTTGATAGAAATTAATATTGATTTCATCACAACAGTTACATATAATACTTTTTCACACTGCTTTTTGTAATAGTTTTGCTAGTTTACATTTCCACATGAAGCTCTTACATTTCTACATTCTTAGAATTACCTGATATTTTTGACAGTTTTTATTCTTACCAGATTGAGATAATATCTCACTGTAGTTTAAATTTGTATTTCCTAATGGTTAATAATGCTGAACATTTCCTAATGATTTTACTCTCATATTTTATTTGGAAAACCACCTCATCCCTCACACCATTGTTAATAAAGCTGTTTATTGTCTATTTGATTTGTTTATATATTTTGGATATTAAACCAATCTTGGCTATATTACTTGTAAATATTGTTTTCACAATATTTATGTTTTTTTATTCTGTTGACTATTTACTTTGCAATAGAGATACATTTTTGATTTGATTTTATTTTTTTTTTGATACTTTATTTACATTTCCGATGATTCCCCTTTTCTTTGGAAACCCCGTGTCCCCTCCCCCTCCCCGCCTCTGTGAGGGAATTCCTCCTCCCACCTACCCGCCCACCCATTCCCATA
>CM052700.1:108447604-108510356 GCA_028551405.1 Uromys caudimaculatus
AATGCAAATCAAAACAAGTCTGAGATTCCACCTCACACCAGTCAGAATGGCTAAGATCAAAAACTCAGGTGACAGCAGATGCTGGTGAGGATGTGGAGAAAGAGGAACACTCCTCCATTATTGGTGGGATTGCAAGCTGGTACAACCACTCTGGAAATCAGTGTGGCAGACCCTCAGAAAAATGGACATAATACTACCTGAGGACCCAGCTATACCACTCCTGGGCATATACCCAGAAGATGCTCCAACATGTAATAAAGACACATGCTCCACTATGTTCATAGCAGCCATATTTATAATAGCCAGAAGCTGGAAACAGCCCAGATGTCCCTCATCAGAGGAATGCATACAGAAAATGTGGTACATTTACACAATGGAGTACTATTCAGCCATTAAAAACAATGACTTAATGAAATTTGCAGGCCAATGGATGGAACTTGAAGATATCATCCTGAGCGAGATAAATCAGTTACAAAAGAATGAACATGGTATGTACTCACTGATAAGTGGATATTAGCCGAAACGTTTGGAATACCCAAGTTTCACTTTACAGTAACCGCTGGACTGAGAGTGAGGTCCCAGATGGAGGAGTTGGAGAAGGGACTGAAGGAGCTGAGAGAGTCTGCAGCACTATGGAGGGAGCAACAGTGTCAACTGACCTGACCCCACCAGTCCTCCTGGAGGCTGGACCACCAACCAAAGAATACACATGGAGAGACCCATGATTCGGATCACATATGTGGGAGAGGAGGGCCTTGTTGGCCATCAGGGGGAGAAGAGGCCCAATAAAGGGGAATGTCAAGGTGGGAATATGGGAGTGGTTGGTCGGGTGGGTGGGAGGTGGAATTCCCTCATAGAGGTGGGGGAGGGGAGGTGATAGGTGGCTTCCAAAGAGGGGAAACATTGGAAATATAAATAAAGTTTCAAAAAATAAAAAAAAATTAAAAAAAGGAAGTTTATTTTATTAGATATTAGAATGACTACTCCAGCTTATTTCTTGATTCTATTTTCTTGGAAAGCTTTTACCACTCCTTTGTACTGAGATCATGACTATCTTTATTGCTGAGATATGTTTCTTGTATAAAGCAATAATGATAGATTATGTTTACATATCCATTCTGTTAGCTGGGATCTTTTACTGGGGAATTGCATCCATTAATTTTGAGAGTTATTAATGACCAATGATTGTTACTTCCTTTTATTTTTATGGTGGTGGTGCGAGAGAGAGAAAGAGAGAGAGAGACAGAAAGAGAGAGAGACTATGTCTGTGTCTCTGTGTGTGTGTCTCTTCTATTGTGAAATTATTTATTTTTTGTGTTTTCTTAAGTATAGTTAGCATCATTGGCTTGGAATTTTCCTTCTAGTATCCTCTGTAGCTCTAGGTTAGTGGAAAGGTATTGTTTGAATTTAGATCTGTCATGAAATATCTTAATTTTTCTATCTATGGTGATTTAAAGTTTTGCTGGGTATAATAGTCTGGGGTGATATGTGTGGTCTCTTAGGATTTGCAAGACATATTCCCAGGTCCTTGTAGCTTTTAGAGTCTCAGGTTAGAAATGGGGAATAATTCTGATAGGTCTCCTTGTATATGTTACTTGACTTTTTATCCTTGCTGCTTTTACAATTCTTTCTTTGTTCTGTGTATTTAGATAGTTAGTGTTTGGTTGTTATGTGGCTGGAGGATTTTCTTTTCTGGTCTGTTTAGTGTCTGTAACATTCTTGTTCCTTTAGGAGCATCTCTTTCATTAGATTAGGGAAATTTTCTATATGATTTTGTTGACCACGTTTTCTGGTCCTTTGAGCTGGGAATCTTCTTATCCTATTCCTATTATTCTTATGTTTTGTCATTTCATAATGTTCCAAATTTTCTGGTTGTTTTGAACTAAACAACCAACCAATGAGTACACATGGAAAATCCCATGGTTCCGGCTGCATATATAGCAGAGGATAGCCTTGTTGGACATCAATGGGAGGAGAGGCCCTTGATCCTGGGAAGGCTCAATGCCACAGTGTAGGGGAATGCAAGGGTGGGAGGTGGGAGTGGGTAGGCAGTTGGGTAAGCACACTCATTAAAGCAGGGGGAGGGAGGATGGGATAGGGAGGTTCCAGAGGGGAAACTGAGAAAGGGGATAACATATGAAATGTAAATAAATAAAATATCCCCCCAAAAAAGATTTCGCATTTTCTTTGACTGATAGAATGATTCTTCTATTGCATCTTTTACACCTGAGATTTTTCTCTTCCTCCTATTGAATTCTGCTGGTGATGCTTACATCTGTAATTCCTGTTATCTTTCCTAGGTTTTCCATCTCCGGGATTGCCTCAGTTTGTGTTTTCTTTAATGCTTTCATTTCCCTTTTCAGGTCTTAGACAGTTGTGTTCACATCATTTACCTGTTTGATTGTATTTTCCTGGATTCCTTAGTATTTATTTTCTCTTCTAATGCTTCTATGGGTTTGGATGTCTTTTCCTACATTTTCTTCAGAGATTTATACATGCCCTCTTTAAAGGACTCTATCATCTTTATAAGATTGAATTTAAGATCCTCTTCATGTGCTTCAGTTTCATGAGGATATTCAGAGTTGGTAGTAACAGGATACATGAACCTCAGTGCTGCCATAATGCCATGGGTCTTGCTGACTGTGCTCTTACACTGTCTGTTAGACATTTGGTTTTCCCTGGTTTTGGCTGGATGACCCTGATGGCAGCAGGAGTTCTCAAGAAGGGGGAGCTCTCCATGTTCCAGACAGTGGAGGTCAGAGTACCCTTCTTTGTTGGCTGTAAGTCAGGCAGACTCCATTCTGCAGGCTGTGTTACAGATGGACCCTACTCTATAGGCTGTGTCCCACACTGACCCAGCTGGGGTGGTTGGCAGATCCAACTAGCATGGGTGGTTGGGCAGGGTTCAAAACTGGCTCATTTTGGGGATCCTGAAGGTTTCCATGGATCCAGGATCCAGGAAGGCAGGATGCTGCTGAGGTTCAGCAAGTCTCTTCAAGCCTGAGGATTAAGACCACAGCTAGACAATGATGTCAGGGGACCTTGGCTGCCACTCATCCCTCAAACCCTGGCATTCTTATTATGAATTCCTTTTGAAACCAGGGAAATGGAAGTTTTCATGAATGGAAGTTAACAAAATTTGAAATAATTATTTTTAACTGAATATATTGTATACATTTAAAGCCAGTTTTGAAGACTATATAACTTCTAAGAAAAACTTCCCTGTATCTTCTCAGCTGATAGTTTAATCATTTCTACCAATGGAGCTTGAAGAGCAAATTACCTTTTTTTGATAAGTAATCATCTTGCTTTCAGCATCTGAAGGTTAAAACCACCAAAAAAAACCCTTCTGCCAGGCAGACAAATAGAATGTTTGTTCTCTCGATGCCTTAGGGTATGATAGGCATTTTATTGTTATTATTTTTTATCGTGCTTATTCCAGGAAGTTTCTGTCTCTTTGAGGTTACCATCTCTGTCATTAGCTAGAAGCTACAATATAAAGTTTGCATCATGTCTCAGAGCATCTTCTTTTGCATGCACATGTAATACTGCTTTTGAAAAAAATCACTTGTTCACATGGATTTCAGAAATCAAACATTGAAATCTAGGTCTATTTAACTATTGTAATTTAAGTATTATATAGGAAACATTTAATTGAATATTAGCTTAAAGGAAACTTTTACATTTTTTTGTCAGATACTGAAAATAACTTGGCCAAATAAATGAGGCATGTCTACGTTTTTCAAACTCTATTCTGATATTTAAAGACATGGATTTGTTTCCATCTATGGATGAATTCCTTTTAAATAAAAAAGCATTTCTAAAGCCCACATGTTTATTTAAGAAGTATATTAATGTTATTAAAAATTCTAATATATTTTCTATCCTTAAGTAAGGATTTCTATGTCTAAATTGCTTTATTCTTATCAGTACACCTAATATAACACAGGATATAATGCATTGTACAGAACCCCTATAAAACTAAAAAATATCAAGCAAAAGCAATTCAAACTTATGAGTGCAAGTCTAGTAATTAATAAGAAGGCAGAAAATGGCATTTTCAGAGAAGGTCCTGCACACATGATATGACTCAATTAGGTTTAAGAGAATTAAAAATCTTCTTAAGGACTCTTTATCAACAAATCCACTGAAAGGCTAACAAGTACACTAACTGCCTGGAAATTCTTTACATATCTCCCCTGTTACAGTTTAGGAATCATAGTCGTTGGGCACCTTTTGTAAAAAGTGTCCATCAAATCAAGAACTGATGTGTGACCAGGATTTATCTGTTGCCATTCCTCGGGTGCTCTCTATAGTTGTACAAAATGAAGCATTTACCTTTGAATTAGATGGTCTTTTACAAAGTGTCATCAATAAAGAATGCTCAATATGCGGACATCATTTTACTTTATGTTCCCTGTTATTTTCGTATAAAATTGGCCCACTCTCTTAAAACACATTTATGAATGACATTTCTCCCGGAAGAAACTAACTATGATTTAAACCAAGCTCCCTGATGAGACTAATTGTCGACTGCAGACAAAAGCAACTACTTGAAGTCATAAAAGAAGTGATTATGAAGAATAACCAGACCTGGTCTGCAGGAGGGTGAAAGAACAGGGAGACAAGTCCAAAGTTTCATTCTGAGTACTTTCTGAGTGTGAGCAGGAGAAAGCACAGAATTTAAAGAAATTAGAAGCACTTTTAACAAGCCTGAAATATCACAGAGAGTAATCTTATATCTAGTAATAAAATCCTCATTTCAGATAAGGGCAATAAATTCACCAGGGCAGGGCCTCAACTTCAAATACATACAACTCCTGACATTTGAACTGACACTGGGCTTAGGGTACCTTGATGTCATGCAGAAGTAAAAAAATAATTGAAAATATAATAATGACTGACATGAAACCTTAGTACAATATAAGTGTGTATGTGCATGTGTGTTCAAGAAGGAAGACAATACAATAGAAATCCAAGAAATTATTTCATGAAGAATATTATCCTGAAGCTTCCTACCAGACAAAATCCCTCCATACGAGAGAGAGAAGGAGATCGAGAGATAGACACATACACACACACACACACACACACACACACACACACACACACACACACGCACGCGAGAGAGAGATAGAGAGAGAGAAGAGAGAGAAAGAGACAGAGACAGAGACAGACAGACAGAGACAGAGACAAAGACTGAAAGAGATTATGCTGATGAACATAGGTGCAAAAATTCTCAATAAAATATTTGCAAACTGAATTTCAGAACACACCCAAAAAAGCTATTTGTCGTGGTCGAAGTAATTTTGTGCAGAAGATGAATAAATTGTTGATCATACATAAATCCTTGTATCTGCCACATAAATAAAATCATGGAAAAAGTCATCTCCTTAGATAAAATATTAAATAAATAACAAATGAAGCACTTATACTAAATTATGAACAGTAAAAGATCTTACTACTTCTGTGTAATATCATGATTGAAATCTTATTAAGAAACAAGAAGGATGCACAGTAAACCCCAGTACCTTATAGAAGACGACATTATTCTATATATAAATGAACCCATGGTATCTACCAGTATAGTATTGCTTACAGGTTATAAACACCTTCAGCAGGATACAAAACTAAGACACAGGAGTCAGTAGCCTTTCTATATAGCAAAGATGAATATACCAAGAAAACAATCAGGGAAGCAATTCCATTTAGAGAGAAGGAGGAGGAGGAGGAGGAAGAGGAGGAGGAGGAAGAGGAGGAGGAGGAGGAGGAAGAGGAGGAGGAGATATCTAAAAAAAAAATCTAACTAGGGAAGTGAAAGTTTTATACAATTAAAGTTTTAAGATACTGAAAAAATGAACTAATTAAAGAAGATACCAGATAATGGGAAAACTTCACATGGTCAGAAATTGGTAGGATTAACAGTGTTGAAATAGGACATCCTACCAAAAGCATTCTCTTACCTGACACAGCACAGTTTTTATGAAAATTGCAGGTGCCAATGCAGAGACATGCTTAGAAAGAAAAGTTTCTTTAGGCCAGGATTATTTGAGTATTTTCTCTCTATTCTATTTCCTATCTTTCTGTCATACAAAGTTCAGTGAGATAATCAAGTAACAACTGCAGTAAGAGAAAGTTTTATTATCTCAAGTATTGTCTTTAATATTTTCAGATGCCATAAAACATAACATACAGTCCCCATAATGAGTCATAACCACATTCACTGGCTGCTTCCTCTCACTCAAGAAAAACTGTAAGACCTAAAGAGACAATCAGAAAATCGGTGAAAACTCATTTATAAACCAACACATAGGGCTGGAGAGATGGCTCAGCAGTTAAGAGCACTGACTGCTCTTCCAGAGGTCCTGAGTTCAATTCCCAGCAATCACATGGTGGCTCTCAACCATCTGTAATGGGAACTGATGCCCTCTTCTGGTGTCTGAAGACAGCTACAGTGTATAAGTGTATACAATGTACTCATCATATATAAAATAAATAAATCTTTTAAAAAACACATAAATAAAACATATATATTAATAGCACATGAGCAAAATTTTAAACAAAATTTAAAAGCACTTAACGATAAATTACATATCATTTCAAAAGCAATGTATAAGAAAAGTATATTTTCTTCCTCAGTACTTACTATTCTTTACCCAATAATAATCCAAATACATTAGTCTTTATTAACCTAGCAATTTATTAGCACACTAGCCAGGATAAAAATTATATTGTCTCTACTTCAAAACAATTGATTATAATGATATTTAATTTACTCCATTGTAATCACTTTCAACAAGTGCAGCAGTCCAGCTTTCTTACATGCAAGACTGTTCCTCCCTGTTTTTTTTTTTTCAACAAGAGACATGCATGTTAATTGTCATTTCAGAACTGACAAGCCTGAAGTGAGCAGAGTTCATGTTACAGTCTCAAGATATTGATCACATTTAGAATAATAGGCAGGATTAATGACAGCAGACTCATCTGCCAAAATACAATGCTCTTTTCTTGTATTCCTTTATTACTTCTAAAAGGTTTATATTTAATAGGATTTACATTTTAACTAATATCTATTTTACAGTGATGTTTGTTAAAAAGTAAATTTGAACATTCCTGTTGGTTTTCTTCCAGCACAGTATTCCAGCACTCTTTTAAGCGTTTTACTTAAATTAACTCCATGATATCCCAAATGCCAAAATAGGATACTACTCTTAGACCACTTTCCATATGGAGAACTTAAGACCTGACAATGAGCAGAGTATGAACCAGACACTAACTAGAGACTTCAGTTGGTTCTTCCACTGTTCTCCCGAGGAGACTCCGGTCCCATGAGCTCACCTACAAGACAAAGGACAATCCCTGTGACGAACATCAGGGGATGGGGGAAATATTGGAGGAGACTCCCAGTCAAAGATCTTTTCTTCCAGAATGTAGACACATTCAGTGAAGTTCAAATGGCCAATTGTCTCCATAATTCTTGAGGAGAAAATTCAGTTTGCTGGTTAACTCGCCTATATTCTTTGGTGGGTCCTAAAGAACAAGTCTCTGTCCTACAGTGCCATCATTGCAGGGCTCTAGAAGACCTTACTTAGCTCAGAGACACACAGTCCTCCAATCTAAATGTTGTGACCTCAGTAATATACTGTTGCAGAGGGACGTTCTTTTCCCCACGTAGTTTCATATATGCAGCATAATTTCTCAGTAAAAAATAGTAAAATTTCAATCTGAACATCAGTGTCCCAATGGAGGCCTGAGTAGAGTTGGTTAGAGGTAGCGAGGCACATGACGTTTTGACAGTTTTCTGTGAGGCTATTATACTGAAAATGATATCAACCTTCCACACGAAAGGAGACAACTTAATGTTCATTAACAACAACAACAACAACAACAACAACAAACAGAAGAAGAAAAAATCAGAGATTCTGAGCATGAGACAACTCTTACTCATTTGCTATACTGTTCTTTGCACCTGCTCTTTGGAATATAACATTTTAAAAACCATTATTTTGTTTCTATTATAATTTTCCTCTCTTATCTCTATAAACTAATTATCTTACCCTTGTTTTCCTTAATTTTTTTTCAGATACTGTCATTCATATGTCACCTACATTCTTAGTGTAGAAAGATCCTTTTTATTGGCTTGCCATGTACGATTTGAAAGCATCCCTGAAGCAAATCAATCAGAACATCTTTGGTATTTTTCTTTTGTCTAGTTATTTGCTTTCTTTTTACTTGAGTCGTTATACTTTATGCTGTAAGAAATAAGCTTCACAGGAGAACTGATCCTTAATGGGACACTATCTGAGTTTGAATTTCATTAAATAAGAGACTAAGAGAGGTTAACAGATCTTGAGGAATATTTGGGAAAAAATGCCCATCATGTGGCTAGAGCAAATTCAGGACGGCTACTTACAGCTTAGCGTGCATCAACTGACTTTGATGAAATATCCATGCTAAGGCATGTATATGTTTGTCTATCAAAACTGCTGTACTCCAGCTAGTGAATTTTTTAATGATGTCACAAAATATTTTAATTCATACAAGATTAAACTTGTTTTTTTTTCCATCAAAGCAAATGTAATTATTTGTGGGAACATCTGCTGCTGTCTATATAAGCAACCACTTTGCAAAAATCTTGTCATTATGTCACAATACTACAAAACTATTTATAAAAAATAAATACTGGATATTTGCACATGAACAGAAAGCAAGAACCTGTTGAAAGAAATGTGATTTTCCACTAAAATTTCAGTGGAAACATTAAGCGCTCCATTTGCTAACATTGCTTGGTGAGAGTAACTATGATTAAATTTTAAAGTGGGAAGTAGGTACAAAACAGCATATCCCAGGGCCCCAGAAAATATCAAAACTGACTATGGAGATGGATGTTTGGCTAAGCAATCCAGCATCCCAAGAAAAATAAAATTGCCATTGGTAACAAAGCTCCACTAGCAAGGTGTTTGACTTTATTTTCAGAAAAATGGAGTCAATAAATATTCTTACTAAGTTACTGATAATGGTTTGATGACAAGAAGGGAAAATAATAATAATGAATATACTTAAAATATGTTTGATATATAAGATATTCTGAATATTGGAGTGAAAGAAGGAAGAATGACACTTTCATATTTTATTTTATTTTTATTAGTATTTTAATGGAAAGAACTGTCTTCTTATAATAATTATACTATAAATATTATATATAATGTGTATATGTCACCAAATATTAAACTATAAAATTCAAACATTTGTTTTTACTTACTTGAGGTTTAATTGTAACTCTCAAAGAAGACACTAAAATCATGTAATGTGACATCAATGCCAATGGTGCTTATGAACATCAGAGGTAGTTAAATAATTATTTGAGGTTTGATGATATGAATACATACACTATGTGATATAAAATGAATTCACATGAATCTATGAGTATTTTATATTCTACCTGCATATTGCATATTGTTCAACATTTAAAAAGAATTTTTTTCTTAGAATAAATCGGTAGTTTTTTATTTGGTATCTCACATTATGGAGAAAGTTTCAAAGCATATAAAAATAGCCCAAATGACTCAAAGGAAGATTAAGATATTTGCTTTTAGCTAAGATGAAAATTCCAGAGACTTACAGCCAAAGATTAGGTGGAGCTCTGGGAACACTGTGGAAGAGTGGGTATTAGAATTGTAGAAGCCAGAGTGTTGAGAACATGGCTCTCAGAATCAAGTGAGCAAGGCTCATAGGGCGTCACTGAGAAGCAGCAATCACATAGCCTCTAGTGTTCAGTGCATATTTGTTGCGATTGTTTGGCTAGTTTATTTTTTGTGACTCTTAACAGAAGAGTGGAGGTTATCTCTGACTCCTTTGCCAGCTCTTGATACTTTTTATCTCCTACTCTGTTGCCTTATCTAGCCTTGAAATCAGAGTGTGTGGCTAGTCTTATTTTAACTTCTTTTTTTTTTCTGTGTTTCATTGATATCATTGTTTTTTTCTAAAGGGAAATGGAAGAGTGGAGAATCTGGGAGAGAGGGGAGGCTAGCATCGGAATGGAAGGAATGAAGGAGAGGAGGCAGTTTTCGGGATGTGTTGTCTGAGAAAAGAATAAACAAAGAACAAGAGAAACATAAAATCAGATACTGTATAAGAACACAAATAGAATAAAGTTTCTTTATTCTATATCAAAGATTGTATTAGAATCTCATGACAAATGACTTACCAAATTCTAATTATCACAAAACAAAAGTTCTATTCAGGCACTATCTCTATTAAACAGGCAAAGTATGACAACAAAATGTTAAAGAAAGACTAGATTTGTGGATACTAGATAGAGGAAGAACTAAATACTATTTTGTACGCCTAAAGTAGGTTCCTTCAAATAAGTTTATCCTAGCTTAGCTTATTGTTTTAATGAATTAAAGTCAATCTATTCCAAACCATATTTGTGCATCTCACTGAGACCCAAATCATGGGAGCAGCTGCCCTTCAACACAAGAAGAGCCAAGTATGCAAATAACTCTTGTGCTAAAAGAACACATTTAAGTGGCCCTGATCCTCCAACCAACTGGCAAATGATATGCTTTCTGGTTCCTTGATGAATTTTTTTCTCTTTTCCTTTGCTGAAATATAAGAATATTTATCTATGTATATATACGTATACACTTACATAGTATACATACACATATACATAGATACATACACACATATATATGTACATACATGCATACATATATATTAGGTATAAACAGCATGCATGTTGGATACACTTACACTGTAGATATATAGATTTATATATACATATGGATATATATATTAAGTATACAAATATATACTTGTATGTGTGTAAATACATACATGTGGATATACACACATATATATGGGAAAATATAGTTTGATTTTAGTAGAAGTATGACATAAAGTTAAAGATGATTAGGAATGCACACATTACCATGGCTTATGGAAATTATCAAAGCTTTTTTCAAAGAAAGCAGAGATGATTTATTCATCTAAGAAAAGAAATTAGACATTTGCAAAACAGAAATCTTACTGTTGCAACATAGTGACTACAGACAGGATAACCTCAAATTTTATAGAAATTTTTATTTTTAAATGAAAATGTAAAAAAGTAACTTACTCATCTTTTAAAAAATCGAGTGAGAATGTTTAAGATGCCATGTATCATGTGTTCAAATTTAAGGTTTCATAACTCTTATTATACTTTTTTCTTTTTATCTGAACATTTAAACTCACCCCTTCATGCTTTACTACAAAAGACATTTACAAAAACGATACACTTTGCAGGACTTTTAGACATGCCGAAATGCCTGCAGCCCTGAACTCCATTTGGCAGACAGATAATGGGATGTTTTAATTTCTATCCTAAAGCAACAGGACATCCAAAGATTCAAAATGTCATGGGGATTAATCTGTTGTGGGAATGTGCTTTGCAGACAGACCCTTCTATGAATACCTCTGATGCACAAATGGAAGGACGTGTGTTGAGTCGATTTCACTAACTCTAACTAAAATAAAGCATTCACACTCCCATTGGTTTTCTTGCCCTATTTAAATTCAATATCAACTGAAGGCCCTCAAGTTGTATTTCTCTTTGATTTATATAATTCCCCCATAAAATAATATAAAATAAACTAAATTAAACTTCTAGAATTTCATGATAAACAAATCAGGCTAGAAGTATAAGTTTTAAAATAATGCATAAGTGGTAATTCAGGGCTTCTACATCTCTCACTTTTTATTTTGTTACCCACTCTTAGTTATGTTTTGTTTTGTTTTGTCTTTGTTTTTTTCTTTTTTTACTTTTCTTCATACTATTGTTGACATTTCTAGTCTTGATAACTGGACAATGAGATTTGTTTATAATAATGAAAATGATACATTTATGGGAAAATACAGGAGAAAAGAGGTTTACTGTGTTTAAAAAAAACATACTCATTATTTATCCTGGATGGTCAAGGAAGACTTTACTTATTGAGAAAGTAATAATTGAACAAGCCTGAGAAACCAAGGATGATCAGTAAAACTTCGAAGTTAGATAGCTTAGATATCCACAAAGGTAAAGAAAATTGAAATAGAGCTTTTCGAGGTATGAACAGACGAATCTGGAAAGCCAGGGAGGTGGGGCGTGGTGGGGACTTGCAATGGCTCTGGCACCAAATCAGTACCTGCGGATCAATGCTGTAAAAAGAACATGAAGCATGATGACCAAAATAATTGACTGTCTTTTGTTTTAATTTTGAAAGTACTTCTGAGTAGACTTTTCTTTCGATCAGTACCTGTATTTAAAAGTTAACTGGAAAGCAGGGCCAGGTTTTCACACAGCCGCTCTGATCCCTCTGGCTTTCTCAGCACTCTGACCCAGATACCCTGACACTGATGCCAACATGGAACTCCACTACTGTGATCTTCTGGGAGTGTGTTGCTTTAGCTAAAAATAATTATAGAATATCAATGCTAATGTTTAAATTTTGTTTTAAAATCACAATGTGTATGTGTGTAAATTCCATAATTGGCATTAAATGTCAGAGGTTTTACTGTACATTATAAATTATACTAGTCTGAGTCCTCTGAAAATTTACTGTAACCCTCTTGTTTTTTCCTACTTTCCCTCTATTTGATAATCTGGTAATTATATCATCCTAATCAGAATGTCATGTAGTGGACAGCATACAGACAATGACCTTTATAGACAGTAGTATGCTTCCAACAGTTTCATTGACATATACAGATATACAATAAGATGTATTACTAAATACTGTGGAACTAAGTTTACTATTTTAAGGGTTCCGTTTGGTACTATATAATAGTCTGGGGCTATGTGGTTAATCAGTGGAATTTTTCCATCTTATAAAGTTGATACTGTGTGGTTCTTAATCAAAATTTCTGTCATTGTTACTCTGCTGAAACACATTTCATTACTTTCCATTCTTGTAAAATTGAGGGTACTTTATTTTACATAATATCTTTAATATCTTTCAATATCAAAAAATGTGACTGAATCTTCTTTCCTTAAAGGCTGAATATTTCTCCATTTAATTTATAGTTCATATTTTCTTTTTTTTCATTGATCCATTAATGAATATCAGAAAAGCAAATAAAACCAAAATGAAATATTATTTCATACCTATGACCATTGATTTCTATAAAAAGAAATTAAAGAAGAAACAAAAGAAGCACTCATAAATATATGAGAGTGTATATATATATATATATATATATATATATATATATATATATATATTTCCTGACTACAGTTTCCCCTCCATCCTTCCCTCCCAGTTTCTTTCCCCTATATCTTCTCTTCTGTCAAATCCATCCACTCCTCCTCTATTTCCTCTCTGAAAATTATATCTATACCTATACCTATACCTATACCTATAACTTTATCTATCTATCCATAAAGAGTCCAGGTTTGTTGACTTGTTGACTCTGTTGATCTGCTGTGGAGTCCACATCCTCTTTGGGTCTCTCAGTTCTTCTCTGACTTTTCCGTAAGACTCTCTGAGTTCTATCGAATGTTTTGCTGTGGTTCTCTGCATCTGCTTCAGTTGGCTGTTGGGTGGAGCCTCTCAGAGGACATTCATGCTACGCTTTTATCTGCAAGCATAGCAAAGTATCATTAATAGTGTCAGGGATTGGTTCTTGCTCATGTGATGGGTTTCAAGTTGGGCCAGCCATTGGTTGATCGTCCCCTCTGTCTCTTCTAGATTGTTGTCCTGCACACCTTTCAGGCAGGACAGACACATTTTAAGTCAAAGGGTTCAGGGGTGGGTTGGTGTTCTTAGCCCTTCACCAGGAAGCCAACCTCGATACAGGAAGTAGCCACTTGAGGATCAATATGCCCCACTGCTAGGAATTTCAGTCAGAGTCACCCCCCATAGCCACCCTTGGAGCCTACCTTAACCCGAGTCTCTTTCAAGTTCTGGAGATTGCCACCCCTCCCCTTCCCATTCATCTGGGTCTTGAGGTAAAACTATTCCCAATTTTCTGAAAAATCACCAAATTAATTTTCAGCGTGGTTGTACAAGTTTGAATTCCCACAAACAATGTAGGAGCATTCCTCTTGCTCCGCATCCCTGCCAGCATGTGCTGTTGCTTGAGTTATTGTTCTTAGCCATTTCAATGGGTATAGGGGGAATCTCAGATTTGTTTAAGTTTGAATTTCCCTGATGTCTAAGGACTTTGAACATTTAAGTGTTTGTCAGCCACTAGATATTCCTCTGTTGAGAATTATCTGTTTAACTCTGTACCCCCCTCTTTTTTAGTTGTGTTATGTGAATTGTTAACATATAACTTCTTGAGTTCCTCATGTATCAAATATTTTGGATATTAGCCCTATGTCAGAAGTAGGGTTGTTGAAGATCATTCCCAGAGACTGAATCACCAACAAAAGAGAGAGCATGGACTGGATTGAGGACTCCTGCATATATACAGCAGATGCATATTTTGGTCTTTATGTCTTTCTCCAACAACTGGCATGGGGACTGTCCCTGACTTTGCTCCATGACTGTGGATCCAGTTTCCACAACTAGGCAGCCTTGTCTGGCCTCAGTGAGAGAGGATGTTCCTAGTTCTGCAGTGACTGATGGGCTGGTGGGGGCGGGGAATGCCTAGGGACGGGCTCCCCCTTGTCAGAGGATTATAGGAGAAGGATGGGAGAGAACCTGTGAGAGGGAGACTGGGAGGAGAGGGGAAGCTGATATTAAGATGTTAAGTGAATAAACAAATTTTAAAAAATATTCCTGAGACAAAAACTAATATACAAATAAATAAATAAATGTTAATCCAAGAGGAGAAAGATTTGGGGGAAACTAGCTTTGCATCTTAAAGTCCTACTCCCCTGGACATGAACGTTTATTTAATAGAACCGTACTGGGCAATCTCACTAGGCCATTCCTGCTAAGGGCTCCATCTGTGCACTAAGCCTTTAACACACAGGTCTTCCATGGATACAGAAAATTCAAACTATAAGAGAATAGAATACCCAAATATTTCTGAGAAATACTAAAGATACGTATCCTTACATCATATGATAACACTATGCTTAGTTTCCTTTGTTAAATTAGTAACCTGTCTTTTAAAGCGGGTGTGGCCTTTTCTATTCCTCTAGCATGGCTGAGAGTTCCTGCTGCTTCTTATTCTCACAATCATTTCATGTTGGCAGTATTTTGAATGTTAACAGACATAGCAGATATTTAATGATATTTTATCCTGTTTTATTGTTCATTATGCTATGATGATAATTGTCAGTACTTAACATTATTTGTTAACTGTATCATCTAGAGTGAAGTGTCTGTTTAGAACTTTGGTACTTTTTAATTTGTGTTATTTTCTTATTAATAGGTTTCTGTGATAGGTTTCTATTTTGTTTTATGTTGTGTATGTTTTTCATGTGATCACTTATCAGACTTTAATTTTGAAAGAATGATTTTTTTCAATTTGTGAACCTATTGATCTGACTTTTTTCTTCATTCTACATAAAAAGTCAAATTTATTATGCTTTTAGTTTACATATAAGATCCAAGATTATCTAGATTTTTCTCCTGTGTTACTGCAAGAATTTTATATTTTTGTGTTATATCTATCGATTTGGTTTTAAGTGTGAGATGTATAACCGTACAGATCCTCTTTCTTTTCAGGTCTATGCTGGTCTAATGTTAATTTTATTGTTCTTCCAAAATTTTAATTTGTTTTTTTTCTCTGCTGTCTTAGTCAGGGTTTCTATTCCTGCACAAACATCATGGCCAAGATGCAAGTTGGGGGGGGGGGAGGGTTTATTGAGCTTATACTACCATGCTGCTGTTCATCACTAAAAGAAGTCAGGACTGGAACTCAAGCAGGTCAGGAAGCAGGAGCTGATGTAGAGGGCATGGAGGGATGTTCCTTCCTGGCTTGCTTGCTTCTCCTGGCTTGTGCAGCTTGCTTTCTTACAGCGCCCAAGACTACCAGCCCACAGATGGTACGACCTACAAGGGGCCCTCCCCCCCTTGATCACTAATCGAGAAAATGCCTTACAGCTGGATCTCATGGAGGCATTTTCTCAACTGAAACTCCTTTCTTTGTGATAACTCCAGCTTGTGTCAAGTTGACACAAAACCAGCAAGTACACTGCATAATATGTGTGTATATGTGTGTGTGTGTGTGTGTGTGTGTGTGTGTGTGTGTGTGTGTGTGTATGTGTGTGTAACATGTAATTTATTCTTCTCTCACACATTACATCTTGACAGGTGTTTCCCCCCATTCTTCTCCTTCAAGTCCCAATCTTACCTCCCCTCTTTCCCAAATCCCCCCTCCTCCATTTCCCTCCAGAAAAGAGCAGGCCTCCGAGGGATATCAATCAAACATGGCATAAAATGTTACAATAAACTAATCACAAACCCTTCCTCATACCAAGGCTGGATGAGGCAACCAGTAGGAAGAAAAGGGTTCCCAAGAGCAGGCAAAAGAGTCAGAGGCATCCCCACTCCCACTGTTAGGAGTCTCACAAGAAGACCATTTAGTTTTTCCTATTGGTTTCTATTTTATCCATCTATAAGCTATTTTTATAATTCTTACTTGCTACTTACTACACTTCTCTTTTTTTCTTTCTTTCTTTTTTTTTTTTCTTTTTTTTTTTTTTTTGGTTTTTCGAGACAGGGTTTCTCTGTGTAGCCCCGGCTGTCCTAGAACTCACTCTGAAGACCAGGCTGACCTCAAACTCAGAAATCTACCTGCCTCTGCCTCCCAAGTGCTGGGATTAAAGACCTGTGCCACCACTGCCCAGAACTACACTTCTTTTATATTTCAAACATACACCTTTAGTTTTCTTAACTTTGCAATATTATTTTTCTATTTTCAGTTTTATTACTACTGAACCAATTTACATGATCTCTCTTTTTTCATTTCATTTTCAATTTAATGTGCTAATATTATTTTCATTTTCTAGAGTGTTTTAAAGGATAACTATTATATTTCTATTATAATTATTTAAAATAGTATAAGTTTAAATGCACACAATTTTGTGATTCTATTTTATTTTTATTTAATTCAAAATGGTTTTATTTCCCTTAATTTTTGACTCATGTTTATATTTTATTTAGATTTTTTTATCTTAAAGTTTGTTGGGATTTCCCAGCTGTCTTTCCTTGCATCTCCCTGTAATTCTGTTGGATTTTGCAAATGAATGTAACAAGGCTGCTTCTAGTCTTTTAAATTACTTAAGAACTATCTTGTAGTTCAAGTATAATGTATTTGAATGGGTTTCATGTGAACTTAAGAATGCACTGATATTATCAATTGAAGTATTCTATAAGTGTCTATCATGTCCATGAGATGATATTTATTTCACCTATATCCTCAGTGATTTTTTTTCTGCATGCTGGATTTGTCAGTTATTGACAACAGAACAACTCAATTAAATTATGGTGTCACAGCATACCATATCCACTGTGAAGTACAGACGTGACCATTTTTGTGACTACTACAGCTAAGTATTTGTGAATTCACTGACTTTTAGCTGAGCTGACTTGGATAATTCAGATGTGTCTTTTATAATATGCATGAGAAGATCCAGTGTATATGCACAAAACATATACTGTATACATGGCACTAATCTGATCAAAAAGTCCAACTTGTACACCTCCTAGTAGCCTTTGTTACATATTTATGGGCATATATATCACAATCTACCAAAATAGTTCATTAGAAACTGAATGGTTCTATCTTTGTGTCTTCTCATAAATCTTTAAACACTCTTTTTAAAATAGATGTCACAAGAGCAAAATACTTGTCATAAATATTACTTATATTAAATATATAAAAACCCTTCAGAGTGAACATATCAGATGCAGTTTCTTACTAATTGGTTAAGTTTCTTGGTCATGATTCTTAAGCTTTCCCAGATAGTGAATACAGTATACCCCACAGGTATGCATTTCTGCTTGTATTTGCTGCCACAGCTAAAGAAACTGGACTCTATATTAAGATGACTCATTACTCATTGAAATTATTGGTGTAATTACTTAAGTATTTAATATTTGTTACATAGGTCACATATATGTCATACATTTTTCATTTTAATTCAAAATTATCTCTAATTTAAATTGGACCTTGCTTTTAATATCTATCCACTGGTTCATTTCCAATTAAGGAAAAATCTTTTCCAGCCAATAGTAATGATACTGTTATTTAGTTTTACGAGCTATGGAAGAAAACTTATCAATAGTGCTACCTACCTGTGAAACCTTCAAACCACAATAATGATCAAAATAGTAAGCTGTATCAAAATATGCAATAGTGACACAATCTTGAGGTAACCAATAGCTGTATAGTTGGACTTAAAGACCACTCAAAAGAAGGTACATAAAATACCCTGTAAATTTGTTCTTGTTCAACTTTCTTCAATATCACTGTAATTGACTCCATTGAGACTCATCTCACTGAGGCCTTTGAAATAATAACATTTCCTTCCTTCAGTGGGAAAACAGAAAAAAGTTAATCATTTTGTTTGGTTATTCTTGTACTCATATTGTTTTAAGATGACTTTGATTCAGTACATGTATTACTAGGGACAAGGGTCCCTAAACCACCACTTTAGTTTCCTTATTTCTAGAATAAAATCTAAAATGAAAACAAAGCAAAACAAAAAACAGTAAAGTGAACTGATTTATAGTTTGGCCACATATTTAAAATAAAAAACAAACAAACAGTTTTTTTATGACTTTTCTTTTAGCTGTTACAGCTTAAACGGTAAGATTATACAAAAGGAAGAATTTTGCTTACATTCACTGAGTTGTGAGGTAAGCATTCTGAATGTCTTCCTTTGGGGAGTTTTTCTTCTGGCTGCAGGGCTTATGCATTTTCTCTATCACAACATGGAATCTGGGAGCCAACTTTATCCTTTATGGAACAAAGTTTGGGTCTTTGTTATATTTTTCAGGTCTAGGAAAATCAGTGTATTGATGTATGTCTAAACGTTCCATACATAAGGCCTGAAGCTTATTTCAGTAGTGTCTACTGGGTTTCTAGTACATTGAGAAGAAAACAACAAAAATATTAGTGTGGTTTACATGTTTCAATCAATGGGGCAATATTCATATATTATTGTTATAAATATCTATAGTTTACAATAGAAGTCACTCTGTATCATGTGTTATGGGGATTTTGAAAAATGCATTATGATGCATATTTACTCTAGCAGTATCATACAGCCTTTATTGCACTGTTGCATGTTTCTTGGTATATGGTCTAAAACACTCAGTGGTACCTCATGATTTTTATTGACATTGGAAGAGAAATTACTTCAAAAGTATTTTCTCAAGTGAATATTTGGTTTCTATTCTTCATTGATTTTTAAGCACAGATTAACAATTCCCCATAAAGCCCCTTATCCCTTATCCACATACACATGCAGACATCCTCATTACTTTCTTTAAAAACACCACTTTCCCACACTTGAGATTTTTCTTAGTGCCTTTTGTTCCAGCTGTCCTTGAAGAGCAAAGGAAAAGCCAAATGAAGCAATCTATCCCAGGAAAAGCACTGTCTCTCATGATAAGCCCTTTCCCAAGAGCATGAAAAAAGCAAAAAGTCTTTCAGATCTCTTTCATTAATTATTTTAACTTGTATTATTATTTGAACATGTTAGTCTCTTTGGGTGTATGAGATACTCCACGACTACTCTATGTTGAAAATAATTTCTCACTAATAATTAGACACACAGTTTATTATTAAGTGCACCCTCACAGCTACTTTTAAACTGATGATGTGTACATAATACATTTAGATAGATAGATAGATAGATAGATAGATAGATAGATAGATAGATAGATAGATAAATAGATAGCTTCCCTTTAAATGCTATTAAGTGAATCTGTGTGTGTGTGTGTGTGTGTGTGTGTGTGCGTGTGTGTGTGCATGTGTGTATAATGCAGTTATCATTGGTGTTTCCATCTTGTGTCAGTGTGATACATTTGTCTCTATTAATGATTCAGTACTTGTTATTAGGGAAGATTTCCACTTTACAGTAGAAGCCATCCTCCATTGTACCTTATATGTACTTCGACAAATGTATTATAATGTGTATCTATTACTACACTGCCATTTCGATTTCAATAAACTGTCCTAAAACTGTCCATGCTCAGCATTTCCATCCGTCTTTAAAATTACCAGTCCTTTTAAAATCTCCCTAGTTCTGTCCTCAGCTAGACCTCTTACCATCTTCCCATTCCTATCTAGTCCTCACCACCAATCACTTACCTGGATTTATTACATTTGGATTTGTTAAGAAGGATATGGTCATTGAATAGGAAATAATCACTGGCAGCTGGTGGGATTAGCAAGGGATGAACAACTGAAGGCAATGATCTTGCTCCCCTGTATCTATCCGTACTGAACATGTCAGCTTAAGAAGGGTACTAGAAACCGTCCTCTTTCCATGCCTATCTATACCAACATGCCATTCTTTTTTTTTTTAATTTTTTATTGGTTATTTTGTTTATTTACATTTCAAATGTTATCCTCCTTCCTGGTTACCTTTCTGAGAATCACCCATCCCACTCCCTCCCCCCTCCCCCTGCCTCCACAAGGGTGCTCCCCCACCCACCCACCCACTCCTTCCCCACCACCCTAGCATTCTGCTCCACTCTTTGTCCCTGTATGTTCTTTAGACAGGAGCAATTCTGGGTTAAAATTTTGAGAAGGGTGGGTGACCCCATCCCTCAACCGGGGGCTGTGCCTAACCTCTGGATGTGGTCTCTACAGGTTCTCTCTCCCCTTTGTTGGGTATTTCAGCTAATGTCATCTCTGTTGGGTCCTGGGAGCCTCTTGCTTTCCTGACTCTGGGACTTTCTGTTGGCTACCCCCTGTTCCTCATCCCCTATGGCTTCACACCTCTGTTCATTTTCCTATTCCTCTGTACATCTCCCCCATCTCCTCCCACACCTGATCCTGCCCTCCCCTTTTCTTACTTACACACTGTGCATCTATCCACAGCTGCAATGGGTCAACCTAACCAAAGGATGACAGTTTCGATTTCCAGCATCACATAGAGGCTGACAAATGTCTGTAACTCCAGCTCCAGGTGATCCACCATCATCTTCATGCCTCCACAGGCACTGTGTATGTGTTATGTACAGACATACATGGAGAAAAAATACCAATACCACCAAAGAAAGAAAAATAAAACAGGAAAGAAAGGAGGGAGGAAGAAAGGGAGGGAGGGGATAGTCACCATTTGTTTAAGGCCTATTCTTTCTCTCTTTTCCTAGATTTTTGCAGCTCAAATATTTATTTGATATAAATATTTCTTTGTTGCCCAGTCTACACATAATTCTGTACTCTCTCAGACCCTTCTGGAAATCACATAGATTAATCACATGAAGGCTTTACATGAGTGTGCAAAATTATGAATAGCTTAGTTTACAATACTAAGTACAAAACAGAGGAAATTTCTTTGATCGTTTGTAAGTGATCAATTGGGTAGATGCATATTTGGTCTACTTCTGTTACCTCTCTTCTATATGTACACATAGAAATAAACACACATACACACATATCTGTATTAACCGCATTCTTTTATTATTGTCATTTGTATTCAAACTATAGGATCAATTTTAGATTTATTGCCTCTAGTTATAAAATATTATGACAGTTTAATTAATTAAACATGGAGGCATTTGCTAGAATATCAATGGGAAGCTAATGCTCAATTTCTTCCATTCTGACAAAAACTTTCAAGTAAATCTAATGCTGGAAAGACTTATGAAGGATAAGTAGTATTCTTCTGTGAAAATATTATAATCATCTACAGTACTTATTCAATTCCTAGAATATAAGAAAATAGTCATTTTCAATTTAAATCAGATATGTTAAAATTTTTATTGTAAGATGAACTATTGTTTTAGGCAAAAGATAAAAGAAAATGAATAGATGTGAATCATTGCTTTATCAAGTCTCCTGCATAGACGTGGATACTAGGCTACCAACACAAGTATCAGGAGCATAAATCTAATGTGTTGTCAAAATTTGTGAAACAGAAAGTCGACATAATGAAATTTGGAAGTCTTAGAATAACTCTAGGAAGATAGAGAAAAATTAATTTCCTCCTGAGAATATCAAAAGCAAACCAATATTCATCGAATGAGTTCCAACCACTACTGGAGGATTAGGGGGAAGTTAAAAAAAAAAAGTAAATCTTAGAGAGACAAGAGGAAATTGAATGTAAAATAGTGTCAGGTTGGTGGCCTTATATTCTGCTAACAGTTTCTCTTTAAAATCCCAATTCAAACTCTACCACCAGTGTACACAAAATCCCTTGGTTTTAAAAACAACTTCAGAGATGTTAACATTCTTTTAAAAATTAAATCTCAGAATCTGTAAAATTTAGTCTGTTTTGCTTTTATCACATTCTTTACGCTTCTGGGAAATTCACTATACTTATTTCTAAAATGAATATGCCAACATCAGAAGTGTGTGTATGTGTATGTGTGTGTTTGTATCATCTGCGTGTGTGTCTGTGGTGTGCATAGAGGAGTGTGTGTGTGTGTGTGTGTGTGTGTGTGTGTGTGTGTGTGTGTGTATGTGCTGTGTCTGGTTATTCACTATATTTGCCTAACTAACTTAGAAAATATTTTTCTCTTGTGTCTCCATTCATCTTTTAAGCACATTTTCATTCCAGTTTAAACTTGTTTGGCTTATGCTACTCAGTGTGAATATATTAGAGGTAAAGTAATAAGTTAATAATAAGATTGGAAAAATGAGTAACATCATTGCCCTTGTAGGCAGAGTGACGATGCCATGTTCTTTTTTTTTTTTTTTTTTTAACGTGGAGAGTGATCTGAGACTTAGAAAAAAAGATATAGCTGTTCCCTGTGAGGCTCTGCCAAAGCCTGACCAATACAGATGCCAATGCTCACAGCCAACCATCAGACTGAGCATGGAACCTCAAAGGAAGATTTAGGGGAAGGACTGAAGCGGCTGAAGGGGTTTGCAACCCCATAGGAAGAACAATATCAATTAACCGGACCCCCCCCCCCCCAGAACTCCCAGGGACTAAACCACCAACCAAATAGTACACATAGAGGGATCCATGGCTCTAGCTGCATATGTAGCTGAGGATGGCCTTGTCTAGTATCAGTGGGAGGGGAGGCCCTTGGTCCTGTTGAGGCTTGATGTCCCAGCATAGTGAGATGCTAGGGTGGTGAGGTGGGAGTGGGTGGGTGAGTGGAGGAGCAACCTCTTAGAGGCAGGGCGAGGGGAGATGAGATAGGAGGTTTGTAGAGGGGAAGCCTGGAAGGGGACATTTGAAAGGTAAATAAATAAAATAACCAAGAAAAAAAGGAGCCTCAACATACTAGCAATCTTCTGCTGGACTTCGAGACAGAATAGTAATAAATATACTCACACTATAGCATATTTTAATAGCAGGTTACACTAGTAAGAAATGTCCTGTTTCCAAGTAAGACTGAATTTAGGACCCTTGCATGTCTTTAGATAAGATAATTCAATATACAAAACTTTAAAAAGTATAAGTATAAAATAAGTTATACTATATTCCACCTTTTCTTACCTTACAATTTAGGAAGCTCACTGGATAGGAAAGAACAAAGATGTTTCTAACATTCTCATGGTCAGTTTTCCTCATGTCATCTTCTCATTACTTTCAAAGACTCTGACTCCAGCCAATATCTGTCTTACGATTCGAATTTCAGGGCTCTTCTGAGGCTATATGTGTGTGTCCTTGCTTCTGTGAGTCACAGTCTATTATTGTTTCATATCCCCACAGCATCTCTTTAAATTTGGTAAGATCTAAGATTTTACTAATACTCAACAATGCTAATATCTGAGTATTTGTTCCCCTCATTATAAATTCTATTAAATCAACCCCAGTGAGCCAAAATGGCTTGAAAGCACTACAGTGCCATTGGTGGAGAACAGAAAAGCCAAATTTGACTACATCCATGTGAGTGTCAAAAATTATAATGAGGTTGATTAATAAGGATGCCTGATGCACTCATCATGGTTAAATTCACAGACCATTGCTGCAAATGTGAGAGTTACATCTGCCATTTAAATTTGTAAGTAGGCTGCAAAAATGGCAACTGGATTCATTCCATTAGCTTTGGGAAATTTTATTTATTGGCAGACAGAAAAATAATTGCCAGTTCTAGAGAAAGTTGAGAAATGAAAGGTCAAAAGAATGAAAACACATATCTGGGACAGGAGAGAAATGTGATCATGGTTTATTCTTATTTTAACTCTATGGTGTAGAATGTAGATACCACAGAATTGGAAATATAAGCTGGTACATTTGCAGAGCTAACTAGGTAACCTTTTGCACTGGAAATGTCCTGACAGATTTCAGCTAAAGTACATGTGCAAGGTATTTTGTTTTCACATGGAAGCTGAGTTTCTAACTGACTCTGTTAGGAGCTGAACTACGTTGCTTTTGAGATTGCCTATTTCTTTATCTAGTTTAATTCTTATGTTAAACTATAATATTTATTTCAGCCCTAATGCTCACACTTTGCACAGAATTCTAAAATATGCAGTTAATGGGAATGGAATTCTTAAATAGTGCTATTTTCTGATGTATGATTTAGGAGTTTCTTTCCAATTAAGTCAGTCTCTCTCTCTCTCTCTCTCTCTCTCTCTCTCTCTCTCTCTCTCTCCTGTGTGTGTGTGTGTGTGTGTGTGTGTGTGTGTGTGTGTAAAATTGCTGCCAGTTTGCTCTGCTATCTATACTTTCGCCCTCCTCAGAAGGCTTAATGAGTTTATTGGATAATTTGGGAGATGAAGCCTAAATCATACAGCTTATTTCATTTGAAAGTCTAAATGCAACATTTCACCTTTGATGCTTAGTTACATAATGGATACCACAGTTAATCCATCTTTCCTTGATGATAATTCTGGCCTTTCCTTAAAAGGTATCATAATTTAAATGCTATAAATCCAACAAGTAGATGCTAATTTTCCCTAGGATGATGCGAAGGCAGCCTGAGAGTCACTGATGAGTATCTATTACCATCTGCCAAGTTCAGGGAACCTTCCTCTGTGGCTCTCTTTTTTAATGGGAAAATGAATGGGTTTGTGTACATTGCTGGTTAATTTGGAGCCAGATACATCTCTTAAGAATCTTTGCTACTTTTCAGAGGGCATAAATTCTGAGGTAATCACAGTGTGGCAGGTGAGAAACACGGAACGACACAGCTGCACGCCACTAAATGGTGCCTGCAAACAATCAGGAACAACTGAGAAGGTTTTCCTGATTTTGCAAGTTGGGGATGTCAGCAATTTGTTACTGCCTGTCCGTGATGGGAATTGCCTGAAGACAGCAAGCTGATGTTTTACATGTTGGAAGACTATAAAATTGCAACGTGCTTTCATTTTCTTTTCTTAGTGATAGGCCAATGTGGAATTTTCCTGTCTTTGCGGGACAGTGGTCAGCACTTTTCCTTCTGAAATGTGTTGGTTTCTTCACTATGTGTAAAATCTTATTTACTGATATTTGTTGTCTTTTAGAAAGCAAATTGTTAGGCACCATTTCTAAGACATGAAATTTGAAACAATGGTAATATTCAACAGACATCATGGCTCAGGAAAATAGATATTATTAAATCTTAAATAATATCAAATTATATAATGCATTAAATTTGTAGATATAATAGAAAAAATACTCCATATCACATTTTGGGGAAAAGGAACACTAATATATGTGAATGCTAATTAATCATAAAGTATTTCACTGCTAATACCTATAAATGAGCCAGCCACAGTGCTACATAGCTATAATTCCAAGACTTGGAAGCTGAAGATCATCTTCAGTATGACTGAGGTATCCTGGGCTACACAAATCCTATTTCAAAAAATAAAAACAAAAATGCACAAAATTAAAAGTACATGTTATCAAAACTGGCATATTCTTCAAGTAATAGTTAGACAACTACTTAAAGAGTAACACCCTTCAAAGATCCCTGACCTTCTTCGATGTATAAAAAGAATTATCAAAATAAGCGTATATGAGATACTTTGCTTGTTATCAAAACATAAGATAAAACATGGTAAAACAACTAAAGGAAGGAAGGAAGTTTATTTCCTCTCTTAAAGTTATGATGTATTATGGTAGGAACACATGGTGGCAAGAAAACAAGGCAGCTAATTAAGTTGCATTCCAAAGAGAGAAAGAGAGAGAGAGAGAGAGAGAGAGAGAGAGAGAGAGAGAGAGAGAGAGAGAGAAATGCAGGTAGTCAGCAAATGCAGGTAGTCAGCTTGAGTCTATTTTTGTCTTCACATTCATGGGGTATTCCTCCTTAGTTAATTTATCTGGAGCCCCCTCAAATTCTCAACCAGATATTTGTCTCCTAAATTATTACCAATCCAGCCAAGTTATCAATGAAGCTCAAGAAACACACAAAAGTAGTTAAAATTTTCTAAAATTACAGATAGATAATTGTAACAGTAGATTTACCCTGACATTATCTCTGGTATAACTTGCTTATCATCAGTAATCATAGTTACATTGATATGGTTCTACACTTCTTTTCTAACTGCTCCTGTGACCCATCTGTATCTATAGGCAAAGTGAATAATAAAATTAAGCATTAAAGGTTAACCTTGAAAGTTGATCACGAAGGGTCATTGATTATGGTTCAGCCAATCTCTGGAACACTTTCATCAAGTAGAAGTCTTGCCCTAGGAACCAGGGAGGATTGACCCTATCTTGATTGATGCCATTGTATCCTTCTTTCTGTAAAACATTTATATTCCCTTATCCAAGGAAATTGCTTTGCAATACTAGAAGAACAGAATTATCAGGGGAGTGTGAGTGTCCCTCTAGCTTCAGGTTATCCAGGGGAATTTGAAACATGGAAGTTATACCCATGAAATACACAAAGAAGGTTATGTTCCCCAGCCATTCATCTCTTAAGGAGCAGTACATGTCTTGAATATGTAGGATGTAGTTACAAAAGCTAGTCATATACATATTAAAGTACTTCAAGACTAACCACATTAGGAGTAGACTGGTGGCTAATTCTAGGAAGAGCAATGTAGAAAACACAAGGAGTTTTAGTGCTGGGATCTCTTTAAAGTACAATCAAAATTTTACATTTTTTTCCATACATGAGAGACTACAACAGACACTGTGCCAATTGTACACTGGATAACAACTGGAAAATAAAGAGCTCTACCATGTGATAATATTACTCATGGTATGTGGCTTTCCAAATTACATCCTTTTTTTATGGCTAAGTAGAAGTAATATTTAGAAAAATCTATACAAATCATGCATTTGATTGTAAGCTCAAACATCAAGCATCAGTTCTAGAGACTCGCAGTATTTTAAGACATGGATTTTTATCAATCAATTCTTGTCCCAGGACAAGAACAGTGCTGTTATGTTGGTGTTTATAATTAATAATACAAACACGAAAAGTGCAATACTTAAACTCACTTATAGCTAGTGAAAAACATAGAAACAAATACAAGATATTTTGTGGTGAAACATTTATATATTGTTTGTACCAGGCAATGGAAGAATAATTTCATTTTCCCAAGGAAGTGTGCTTACAATCTGATCAAGGTTCAAGTTCTACCTAAGAGGAAATGGATGAAAACAGATTTTGCTTAATGAGATGTATATTTTCAGAGCAATATAAACATACATGCTTTCCTCAAAGACTTTATTTTTAGATTAAAATAATTTAAAAAAAATTAAAAATTCTAGAGAATAGCTATGTCATCGAGAATATAATATAGTTTGAAATATTGAGCTATTTCTATATTTCACAATTAATGGTATTGGATAATTTTAATTCATTTTATAAAATTATGAGATTTGGATATGCTAAAGATATAGAGATTCTCTCTGTCAGGAGGACTGTTTGTTCAGGAATCCCAGAAATACTATTGTGTTTTATAATTATTTTAAAAGAAAAAAATTTCATTTGCACTACATAAAGAGACTACTTTGATAACTTGGTAAATGTTCCCTATGTTTGTACAAGGAAAAAAAAGTGCTATCATTAAAGAACACAAGGCAGAAGGCATGCTCATAACTCTGAAATGAATTTAGAACCTTTATCTAGAAATGTGCAAATCCCACTTTTCTCTTTTTTATAAGTTGATATTCCAAACAGCAAAGACATACCAACAACAAACATAGATGTACAATCTTGTAGAAGAAAATTTAATTTTTTTTAGTCCAGGAGGCCATTATTAAGTCCAAAATTAAAGACATTATGAAAATGCTGAATTAAAAAGTCAATAGAAAGTAGATGCAAATTAAATATCATGTAACTGATTTAAAATAATATAATTCCTTTTGTTGTTGGTGGTGTTTGTCTTAATCAATAGTCGGTTGCTAAAATGAATTATCTGGACAAAAATCAGCTTAGGGAAGGAAAGTTTTATTTTAACTCACAGTTCCTAGAGAGAGTAGGACAACAACTCAGGAAAATCAGTAGCTTTTTTAATTTAATTTTTATTAATTTTTTTCAAACAATATATTCTGATTACACTTTTCCCCCTCCACAGCTCCTCCCAGTTCCTTCCCACATTTCCATGCATCCAACTCCATGTATATACGATCTTTCTCTAGAACACAAACACAATAAAAACAACAACAAGGATTCAACATACACACACACACACACACACACACACACACACACACACGTCAAATGCCATAACCTACAAACAAAAGATCAATAAACAAAAAGTAAAAGATAAAATTTCAAACAAAAAACAAAGACACAGCCTACCATTAAGTTTAGATACTATACCCAGTAAGATTTTACTGAGGAAAATTAATTTTCCTTTTGAAAGCAGTTATTAAATGATAAGGGGTAGACACCTGTGCCCACTACCCTCTCTCAGCTCTGGTCCCATCTGTCTTGAATCTATGCATGGCTTGTGCAGGACTCCACAGTATCTTTGTGTTCAAATGAATGTCAGTTCTGTTGTATCTGAAGGATATTTTTTTCCTTGGAGTTATCAATCTCCTTTAGCTTTTACAATTTTTCTACCCCCATAGTTCCTGAGTTTAAGGGAGGGGATTTTATCAAAACATCCCATTTAGCACTGAGTGTTCTAAAATCTCTCATACTATGCATATTGTCTGGTGGTATCTGTGTTAGTTCCAATTTACTGCAACAAGAAACTTCTTTGATGGTGACTGAATGAGCCACTGATCAATGGTTATAGCAGAATGATATTAGGAATCATTTTATTGTTATCTTCCCTTAGCAGAATCTATCCAGTCTCTAGTTCTTGGATGCCCATGCAGTGTCAGATATGAGTTCCATATTATGGCTTTAAATAAAATTAGTTAGCTTTTCTATATACCATAAACAAATACGGAAAAGATTGTGGGTATATCCCATTAACAATAACCTCAAGAAAATAAATTATCTAGTAATGTACATAACCAAGGAACTGAAGGGCCTGTATAATGAAAACTTGAAACCCTTGGGGGATGAAAATAAGTTACACTAGAAAATGGAAAGAAATCATTTGCGCATGAATTGACAGAATTAATATTGGGAGAATGGACTACCATATAAAAACCCATTAGCTTGTTTTAAAAACCCCAATTAAAGTCCCCATCTCATTCTTCACAGAGATAGGAAAATTATCCCAGCATTCATTTGGAACCACAAAAGACCAAAGATAACCAAAGCAAAAACAATCCTGAGAAAAACAGCATCATACTGGAGAAATTACTGTTCTAGGACATGAGATGAATTGAGGAACCATAGTATTAAAAACAATATGGTATTGGCACAAGAAAGGATTCATAAACTAATGGAATTGAAGAACCAAACATGAATTTATAAAACTTTGGCCATTTAATATGTGAAAAATGTGCCAAAAGCATACACTGGAGGATAGAAAGCATCTTTAGCAAATGCTTCTGGGAAAACCAGATATCCACAATACAGAGTGAATTTAGACCTGCACCTATCACCTTGCAGAAGAATAACTGCAAATGGATTAAATGTGAAACCTGAAACACTAGCAGTGCTAGAAGAAAATAAAGGCAGTACTGTACATGAATAAATTTCTCCTTCCTAAATAGAACTCCATTTACCCAAGAACTAAAACCAACAACTGGCAAGGGTCACTTCATAGAGTTAAAAGGTCTACACAGCAAAGCAAACAAGCAAGCAAATAAAGAAGAAACCCACAGAAAGTCTTTTGCCAGCTGTGTATCTGACAGAGAATTAAAACCCACACTGCTCAAAGAACTCAAAGACTAAATAATTTAGAAGAATGATTACATTCAAAAACTGGACGTTGGATCCAAACAGAATGGTCTCAATGGATGGAGTAAGAGTGACTGTGAACTCATGATTCCATTTTCTCAAATGGCAAGTTGGATCTGAGTGTGCTGTCGGAGTCTAAGAAAATCTTTATTCCTAGTGAAATGAATCTAGATTACATTATCATGTAAAGCTTGTTTATGTTGTTATTTATGTTGATCACATTATGTCTAGCAGGAAATACAATATCTAAGCATTTTACTAGAAAATAAGATCTTATCTGGATAAAATATGAAAAATATTCTTTCAATGGTGGTCAGAATACAACTAGAATATAAATAGAAAAATATAGCTATGAAATAGCTCTAGTTAATGGTGAGGTTTCAAAGGTTGGAAAAACTGAGATAAACCAAGCAAAAGAGGGCCTGATTAGAAATTATAGCTCTGGAATGCATGGATACAGTTCATTGGCAAACATATTATTAGATATATCCTTAAGAAAAAGAAATTTGCAGAAGTGTAGTATGATGGCTTACATATGCTCAGCCCAGGGAGTGGCACTATTAGGAGGTGTAGCCTTGTTAGAGTAGATATGAACTTGTTGCACTAGGTGTGTCACTGAGGACGTGGGCTTTGAGACCCTCATCCTAGCTGCTTGGATGTTGGAAGCCAGTCATCTGCTAGCTGCCTTCTGAACAAGAAGTAGAAATCTCAGCTCCTCTAGCTCCACATCTGCTTGAACATTGCCATGCTCCTGTCTTGATGATAATGGACTGAACCTCTGAAAATATAACCTAGTCCCAATTAGATACCATCCCTATAAGAGTTTCCTTGGTCATGGTTTCTTTTCACAGCAGTAAAATTCTACCTAAGACCGGTTGTTTATGCAGAGATGTGGGAGGGTCACTGTCATAGAAGCCATTGAATTTTAAGAAATATTTGCTTTGTATTTCCCTGATATTCTAAATTATTAAGTATGTTTGCTTTTTGGCAATTTTGCAACTGAAGTACTCTCTCTCTCTCTCTCTCTCTCTCTCTCTCTCTCTCTCTCTCTCTCTCTTCAGTCCCTCCATCCTTTCCTCCCTCCCTGCTTTCTCCTCCCAAATTACCTTTCTTCTTATCTTGAAACCTTCACACACAGTTCTTCTCAACATCTTAAGGGCTTATTCATTGTGTTCCACGGTCTATAAAACTGATTTCTTTGTATACTGACTGTGCTTCCCACAAGTTAAATCATATTTTTGTATTTGATTTCATGTTTACTAGTCAACTCTAGTAAACTTTTAGGCATTTTTGCTTTTTGAATATGCTTTAGCCATACTTAAACTATTATGTTATTATAAAATTTTCATCAGAACTCCAGGAATCCCTCTTCTCCAGATTTACATTTTTCTAAAAAAATAAAAATCTATTCTTCCCCCATATAATGCCTTCAGACCTCAGCTTCCCCTCCCTCCACTGCACCCAGCTCCCTCTATCTCCCTCTCCCCCTGATGCAACACCCCTGGTTCATCTACCTAGAAAAGTGCAGGCCTCCCAGGGACATCAACTAAACACAACAATACAAGCAGGTTTTAAAGAATGTACCTTGTGCACAACTGTAGCAACTCATTTGTCTATTTTTTTCCTGCTTACTCATTTTTGTGACTAGAAGTCCAATATGCTAGCCACTGTGTACAGAACCACCTCATACAACTAATCTACTAAAATGTTGATGGAAATTTTTAATGTTAATTATTAGATTTTTTGTATCATCCTCTATCCTTTTCAATGATCTTAGTCTATTGAAATATAACATATTATTTCTTTCTGGTAACTGCTACTTTCATTTATTCAGACATATTATATTTATTTTTAGAACCTCAATATTTATTTTATTAAATTCTTAAAAATCTTTTCTATGTATGAATTTTTCTACTCCCTAAACAGTTACTTATATATGTTTTCTTATATATGTTACATATATTTTCTTACGTATGTTCAAATATTTAAACTTAAAGATTATATTTTAAAATGGATTACTGTTTGGCATTTTTTCTTTTTGCAAAAAATAGATAAATCATCTTTTTTCTTCCTATATTAATTCATCATGGGTCAAAATAGAGAGACCACTCATTCCAGCAGGATTGATCCCCAGTATTAAAATAACATCATCAAAATTATAATGTCATAGATATATACATTTAAAATTAGGAAATATTGAATAAATTTTACAGTGGAAATCTATTCTTCATATATGTATAAATCTAAAACTCTTTTTAAAACCTGCTCTTACTATATATTGTTGTGTTGTGTTTAGTTGATATCCCTGGGAGGTCTGATCTTTCCTAGGAGGATAAAGTGGCATTTGCATCTGGGGGAGAGAGAGGTGGAGGGAGCTGGGAGTTGTGGAAAGAGGGGAAGCTGAGGTCCAGATGTATTATATGAAGGAAAAATAATTTTAATTTTTTAAAACTCTAAGGGTTCAAAAATGTAAAATTGATGAGATTAATAACCACTACAAAAAACAGTACAAAGAATATGCCTAAGTTCAGAATGTGAAAACATTGGCAACTCTATAATAGATTGTAGTAAAGACAACATTTTCAACAATTTGGCCAAGCATTTGAACAAGCACTTTATGAAAAATTACACATGGATAAAATATGATCATAGTGTAATGTCAATAAAGAAATGAAAATTAAAGCCCTGAAAAATCTTTTCACAAAAATCTTGGCTCAGGTCAACAGAGATGATAGTAATAAGCACTGTTACCTGTATGTGGTGATTGGAACTGCCATCCTAGCTCCAAGATGCTGGATCAACTTTAGAAAGACTTTATAAAGTCTTTATATAAAGCCATAGTTATGGTTACCACATAATCTCTCGCTGAGTCAGGGAAAATGTGAAAAGAGTTGTATTCTGAATAACATCAAAATGTTTTTCATGAAATATGAACAATGAATCAAAGATAGATGAATAAGGAAATTACATTTCAATCATAAAATATAATAATACTCAATAACTAATGGATTAAATTACTAATGAGATATGAATGACTCACAGAAACATTATGCTAGAAGATAAACTGGGTGCAAATACCTAGGACTGGGATGACTCCTGTCATGGAAATTTTCAGGAGAGGCAACTCTGTATTGACAGAATGTAAAACATCTTTCCTCAGGAGCAAGCATGTTACAGCACTAGGGAAGGGAAAAGGAGAGAGAGATTTTGGAGCTGCCATATCATTATTGTGACAACAGTATGCACTGACTACATTTGTTCATATTTTTCTAATATTGTGTACTAGTTATAAACTTTGTCATATAAAAATTTATCTCAAAACTGATTTTATTACTTTTAGAACCTATATTTATTATTATTAGTAGTAGAAGTATGTGTATGTGTGTGTGTGTGAGAAAGAGAGAGAGAGAGAGAGAGAGAGAGAGAGAGAGAGAGGTGCATGTGTGCCATGGCACTTGTGTAAGTTCAGGGGAAGAACATCAGGAACCAGTTCCCTCCTCTGCCATGGGGATTGAACTCAGATTGTGAGCCAATAAGTGCCTGTATGTACTCAGAGGCCCAAAACTATTGTATCTCTATTCTGTCTGTCAGTGTTCTTTGCTTGTTTGTTTGTTTCTCAAGAAATGATATATCAGTGTTCTTTTTTACTTCATTTAATTCATGGTAGGTCAAAGGGAAAGATCTCTCTTTCCAGAAGAGATTTCAAACTTCTGTATAACAAAGGGAATTCTACTAATTCCTGGCATAGTAACATGATTGCTCCAGAACTTTGCTCAGGCCTCAAGTGGCATCTGACTTTTGTAAGGACTCACAAATTTTGCTCTTACTTTGATAGCAGACATATTAGCCCATCTTTCTTTTTAGGTTGAGAAAAGTCATCTAAGTCATTTGGGCAAGAGGGTAAAACTGATGAAACTAGAAACCTGTAACTATTTGAGAAAACAAAACCTGACTTACATCAATTTATTTATTGCATTCTGAGCAGAAGTGTGCTTCCTCTGAAAGAAGGCAATGGATTAGCGTATATACTATCAATCTGGATCAGAATAAATGTATCTGCAAAATGAACAAGAACACTGCTTAGCTGAAATTTTAACTAGCCAGAACACTTCCTCCACTCAACCCACTTTCCATTTACTATACAACCTATGAACTAAAACTTCCTTAGGTTTTTATCTCTTGCGCTTCTAAATCTCTAACATTCATAGCAATAAGAACATGAATTAACCTCTAAAACTTCACAGTAATAGTATCTCACTTGATATACACAAAACACAAACTAAAAAATTTAAGGTGTTCATCTAAAATCTGAGAAACATATCAGAGTTACATGTCGCATTAGTTCCGTTTGGACCAAATGTCTGAAAGAGGAACCTAAAAGAAGGAGACCTCATATCAGTTAATAAGTTAAAGGGATATAATCTATGATGGAAAAAGATGCATTATGCCCTGATATCGTGTCACACTGAATCATATCAGGCAACAGAAACTGATAGAAATTGATGCAGAGCTCCCCCACTAAAAGTCCTGCCCTCAGCAACTGTCTTCCTCAATAATTTCCATTTTATAGAGCTTTTAAAACCTTCAAAAACAAAACCACCAACTAAGGACAAGACATTCAAACACATCTGTCCATGACAGATAGTTCACACTCAAACCACAGCAATCCATTCTAGTCCCTATAAGATCAAGGTAATTTTGTACAGGAAATGCAGTCACGCCAACTCCAGATGTCTGTATAGTCTTCAGCAGTTCCAATACTCTCCAAAATTCCAATGTCTCTTCTGAGACTCAAAACAATCCCTTATCTGTACATTAAAAAATTATACACATTGAATGTATAATATAACAGAATATATATTTTCATTCTCCTTAAGAAAATTGGAAGAATCTTCTAAAACAAAAGCAAGAACAGAGCCAAGCAGGGGAAATACCAAACATGAAGCTCTATACCTAGGATTTAGAGCTCCTGATAGAACCGTAAGGGTGACAAAGGGCTAGGGCGGTATACGCTGTACCTCCAACTCTATTCCTGAAGTACTCGGAGCCACTCTTCTGGGTCAGGACTCCATCAGTTTCCATGGTTGACATATCACGATTGTGGCATCTCTAGCCTTAGGGCATCCTCATTATAAGTTAGATTTTCCCTTCTCAGATCATGCAATGGCCTCAGATCATCAGGGCTCTCTTGATGGGACTCTGAGATTTTACACATTGTGTGGTATCCATGATGTTCTGAATCCTGGCCTAAAGTCTTCGGCCTTCAGACTTGCATCTGTAATACCTACAAAAGCAGTACCATATGGGTGACACTGGAAGCTTTACTGCTAGCCCTTGTTAGAGGCTTGACCCCCTGAACAAAAGCTGACATGACTTGGTAGCTCAATCTGAGAAAATTTTTTTTAAAAACTGAGGAATTTTCAGTTTGGGCTCTTTCATCTTTTTTGCAAGATGCATTTTTTCTTGGCTATTGTTTTGACCTATAAAACACTTTCTATCACCCCATAATAATGAGGCATGACGTTTCTTTTTTATTAACATGATAATCTTCTTTAACATATTTATACAGCTTTTCTCTCAACATTCACATTTTCTATAATTTTAAATTTCTCATACTACCTTCCACACTAAAACATAGTTTTCCATGGTTTTTGTTTTGTTTTGTTTTGTTTTCTCCTGTATTTGTTTAGCTTCACCACTGAACACTTGGATACAAGCAGAGAATACTAACTATGGTGTGGCCTGACTACTACCCAGTCTTGAAATTTTCTCTGATGAACAAATTAGTTTATTGTATTGTAATTTGTCCCCCCTCATTCTCAAATCATGTAAAGAATTCAGCCATACATATTTACACAATGATCTATATCTCTAAATCTACATCATCTGCATCTCTCTCTCTCTCCCCCGTCTACCTATATATACATATACATACACACACACACACACACACACACACACACACACACACACACACACACACACACATGCACGCACACAATCTATCTGTTTGCCAGAATATAACAGAAGTGGCCTCTAGCCAAATCTCCAAATGGACCCTGAAAAACGCATGAGCTAGAACTCTCAGCATTCTAGCCTTTTCAAATTCCAGGGTGACTCAAACTCTACCTAGAGAATTCTAAAAAAATATTTCAACCTTAACTCCCCCAAATTTTCACTTTTCTCATAAACCAGTTCAAAGTTTGAGGGTTTCAGAACATCAATGATCAGGCTTACCCTGAAAACAACTCCATGTCTCTCAGTATCAAGTTTCCACATGTTTATTTTTTTCTCTTTGTAGTGACTCCACATCTGACCACAAGCAATTCAAAGGAAGAAGAGTTTGTTTTGTCTATCAGTAATAGGGCTTATGATCCACTGTGACTGCAGTCTAGAAGCAGATAACAAAGAGTAAAACTAGGCTGTCAAATCTCAAGGCACACACCAATAACACATTTCCTCCAATAAAATTCCATCTCTTAAAGGAGCCACATATTTCCCAAATGAGATAGTGACCTAGGGACCAAATGTTCAAACATGTAAGCCTATGCCAGGTAATTTATATAAAATTCACAACACAGAAAAGTAACCCATATTGGACTTAGAACCTAGATAGCCTATATTTCTTCTGCAAAATGTGTGACAAGATTTTAATTTCTGTGTATGTGTGTGTGTCTCATATACATATATATATTGTTTCTTGTTTGTTTTTTAAGAGAAACATGAGCATAATTATTTTCAGAAATAATTTGAAAATCTCCATCTCACTGCTTTTCACATGCACAAACATTTTGAAAGTTTTTTGGGGGGTAAAGGTACAACCTAAAGTCGATGGGAGTATTACAGAATCTTGCATATTAGCTTTATTCTGTTAAAACACAATGTTTCAAGCTGAGAGCCACACACTGATGGATTTTCTCAATCACTGAACACTGCTGGAAGAGCACAGTACTCTCTTCTTTTGAAGGATCATTTCTCCCTTGACTCTAACTGTGCAGTTGAATTGGGAATTACCAATAATTGTACCCAACAAATCTAATGATACTTTTGGACAGTTGAGCAAGTATCAGACTCATAAGCTTATTCCTCTGTGACTGGTTAAATCCAAGGACTACAGTAAAATGTAAAATGTCCCTTACACAACAAAATGGAAACTATGCTAACTAGAGAATCACCAATGCCACATTTCTCCATAGCACAGAACTAGCTAGTCAGCAACAAAACTCTGAATAATGTGACAGAACACATGGAAGAAAATGTAACACTTGTTATCTTTCAAACCCTTGTCAGCAGTCCTTTCTGAGAAGAGCTGATGTTTTGTGACTCCTATAACCTTATTAGGTAAGACATAAAGGCCTGTATCTGAGTAAGTTCCAGTTGGATTTTGTGGAGTTTCAAAATGAGCTCTGCCTGAATATTTTAATAAATTACCATTTTTTCTAGAATGGATTTTTCTACTCTCTAACTATGCTCTATAGCTGTGTATTCTAAAAGTATTTTAATGTACATCATAGACAGAGAAGTCATATTTCAAAATTAGAAGACTCTGTCAATCATATAATTTGTGGTAGCTTATTGGAAAACTCCAGCATAAATTCACCCTCTTTGACAGAACAAAAATGAAGACAGCAAAAATGTAAATATGTGTGAATTACAAGTTCCCAATAAAACTTGAATTATTGCTCAGAATTTTAATCCAAAAATATCTATCCAAAAAAGTGATCTTTTCTTTCTGCTCTATATTTATATTTTCATAGCTGGTATATCATTTATTGATTTTTTAAAAATATATTGAACTCAGTAAATTTTAGAATCATAGTAAAATATACTATCATCCAAACCTTAGAAAAATGCAGAAATCAATGTTTACCACTTGATTATAAATTTAATTTCTTAAATATATAATTTTTACTTGAAAAATAAAATGTGCTATTAACAACCAATATCATCAAGTAATTGAATTTTATTAGGATGTCAGATTAGTCATATAATTTATCACACTAAAAATGAGAAAAAGCTACTTGTATGTTAAATTCAAAGGTAAAAGAAGAGGACTGTAATGCCTATTTCTGATTGTCAACTTGACTATATCTGGAGTGAATTACAATCCAGAATGAGAAGGCTTACCTGTGATCTAGATCTTGAGTCTGGAAGACACAAGTTTCAGGTGTGCTGGAATGCATACCTCTAATCCAATCTGGGCCACACCTACTGCTGGAGAACTACGTAAGGACATTGGAAGGAGGAAGATTCAATCTTCTTCATCTGCGAGCCTTGTGGGATTAAGCGACTGCTAGATCCTTGGGTTTTCATTCACAGCTACTGCTGACCATTGTTGGGGAGTTTGACTACAGACTGTAAGTCATTAACAAATTTTCTTATTATATAGAGATTACCTATAAGTTCTGTGACTCTTAGAGAACCCTGACTAATACAGAAGTTGGTACTGGGAGTGCCTCTAGAGGTGCAGAAAGCAGTATAAGGATGAATCTTTTAAAAATCTGGAATTGGTTTAATAATTCACCAGCACCTTCAACTGCTGAAACCTCTCCAGATACGCTCTCTTCTGGGAGCTTGGAGGATATTGAAGACCCGTGGTTGGAAATATATTTTAAACTTAAAGAAGCTAATGCCGTTGAGCATCTTGATGAATTGAGTGATTGTGTGCTCAAAAATTTTTACAATAAGGGAAAAAAAAATTGAAAATGACTTTGCTGGCCGGTTGCTCTTAGTATCTCTGGAAAAAGTGATGAAGGAAAAGGAGTTGTACAATAAAATTGAACAGATCCAGATGCAAGTGACCAATCTAAAAGTTGCCCACTGTGTCCTTGAAGAGAATCTTCTCTCCAGCAGCCAAAGAGCTCAAGTTGTAGAAAATCAAACTGAAGCCCTCATTATAAGGTTGGCTGAATTGCAGTGAAAGTTCAGGTTTCAGCCTCAGAGGATGTCAGCAGTTAAAGTAAGGGCATTAATTGGCAAAGAATGGGATCCTATAACTTGGGATGGGGATGTGTGGGAAGACCTTGTTGAAGCTGAGACTTCTGAATTTTCAGATTCTCAATGGTTTACCCCATCTGAGGAAGTAGTATCCTCAGCCCCACCCCTTGAAATAATGCCTTCTCCACGTGAGGAAGTTAATCCCTCAGTGTCTGTTGGGCCAGCGGTGACTTTCCCTGAAGAAAATGCCAGACAAGATAATATTGATGTTTCTCAAGACCCACAAATAGTTTCTTCTAGACCTATAACCAGACTCAAGGCAAAACAGGCCCCTAGAGGGGAGGTACAAAGTGTAGTCCATGAGGAGTGCGCTACACTACTAAGGAGCTTAATAATTTATTCAAGCAGAAGTCTGGAGAATATGTGTGGGAATGGATTTTAAGGGTGTGAACTAATGGTGGAAGGAACATAAAACTAGATTAGGCTGAGTTTATTGACATTGGTCCTCTGAGTGCAGATTCAAGGTTTGATATGGAAGCTCGTACAGTTTAAAAAAAGGTGTCAGAAGTTTGTTTGAATGGTTGGCTGAAGCGTTTATCAAAAGATGGCCTACTGAAAAGGAGTTGGAGTTTCCTGATATCACTTGGTTTGGTGTTGATGAAGGGATTTTAAGGCTCAGGGAAATTGCAATGCTAGAGTGGATACGTTGCATAAAACCTAATTCTCCACAATGGGAAGGCCCAGAAGATATGCCCTTCACCAATCCTGTAAGACGTAAATTGGTGAAAGGGGCACCAGCACATTTGAAGAGTTTTGTTCTTGTCCTTTTTCCTTGTGCCAGACCTTAGGGTTGGAGATGCTGCTGCTCAATTAAATGCAATGGGTTTAATTGGGCCTCGAGGTAACAAGGGCCAGGTGGCAGCATTAAATCACCAGAGACAAGGTGGTCATAGTTATTATAATGGACAGTGTAGATAAAACAACATTTATAATGATATATACCATGATGGTCAGCACAGGAGAAGTGAAATTTATAATGACATGGCTCATTCAGACCTTTGTTTCTGGCTAATCAGTCATGGTGTTTCTAGGTATGAAATACATAGGAAGCCTAGTGCGTATCTATTTGATCTGTATAAGCAGAAAACTTCTCAAACAAATGAAAGAAAGGCTACATTGGATCCCGGCAAAAGGCAATCTCGGCCAGTGAATCAATTTCCAGACTTGAGCCAGTTTGCAGACCCAGAACACCTAGAATGAAGGGGTGGCCATGTCCTGCTGAGGAAGGATCTTGATAAGACACCTAGAAGTTTTGCTGTTAGCCTTTCTCCAGTCCTTCCTCAGAGGGACCTACAGCCTTTTACAAGGGTGACTGTACACTGGGAGAAAGGAAATAATCAGACTTTCAAGGGTCTATTGGATACTGGCTCTGAATTGACGTTGATCCCAAGAGATCCCAAGAAACATGTGGCCCTCCAGTTAAAGTAGGGGCTTATGGAGGACAGGTGATTAATGGAGTTTTGACTGATGTCTGACTTACAGTAGGTCCAGTAGGTCCCCGAATACATCCTGTGATCATTTCCCCAGTTCCAGAATGTATAATTGGGAACTGGCAGAATTCTCACATTGGTTCCCTGACATGTGGAGTGAGGACTATTATGGTTGGAAAGGCTAAATGGAAGCCGTTAGAGTTGCCTCTGCCAAAGAAAATAGTGAATCAAAAACAGTACTGTATTCCTGGAGGAATTGCAGAAATTACTGCCACTATCAAGGACTTGAGAGATGCAGGGGTGGTGGTTCCCACACCTCCCTTTAACTCTCCTATCTGGCCAGTACAGAAGACAGATGGATCATGGAGAGTGACAGTTGACTATCGAAAACTAAATCAAGTAGTAACTCTGATTGCAGCTGCTGTACCAGATGTAGTTTAGTTAGTTGAGCAAATTAACACATCTCCTGGTACCTGGTATGCAGCTATTGATCTAGCAAATGCCTTCTTCTCCGTACCTGTCAATAAGGACAAGCAGAAGCAATTTGCTTTTAGTTGGCAAGGCCAGCAGTATACATTTACAGTTTTGCCTCAAGGATATATTAACTCTCCTGCCCTGTGTCATAACTTAATTAGAAGGGATCTTAATCATTTGTCTCTTCCACAAAATATCACATTAGTGCACTATATTGATGAAATTATGCTGATTGGACCAAGTGAGCAGGAAATAGAAACCACTTTGGACTCATTGGTAACACATATGCATATCAGAGGATGGGAAATAAATGCAACCAAAATTCAAGGACCATCTACCTCAGTAAAATTCTTAGGAGTCCAGTGGTGTGGGGCATGTAGAGATATTCCTTCTAAGGTGAAAGATAAATTATTGCACCTGTCCCCTCCCACCACCAAGAAAGAAGCACAGCATTTAGTGGGTCTATTTGGATTCTGGAGATAGCATATTCCTCACTTGGGTGTGTTATTCAGGCCCATTTACCAAGTGACTTGGACAACTGCTAGCTTTGTGTGGGGTCTGGAACAGGAGAAGGCTCTTTAACAGGTCCAGGCTGCTGTGCAGACTTCTCTACCACTTGGACCAAATGATCCAGCAGACCCGATGGTACTTGAGGTGTCAGTGGCAGATAGAGATGCTGTTTGGAGCCTCTGGCAGGTTCCTGTAGGTGAATCACAGAAGAGACCTTTGGGATTTTGGAGCAAATCTCTACCATCATCTGCAGACAACTATTCTCCCTTTGAAAAACAGCTCTTGGCCTGCTATTGGGCCTTAGTGGAAAATGAACGTTTGACAATAGGACAGCAAGTTACCATGCGACCGGAAATGCCCATCATGAGCTGGGTGTTATCAGACTCTCCAAATCATAAAGTAGGATGTGAAGAGCAGCAGTCTATTATCAAATGGAAGTGGTACATCCATGATAGAACCGAGCAGATCCTGAAGGCACAAGCAAGTTACATGAAGAAGTTGCTCAAATGCCTATGATTTCTACTCCTTTAATAATGCCATCCGCTGCCTTGTATGTGCCTATATCCTCATGGGGTATTCCCTATGATCAGCTGACTGAAGAAGAGAAGACTAGGACCTGGTTTATTGATATTTCTGCATGTTATGCAGGCACCATCCAGAAGTGGACAGCTGCAGCATTACAACCCCTTTCTGGGACAACCTTGAAAGATACAGGTGAAGGAAAATCTTTACAGTGGGCAGAACTTCGGGCAGTACACATGGTATTACAGTTTATTTGGAAGAAGAAATGGCCAGATGTATGATTGTTCACTGACTCATGGGCTGTAGCCAATGGATTGGCTAGATGGTCAGGGACTTCGAAAGATCACGATTGGAAAATTGGTGAGAAACACATCTGGGGAAGAAGTATGTGGATAGATCTCTCCAAATGGGCAAAGGATGTGAAGATATTTGTGTCCCATGTAAATGCTCACCAAAAGGTGACTTCAGCCAAGTAGGTGTTCAATAATCAAGTGGATAAGATGACTCCACTCTGTGGACAGTCAGCCTCTTTCCTCAGCCATCCCTGTCATTGCTCTTTGGTCACATGAACAAAGTGGCCATGGTGGCCAAGATAGAGGTTATGCTTGGGCTCAACAAAATGGGCTTCCACTCACCAAGGCTGACCTGGCTACAGCTGCTGCTGAATGCCAGATTTGCCAACAGCAGAAACCAACACTGAGTCCCAGATATGACACCATTCCAAGAGGTGACCAGCCAGCAACCTGGTGGCAGGTTGACTACATTGAACCACTTCCTCCATGGAAAGGACAATGTTTTGTTCTTACTGGGGTAGATACTTATTCTGGTTATGGATTTGCCTTTGCTGAACATAATGCTTCTGCCAAAACCACCATCCGTGGACTTAGAGAATGCCTTATTCATTGTCATGGTATTCCAAACAATATTGCTTCTGACCAAGGAACTTATTACATAGTCAGAGAAGTGCAACAGTGGGCCCACGATCATGGAATTCACTGGTCTTACCATGTTCCCCATCATCCTGAAGCAGTTGGTCTGATAGAAGGATGGAATGGCCTTTTGAAGACACAGTTACAGTGCAAATTAGGTGGCAACATCATGGAGGGTTGGGGCAGAGTTCTTCAGGAGGCAGTATATGCTTTGAATGGGCATCCAATATATGGTACAGTTCCTCCCATAGCCAAAATCCATGGGTCCAGAAATCAAGGGTTGGAAAAGGGAATAGTTCCACTCACTATCACTCCTTGTGACCCTCTAGGAAAATTTTTGCTTCCTGTCCCCACAACTCTAGGTTCTGCTGGCCTAGAAGTTTTGGTTCCAGAGGGGGGAATGCTCCTCCCAGGAGCTACAACAAACATTTCATTGAACTGGAAGGTCAGACTTTCCCCTGGTCATTTTGGGCTTCTAATGCCCTTAAACCAGCAGGCTAAGAAAGGAATAACAGTGTTAGGAGGGGTGATAGACCCAGATTACCATGGGGAAATTGGATTGCCTCTCCACATGGAGGTAAGAAGGATTATGTCTGGAGTGCAGGAAATCCCTTAGGGCGTCTCTTAGTACTACCATGTTCTGTGATTAAAGTCAATGGGAAACTACAACAGCCTAATTCAAGCAGGATGACAAAGGATGCAGATCCATTAGGAATGAAGGTATGGGTCACTCCTCCAGGAAAAGAGCCAAGACCTGCTGAGGTGCTTGCAGAGGGTGGAGGAAATACCGAATGGGTAGTAGAGGAAGGTAGTTATAAATACCAGCTAAGACCACATAACCAGCTGCAGAAATGAGGATTATAAGTAATATGAATGCTTCTGTTGTATTTTGTTAAGAATATATTTGTCTTCCAATTTCTTTAACATCAGTTGGTATTTAAGTTGAGATACTAAAGGAATCTTACCAAGGAACATTGCCCTATTGTAAGTTTATAAATGTGTTTGTAATTGTACGAGGAATAGTTATATCATGTTAAGCATATTTATGACCTTGTTATTGTTTCATGTGGATATGAGATATTATTTGTGTCAAGTTGACAAGGTGTGGATTGTAGTGGCTATTTCTGATTGTCAATTTGACTATATCTGAAGTGAATTACAATCCAAAATTAGAAGACTCATCTGTGATCTAGATCTTGAGTCTAGAAGACACAAGTTTCAGGTGTGGTGCTACGCACACCTCTAATCTGGGCCACACCTGCTGCTGGATATCTACATAAGGACATTGGAAGGAGGAAGATTCAATCTTCTTCACCTGTGAGCCTTGTGGGATTAAGCGACTGCTAGATCCTGAGGTTTTCATTCACAGCTACTGCTGACCATTGTTGGGGAGTTTGACTACAAACTGTAAGTCATTAACAAATTTCCTTACAATATAGAGACTACCTATAACTTCTGTGACTCTAGAGAACCCTGACTAATACAAGGACTGAGTCTACTAAGCTACTGCTTGGACTTCCATGTGTGTACTGTGATACACATGGGCACACATACATATTAACAGAGAAAATAAATTATAAATAATACGAAAAAAACAAATTTGCATAAAATTGAATGCATTTATATAAAATATTCCTTGCACAATTTTTGGCTAGTAGTAAATACGGATTTGTTTTAGTTTCATTAATACAGATACGATGTTTCTGGGTAAGTAGACATGGTGACATTTGTTACTCTATAATATTTTTTCGAAATTTCAGGTAAGTTTTACTATTGCTGGTGGTCTAAACAGCATTTGAATCGTATACATATAAATATACAAATGTCTAACCTTATAATTAATGGCTATTTATGCCTTGAATTTTGCTAAATTATTTATTTAAATAATTTGAAGAATTTTATTTTCTCCTGAATATATTCTGGAGTGCTTGTTTACCAGAGTTTTGTATGAAAACCCATGTATTATGTACAGTTTTATTTTATGATTGATGATAAGAAACAACGATTAATCATTGTATGTAATCCATTGTGAACCAGAAAAATAGACCATAGTGTATATATTTGTATATTTTATATATATTAATTTATTTATGATATATATGAATATATGCATGCATGATGTATATGATATATACATGTGTAGAAATATACATCACCTAAACTAATCTGTATATGACAGAAGCAGGGGAGAGGAGAGGTCACATCCAGAGGACACAGGAAACCGAAGGACAATTCAAAGGTTGGGCATGTTTTTTTAATACCTTCTGGCTGAAACAAAATCAATTTGCCAAATGAACTACTTCAATAATATCCCCTCCTGGATGAGCTCTTATCTGGTCTAATGTCTTAAAGGCCCAAGGAACCCAACATAATAAACTGAGTTCCAAAAACTGAAGCATGGGAGGCTACACTTTAGTCATATTCAAATCATAGCAACCACCTTAGTTAGCATAAATAGCATTCTGCACATGAGATCAACCAGGTGTACTTTTCTCTTCTCTAATTGTTCATATCTGGACCGAATTATTAGGTAATTTGGTGACTATATTTCATTTGTTATATAGCATCTCATTTAGTAAAGTGTTCTCTGATTACAACTTAGCAAAGAATGAGGACAAAAATCTGTCATTTGGTTTTTCAATTTGAAAGGGCAATTGTTAAAATACAGATTATCATTGGAGAAGAAATAAGCTCTAAGGGATATTGCAAATTTAATATTTGTTCCCCAGTGTCAGTGATCTAAAGGACTCTGCCTTATGTTATTTTGAAAGGATTAATCTGACTTACAGAAATAGTACAGTTGAGAAGACTTCAGTAAATGGCAGGAATCAACAGGACAAACAAGTAAATATACATATTATAAAATTCTTTGATGTCATCCAGGGGTTGCAATTTCTGCAAGACAAGAAAAAGTAAGGAAAAATAATATAATGTGAATGAAGATGGAAGCAATTTTATAGTAGCCTTGCCATATAGAGACCTAGAACTTATTTTTCTCATGTTAGTTTTCCTCCTTTTATATTTTTACTTCTGGCCTCCACAATAAAAGAAATGGTTATATGCATTGGTTAACAAGTAAGAGAAGGTATACTATGAATTTACATCTGCCTAATTTTGATGCTTTTAGGTCATTGAAATATTTGGATGAGAGAAATACTCAGTTCTTTGTAGACATGCTCAAGTCATGCGTTTATCAGAATAGAAACCTGTAATGGAAATACTACTATTATTTTTACTAAATATAATACTGGCATAATGCTTTTATTTTTAGAAAGTTTTTAAGTTTGCTCACTGCATCAGACTTCACACACACATAAATTATATATATATACATATATATATATATAAATATATATACATATATATATACACATATATATATGGCTATACATGTCCATATGAACATTAGAATGCATGATGTTTAACATGTGAAACTCTATTGTATACACAGAAAAAAGAGAAATAAAATTTCATTTAAATTATCATAACCTCTTAAGATCTGGTTCATACCTATTCAGACATGCACATACACAAAATTAAGAATAAATTGTTAAAATTATATGATAATAATAAAATAAATAATAATGATAAAAACAACAACAACAAGAAGGCTGGGTATAGCAGTACTCACTTTTAATCTCAGAACTAATGAAGCAAATACAGAGAGACTTCAGGCATTCAAGTGCTGCCTGGTCATAGGAAGAACCTTTCTCAAAATAGAATAAGGAGAAGAGAAAAAGCAGTAAGAAGGAGAGGAAAAGGAAAGAAGTATAAAGGGATAAAGTGGAGACAGAGAACGTGTTCCCTCTGGACTCATCTGGAGTCCTGCACTGTTAAAATCAAGCTATATTCAGATCTTTCGTTTCCTATTTGTAGAGTCTTAATTTTTACTTTAACTGCTTTTCCATTTGAAGCATTTATCAGCCCCATTTTCCAGATCTTCACAGTTGTATATTTTTAATATCACACTTATTTCTGCTTCAATGAAATATCTCAAGCTTCTCTGATTAGTTATCTTCTGCTTTCTTAAAATGATAAACTCAAATTCTTTGCATAAGTAAAGTAGAAGCTTGGGATTTTACTATCACTAGTGCCAACCAATCTTATTCCATCTTAATAGACTCTATCTCAATATATCTATCAACAAATTTATCAAAAACCTCTTTAATTAATATGCTTATGCTAGTGTTAATGGTATAATTGCAAGCCTATAATTAATACTTCAGAATATAATTAATAGTAATATTTAAACTATATATTATAGTTGACAAGTTTCTGATTAAATGAATGAACTGAATTCTACAAACATTTATATGCAAATCTAATAATCAAATGGATATCGTGGGACAATGACAAATAAGCTCCTTGAAAACAGCAATAAAAGCACCCACACTAGAGTCATGCTCTGATTTTAACATAGGTGAAACATACTGTGTATGCTATACATGGAAGAATTAAAAGTGTGTATAATTGTGGTTTATTTCAAGAGCTGAAATTCTCTTATAAAGAGGTGATTTTATCACCTTTGTGGGCCATATATGCAGCCAGTCATTGATATTCAATTTTTCCACTATAATGTAGAATCAGCTATCTACAACATATGTATTTACAATGCAGCACAAAGAATTGGATTGGCAACGTTCCAAAAGAGTTTAAAGACAAAAACTCACAAAAGGAAGTAACTGAGTTATCCGCGAAGTTAAACTTTACAATTCCTTTCTAGTATTGTAGCATTTTATATACTACAAGCAGTATAGTATTGAAAAACTACTTTGATCATGGAAAATATTTCCATGTATATATGAAAGTTATGATAAATTTTGTATGGAATGCAACAGATGATTTTCCATAGTGAAATTCTCTAGAATTAATATCATCGAATATTTATTATATAACTCATGCTGAATAAAGAAGAAATGAAATAGAAAAAAATTAGTGAATGAAACTGTTTCTGAAAGTTTTATTCTAAATTGATCATAATATCTTCCTAGGGCCAACATAAGAGTTATCATAATGGCTTCAAAGACAATGATTTTATTCACTGATGGTCTGAAGACAAAAGTCAGTGTATCTTAGGGTCATGATCCCTCCAAACGGACTCTAGAAAAAAATTTCTTTAAATATACCCACTCACTCTTGACTCTCAGCCTTTCAGTGTTTTGCAGTTTGAGTTCTATCACTTTGACCATCTTCATGTGAACTTCCCTCAAGACTTTCCTCCCTGTAAAACCACCAGCAATTAAACTAAGGGTGATAGTAAATTGTAGATGACTGCCCATTGATGTCCTTAACTATAAATATCATCAGTATATCTATTTCTAAGAAAAGGTTACACACTCCAAATGCACTTGAGTATTTTACATGGAAGGTGCTATTTAGTTTTCTCCCCATCCCTATGTTTGTCTTATATTTTTACTTAAGTATATTTTGATCATTTCTTCTATTTCTTCTATGTGTAACACTTTGCTTAAAGAATCCAATACCTTTAGTTAGAAAATAACTTCTTGTGGGTTTTTTTTTTAATGGAAACAGAACAATAGCTGTTAACAAAATCAGTTGTAGAAAAAATGAGATTAATCCAGATATTGAATAGGAAGTACGAGTGTCAGGAAGGAGAAAACGCCATAGAATGACTGTGGAATTTGAGTTCCATAAAACAGCCTATGGTTCCAATACTTGGCTTCATCAAAACTCCTAAAGGAAAGCACCTCTGACTGTGACCTTAGAACTGTAGATGGACTATCAAATTGCTCTTTTTACCACCAAAACCTTTTCGGTAAAGCAAATTCCCTCTCCACTTTCACTTTAAAATCACAAAGAATTCTCTTTCATTTCTATAATAATTAATCTTCATTCCCATCATGACTTGATTTTTAATCATCAAGGAGAATTACTTCTGGATGTGTCTATAGAGTTATTTACAAAGAAGTTTAACTAAGAAGAAAAGACATAATCTGAAAGTGGGTGACGCCAATCCATCCACTGGAGTTCTCGACTGAAGTTTTAGAAAGAGGAGAATGTGAACTGAGCCTCTGCATTACTTCTCTATTCTTGACCGAAGAACATAGCCTGAAATGATGGACTCTATCCTCAAACTGTAACTAAAACCAACCTTTCCTTCCTTAAGTTGTCATAAGAATAGGCAAAGTAATCAATACAGAAAATAGTACTGAGAAATGGGTCCATGGCTATAACTACTTGACCATGAGGTTTGTGGGGTTTTAGAATTGGCTTGTGGTAGAAATGTGAAAGAACTGGTAGCCATAGCGTATAAGCATCTAAAATGACCCAAGCAAAGCTCAAAGTGCTGTTCTGTAGCAGAATTTTCCCTGTCAAATTAATTTAAATATTAATCCAAGAAGCCTGTGATTGGACAGGGAAAAGGGAGGTGGAGCTATGAGTTACAGAGACAAGGAGCAACAAAAGGGGAAAGAAGGAAGATGGAAGGGGAAGAATTCCATGTGACTTTGAAAGCCACAGGTAGATATAACTATCATAAAAGGACAGGATAATTGGGATACCTTGTCTAATCTAGGAGGGCAGCTTGTATCATTATCAACTGCCCCTGAAATTATTGTGTGAGCATCTTGTGAATTGTGAATTTATTGATATATAAATCTGACTGATTAATTATAAGCTTCTAGAGTTTTGATTTACTGGGTTAAGGGTAATTGTAACTGCCAACCACAGGGGTTGGATGTCTGAAAGGAACTAGCAGCTCGGAAGCAAGCAAACTGGAGCTGGGGAGACTGTGATTGGTTGCAGTGGGGTTTGCGGGCAGAGAATTAGAGTGGGAACTTGCAATTCCGTTTTCATATTTCCCGCAATCCTGTTCTGGTGGGATTGTGGTAGACTCAAGTTCTGATAGAACTTAAGTCAGTGCAGAATTCTATCATGAAGCATCAGAAAGGAGCCAACGCTCTGTTGGGATCTGAACTAAAGACTTTATACTGCATTCTACCAATGATTCTGACGTTTCAGGCCTATGTGCCAACTTCTTAAATGAGGTTGTTTTCAAAGGTAATGAACTAATTTAATTCACAAAAGATAATTCAGAACACATTAATATTCAGGCTGTTGTATAGATTATGGTCACTTCTTTGTTAAATAAACAGGAAACTATTTTTTAAATGCATAGTTGGGCAAAGAGGGTCCCACGTGCAAGTTTCAAGATGTAAACTTGATGGGTGTACAGAAAGTAGCTACAACTCTGTTTTATATATTAATTTATTTTTCATACATTATATCCCTACCCCAGTTTCCACTCTAGCCCTCCTCCTCCAGTCTCCTCTATACCCCCTCACCTCCTCATTCCCCATCAGATCCTCCTCCATTTCCATTCAGAAAAGGTCAAGCTTCCCAGGGATATCAACCAAGCATGGCATATCAAGTTGCAATAATAGTAGGTCTCTCTCTTCATTTTAAGGCTGGACAAGACAGTCAAGGAGTACAAGGGTCCTACAATTCTTAAAGAAATTAAGGTACTATAAGAAGGTCATCTAGCCAGGATTGATACAATAAGCAGGACCCTTGTGGGCAAGAACTTCCCTATTAAAGGCTCCAGCTTGTGTGATTTCAACTCCAATTGAAAGGAATCAGACTGTATTGAGAAAGTCTCTGACCTTTTTCCCCACTCAGAAAACAACTATAAAAGTATTTTTCCCAGTTTTAGCACATGAAGTTTCTATAAGCCAATACAACTGTAGTAAAAGTTCAGATTGTGTTTCAAGACAGCAACAGGACTTGCAGAATTTTCTACAATTTCTGTGGACCTAAATATTTGTCTCTTTACAAAGATATGTGTCTTGGAGTTTACGTCCCATTCTGATTCCAATATCTTATTCAGTCTTTATAACATGCAAAATCTCTTTCCTAATAATGTAGTTGCAGACTCCAGGGTTTATGTCATCAATACAGTTTTTTGCAGGACAAAATGTAACTCTAACAGTAATAATGTATCTTTTGTTATAACACTGGGTTTCTCTGGCAGTAAAGAATACTGGTTGGAAAAAGTAATATTAAATTTATATTGATAGATTCATTAATACCATGAGAAACTCACATACTGATTATAGCATAAGGAGATTCCAAATCACATCATAAGATAAAACAAATTCACAGAAACTTAGTTCTCAGAATTGGTAATAGATGATAAGAAAAATAAGTTGTGGCCTGATAAAGGACTCTTACACTTCATACTCAGTAACTCTACACATCTCTCCTTGTATTTCTAGAAAGAAAGTAATATGAGATAGGCTTTTAAAATGTTAGTTACATAGAAGAATGCACATTTAAATGTGGTACATATATATAGTGGAATTCTATGCAGCCACAAAGAATAACTTTGTGGTTCCACCCTTGAACAAAGAGCTATAGGCAACTGATGACTGCTGGGAGGAGATTTGTCCTTCCCAGGGATAATTCCTCTTGTGGGTGATCCATTCTATAGTGATTAGTCCTGAAAAATATCCAACAAAATGGACTATATATTTATGTGTACATAAACATATATGTCATTGTATGTGTGTCTATGCTTACATCTACACATACATACATATATACTTTTAATACTTTTATGTATAACAATAACCAATAAAAAGAGTCTATCAACTTAGTAGTAGAGGGGAAATAAGAAGTGACTGTAGAAGAGACATAGCTGGGAGTGCCTGGATGGTGGAGAAGAAGAGAAAAAGCTGATATAATTGTGCTTCATTTAAAATATTCATTATAGTGTTATTTTAAATTCATAGTGTCCAATTATTTCTGCCTATAAGTGGATATGAAAGACCATAACGTTCTTTGGAGTTTAATTTTAGTAGAAATTTAGTGGTCATTTGAATGAGATTTCAATAAAGCTGTCTACCTGATTTAACACTGTGATAACAACAACAGACACACATATATTTTAAGGAAGACAACGTATATCAATGAACATGATAATAAAAAGGGGAGGAAATTTACTGTGGACTCTACCCAGGCAACTGTGGATCTTCTAGAACAGGAAACAAATCTTTCCCTGAGAAGTGCCCCAATTTGGTTATTTAATAAGAAGTGATCAGCTCTTAGTGTTCATAGATAGATAAATGATAGATTAGATAGATAGATAAATAGATAGATAGATAGATAGATAGATAGATAGATAGATAGATAGATAGATAGATAGAAATAATGATAGGGATATATGTAGATATAGATATATCGAAACGAAAACTTAAGAAAAAGAGATTGTAAAGTTTAGATAGACCATGGAGGTTCATGAGAGGGGTTGGTGGGAAGAAAGGGAAGAGGGAAATTACGTAATGATTCTGTAATTTCTAAATTGTAAAATATTATATACTTAATCATTGCATCTTGTTAGGAGAAAGTTTATGTAACTTCAGATTCCATTGTGAATTATAGCAACAACAAGCAAAAACCAACCACACAACCAAACAAAAAAGCAAAATGACATCAAAACACTTTCTAAACTTTCATTAGGCTTTAGATTAGTTATTTAATTATTTTAAATAGTAGTACTTAAGGGTAAGTACTGTTTCTGAAATATACATTGACCATTTGCTGCTAGTCATATTATACCAAATATAATCCTGTTTTCCTGATTGCATAACAAATTTTGAGAGTGAAATTCAGTTTGCTCAAATAATTATGCAATGTTTATCACTTTACTATTTTTGACAAGGACAAACACACTTGAGATTTTGTAAGGTCTGAGAGGAGAAATACCAAACATCATATTAAAAAAATTAATGTAAAAATTAGCTTTTTCCTTTTCTGAGGTGGTTATGTTAATATGTAAATACATACCCAGATAGTCCTGCTGACCCAACGAGATCACTGTCACCTCTTGTACACTATATCCTGTGTGTCCATCATTGAAACTGGCACAAAATGAGATGATTCTGGGAAAACATTCCCACATGTTTACACAGGTTGGTATTTCTGAAAGTATATGTGTAATCCCTGAGTTTGGCTTTCATAGGAGGGAAGTTCTCAAATCAATTCACATACTCAGTAGTTTCTCAGGAGCAAATACTAAGGATTCTCAATTAGGCTACATATTGGTAATAGCCCAAGTTACTGCTAAATAATCTATGAGGGTCAACTATATCTAAAAAATACATATATGTAAGAATAAAAACAAATTCTTTGCAAATTTTTCATAAAAAGAAATTCATGTATATTTGTTTTCCAGGATCACTTTTGGCACATAATCTTTTGGGAATCATTTAAAGTAAAAACTCCAAGTAATGACATTTCGATTTTATAAAATTTTGAGTTGTCAAATCATTGAGGTGTAAAATGCTGAGTTTCAACCTGCATATATTTGATATAATGAGATGCCCCAGTTGAAACTGTCAAATACAGCTTATGAAGCAAAAAAAGAATAGATTTCCCCAGCAATGTTATTGTAGAAAAGAACAATAGTCCTAGAGTTAAACCAGGGCTGTGAAGCCAGCCACAACCTTCAGATGTCTCGAAGGAGTCCTGTAGGAGTGATTTCAGGGTGTTTCATTTGAGTTTCATATTTGGAGAAGCAATGGTAATAATCACTTCAACTTCACACTTAAAATATGTAAACATTTAAACCAGTGCTAAACATGTGGATGAGATGTAATAAGACAATTGATATTTCTTGACAAAGTTTCAAGTGTATTTTTGTCAAATTAAAGAAACAGAATATAAACTTTGACCTTTTGGTTAGATTCATACAAATCCAGCTAGTGTCTGCATAAGTCATTTGTAGATTTGCCTGCATTTGCAAACAAGACGTGCCATTTTTTTAAGGGTTAAAAGTCTTTCAGAACTGGTGAGATTGCTCAGTGATAATGAGCACTTTACACTTTGAAAGAAGCAAGTTTGGATCCCAGCACCCACACAGAGCAGAATTTTAACAGCCTATAGCTCCTATCCCAGGAGACTGGTCATCTTTATCTGGTTTACTCTATCATATTTAAATATGAGGCATACGCTTACACAGAAACACACAGATGCACACATATAGGTAAAGTCAAAATTGAAAAGATGTTTAAAAATTGTAAAGCATTCTAGTAACAGTCACAGGAAGTACAATTTTTCTTAGCTTTTAAATTATTTTACTCTTCCTTCCTCATCCTCTGCCTTTCTTTCCCCTCTGCCATCCCGTTAAAATGATATTTTCATACCCAAATATTCCTGTAAATTCACAGAAAAATTTTCCCAGTCTCTACCAGATGGCAGGCATCAGATGTTAGCTTCATTGTCACATCATACCAGATGGTAGCCATGAAAGTACTCCTGTACTAGCTCACCCTACTAATAGATGCTAACTACTCTGTTTGGATGATACAAGCATAAAAGTATCATTGTCATAACAGGTAAAACTAAAAACTACATATGACTATCAGTTTAAAGTAGTTGTACCTTCTGTGAATGTACCTGCCCCTCTCATCGTTTCTATAATATGTGAAAACAACCCAAAATTCTGTGATCTGAACCTTGTTATGGAGAGCTCAGCACTCAAGGAAACAGAGGCAGCTCTCTCTTTCATGAGCACATCTCTGTACACATGGCTTATTTTTTTTATTCTGAACATTCTTAAATATTTGATCCATAAACTATTTTTGAAGTTGTTAATCTTAAATTTTTGAAGTAATTAACCATTTTGACACTAAAATATGAAGCATAATATAGAAAGTATAATACACAAACATGAACAACTTAGGATGTCAAAAATAACTGATTTTACAATAGAAAGCAATTATTTTATATAGTATAATAAGCTTAAACTTCTTATTGGCAACTTGGTGTTTGAAACATTCATTTGAAATTAAATATTACTAACAAAAAAAACCCATGTAAACACTAAGGCAATCACATGTTTTATAGATATAAATACCCAGTTTGAAACTGATTTTATTTGGAGATTACTAAGTTACTATTTTGGAAATACTGGTAATACCATGTTCTGGTGTGACCATGGGTAGGGTTGCCTGCAGAGTGAGGATGGTTTGCCTTACATGTCAATGGCATGGGTCCTGCTCATACCCATGGGTAGGTTCATTTACTCACCTATTCATTTGAATTCCTATCGCAAGAAATGTAATTAGTTTATGTCTTAAGGTCTAAGATACCTTATTCATTACAGCATGCTACTCCCATTTTCATTATTTAACCAGGATTCCTTTACATTTTTATCACCATCATAACTACTATCTTCTTTCCATAAGCTTACAATCTTAAGATTTCAGGAAAATTTTAATTATGTATCATCTTTGTCTATAGAGAAGAAATTTATAAGGTCCTAAAATAAAAGTGACTCACAGTGGAAAATTAATCATTTACAGAATCCCTCCAGAAGTAAAGACAACAATAATAATGAAGAATTCATCAAGCTAAGCAAACATTATTCCTTTCAAAATTTTGTATATGCCCTTTTAGAGCAACAGAAATGAAAAAGATAAACTACAAACTTTTTTTCCTCAAAAGCAAGCAACCCATAGGAAGAACAATATCAACCTACCATACCCCCCAGAGCTCCCAAGGACTAAACCACCAACCAAAGAGGACACATGAAGGGACCCATGGCTCCAGCAACATATAGAGCAGAGGATGGCTTTGTGGGACTTCAATGGAAGGAGAGGCCCTTGGTCCTAGAAAGGCTGGATGCCCTAATGTAGGGGAATGCTGGGGTGGAGAGACAGCAGTGGGTGGAATGGGTGTTTGAGGGGCACCCTCATAGAAGCTGGGGGAGGGAGGATGGGAGGCAGGGTTTCCAGAGGGGAAACCAGGAAATGGGGTACCATTTGAAATGTAAATAAATAAAATATCCAATAAAAAGGAAAGGAAGCAGATTCCCCCACCCCTGTTATCTACATTATTAGGTCAGAATTTCCCAACAGTTATTCTTACAGAATCATAAACCTTTGCATGTATAAGCACCAATGCCATTGTGCAGAACCCCTTTACTAAAAATGAGTTGCAAGGATGGAAATAATCGTTGCTGAGAGTCACAGACTCTCACTACAGTCATCACTACTTTACATCACACTTGCCTGAGGAGGCCCAGTTTACAGAACAACTCCATTTCACAGAAGGGAGAAAGAGTGAGCAACTGGTGCTTCATAACAACACTACATCTCCACACCCACAGGATTAACTTTAGCCATAATTCGCAGAGAAGGGGGGGATAGAACCTGTGGAGACCACCTCCAGTAGATAGGCATGGCCTCTGGTAGAGGGATTGGGCCACCCACCCGTCTCAAAGTTTTTTAACCCAGAGATGTTTCTGTTCAAAGGAAGAATAGGGACAAAAAAATGAAACAGAGACTGAAGGGAGGACCAACCAGGAACGGCTCCACCTGGGGATACATCATGTCTACAGACACCAAACCCAACTTTGTTGCTGTGGTCAAGAAGTGCTCGCAGACATGAAGCAAGTGTGGCAGTTCCTGGGAAGGTCCGACCAGCAACTGACCAATGCAGAGGCGGATGCTTGGAGCCAGCCATCAGACTGAACTCAGGGAACCTGGTGGGGGAGCTGTCAGAAGGACTGGAGGAGCAGAGGGGGATTGCAATCCCATTGGAAGAGCAACATAAGCTGGCCTGACTGCCCAGGTCTACCAAAGTCTAGACCACCAACCCAGGCATGTACCTGGAGGGATCCATGGCTACAGATACATATGTAGCAGAGGATAGCCTTGACCGACAGCAACTGGAGGGGAGGCCCTTGGTCCTGGGGAGGTTTGATGCCCCAGAGTAGGGGGATGCTGGAATGGTAGGGTGGGAGAGTGTGGGTGGGTGGGGGAACATTCTCACATAGGCAAAAGAGAGAGGGAAGGGCAAATGTGGGGTAAGGGTTTGGCAGACATGTAACCAGGAGGTGGGATATTATTTGAGATGTAAACAAATGGAATGAATAATAATAATAATAATAATAATAATAAACATAAACAATAGTACATCAACTTTTTTAAAAAAAAAAACAGAATATCTGGACTATGATATAACATTCCTACTCATTGTTCCATTTAGGAAAATCTATTTGTTTGTAGCCAAGTAAGCAAGGAAATCTATGGAAGTTTCATTTGGGACTGAACTTGCTTACATAGTAATCACAACATAATAGCAATTATTATTGAAAATCCTACCAGGTATTGTGGCAAAACACTGCGAATTCTCGCAGTCCAGTTGGGAAGCAAAGGCAAGTGAATCTCTGTGTGTGTTTGAAGCCAGTCTTTTTTACACATATAGTTTAAGGTCAAACAAATTTCATTATGTTTAAAAGAAAAAGTATCCTAATAAATTTTTGTTGCAGTTGTTGTATTTAAAAATAAGTTACTGAAATTCTAAAGGAGAATCATAGATAGAAAAAAGTATTTCACCAAATTCTTGGAAGCAGATATTATACCTTGAATTTTCATGTTCATTTAATTCTCTTTATTTAATAGTAGGCAGTTTGAGTAGGTCTCCTCTGTGCAAGTGGTGCCGTTCTTGATAATGAGATCAATTTGTTTGTGTTAGAATACAAATAACTTTCTCCTCCGTGTTCATAAATTATGAGCATTACTCATTAGTTTAAAATAATGTGATGAAGGTTGGAGGCTAGATTTAGTGAAAAATCAATTTCATCAGGAATAACAAAGAGATCATGCAGCAGGGCTATGATGGGAAACGGGGCATGGCCCTGAGAAGTGGCAGTGTGAAGATTCAGAAAGTGAAGCCACAGTATAAATACATTAGCATTTTCAGCCAGGAGCACATAACACTTAATGAGAAAGGCAATAAAAGGACAGTTATCTGTTTTCACAGGGAGACCAAAGTCCAGCTAGAGCAAGACACAGTTACTAGTTCATCTTAGCGAGGAAATCACAAGCCATTAAAGAGATAAAAATTCCAAGTTTAAGGATATGTATTAAATTAAAATTGACAAAATAATTTGTTATGCATGTAGCAATATTAGAAAACTGTACCACTAAGCACCATCAGCAGCATTAGTGCTGAAATAACGGTTTGCCACGGGTCAAACATTACATGGTGCCTAGCAACTCCTTCAAGAAGCTGTTTTCTACAATTGACAGAAAAGTAAATTATGGCTGTAGGAGTTTCCTACATCCATTCCTCAAAGTGAGAAATAATTTGCCTTTCTATAGGTGGAACTAAGCTAGCATCCCAGTTTGGCTTAGCTCCCTTCTTAGTAAATTGATGCTGTGAGTGGCCTTAGGCAAGTACTGATACTATTTAACCAATTATTTAATTTTATTTAATTTTATTACTTTTAGTTACAATATACATTATAAATATATATTGCACATATGTGGGGAATATATGCATATATGTGTGCTACTGATGCAGCAGTACAATATTTTAAAATTGTAAGGAATAAAACATGTTTTCTCATCTAATTGGAAATATGATATTCTTTTATTAGGTTAATTATTTCTGAGATATATTTTATATAATAATAGTTATATGCATAGAAATGAAATTAAATAATAATTTTGTTTGCTTTTAAATGCTAAATATATTATCTTAAATGTAGATATAGATATATATGTATATATACATATATGTGTGTGTGTGTACACACAAAGCTAATAGTTTTGGTACAAGATATAACTTAAATCTTCTATAGATCTTTAAAAGATATTTTGCAGAAACATTAATAATTTTATAAGTATCTGTATTATATATCTCTGGAAAAAATAGGACATGATTTATTTTTATGTTTTCCTTACTTAAAATGAAGTTCAGAACAACTATAGCAACAAGCAAAAATAGAAAATGTGTTAAGGTTCTTGTCACTTTTTGCTCCATTTTTCAAGATTGTGGTTTTTGTAGCAAAGCAAATTAAGATTCCATTCTTTCTAACCATGTCATTTGTACCATTTTAAAGTATAGATTATAAAATCCATTTACAAACTATAATATAAAAATAATTTTATTTTGAAACATTGTTTCCCAGTTTTCTTTGACTTGAAGCAAAATTATCCTCTAATCTTTAAATACACGATCATCTGAAAAAGAAGCTAAGTCACTTATAAAACAAACAGTTGAACAAAGAAACTAATTTACAAAGAAAAAAAACAGAATAATTATCTTAATTTTCCATACCACATACTAGACACTGAACAAAACTAATCCTGAAAACAAAATATAATTATCAAATATTTAAAAAGAACACTTAAAATATTTTGCTTGCATTTAATTTTTCATTTTAAAGCTCTTTTGTAATGCTAGTGACATTATCAACACCTCTGTTCCTTCCATCCATTCTTGCTTCCTATGCATCAAGAAATGTTGCATACATGCAGTCAGAACCTCCCCCCATACCTGTTTGCCATCCATAGCTTGAGACAGTTCTTCTGTAACTCTTTCAATTAGGAGAGAATGAAAATTAACATTATCATTTGGTGAAATTTTATTTTAGCAACCATTCTATTTTTTAAAATGTTTCTCTTTGCATCGAGTATAGATCCAATAAATCACATGAATGTAAGAAGTCCCTTTGTTCCCAATTCTGCATTTGGGTTCTCTGACATTCTAAGAAGGGTGCACCTTGACAGCAGTCATTGGTGATTTAGTCTGTGTTCTGCCAGTGTCAGGGAGAGCAGATTATTCTACCAAATTATATTCCCAATAGAAGTGGATGTAGATACTAACAAACTCTGGGCACAGTGACATCTGTATCTGGGTAAAGGGACCAATTTGAAAACCATCTGGCACCAAAGAGTTGAGCTCCTGGAAATCTTAATGGAGATATTTTAGTTCTGGCACTCAGGGTTACAGCTATGTGGTGAAGGTCTCACAGAGAGGCACTGACAAGAGAGTTATGCACACACCACCACCACCACCCCCCAAAAGAAAGAAAAAAAGCCTAGGTAGCATTGGAACAGGAAAAATAATGACCAGAAAAACAAGGAATCAAAATGAAGAATTTCTCTTCTTTTGGAGGACCCAGAATAGTTTGTATTTTATATTAATACTCTCTATCAGTTTTCATGACATTCTATTCAAGAGTCAATTACAAATAAGATGGGCTGGGGTGCCTGGAATGTTCTTTCCAAGGTGCAACATACTGTGTCTGTTAATAACAGCTTGAGAGAAAATTACCGTCATTAGGGTGCAATGGTAAAGAGTTTTTATTTCTGTTTAATTCGAATTAAATCTGATTGAAAATACAAGGGGAAACAGGGGTGGTTATAGCTGGGGAATGCCATTATAGCTTCTGTTCAGCATTCCACAGTCCTTTTATTGAAGGGAGACTGACAGCTTCAGCCCCTCCACTGCTATTCTGTTTAGATATTTTTCCCCATGACTCTCCATGTTTGAAAGTAAAATTAGGGAGTAGTGACAGTGGGTCAGAGGAAGGAAGGCCTGAGCACAGCGACCCATATTAGTGTTTATGTGGGAATAAGTAAAGCTTCTTTCACCATTTCCAAGCTTGCGTTTAATAAAGAGACTCTTCTCCTCCATTCTGATATCTATGGACTAAAATAAACAATGGTATTACTTTAAGTTTTGTCTGCTTTTCCTATTTTATTTTTGGCAATGTTATGGTCCTGTTAATTCTCGTACTAATTTTGACTGATTTCTAAGCAGAAATCATTTACTGTGATGGATTTAAGAATTAGTTTGCAATAATTCTCATGTTGTTCCTTCTTCATGACTCATATTTTTTTTTTTCTGTTCTTACAGTCTTTGATTCCTCTCTTCAAACCAAGCAGAGACGTCATTTGCAATTAAGTGTGGTTCTTTCCATTCTTCTTTCCTTCTGTCTTTTTACTGTTTATGTTTATTTCCATGAGTATATTTATAATTTTCTTGTTACTGTAACAACGTACATACAAATTTAAGGATTTAAAACAACACAGCTGTAGAGTTTCATAATTCTGATTATCAGAAATCTTGAATTCAGTATGTCAGTAGGGTGGGATTCTTTGGAGACTGAAATGGAGAAATCTCTCTTCCTTTCCTAGCACATGTAAGCAGCATGTCAATCTCTGATATCTTTCGCTTATAAAGAGTCTTGTGATTATCCTGAGCCTATGGAACATCCAGGCTCATCTCCAATCTCAAGGTCCTTAATGGAACCATATCTGTAAAGGCCTCTTTGTCATATAATATAATATAGTTCCAAGAACTGAGGTATGGGCCATTCTATAGTATTTCACCTACCAATTCCTACAGTATTTCCAAGTATTTCACCTACCATTTACATAAAAGACTAAATGAGCCCATCAGAAGGGAACAATTTATACCCTTAGTTAATGCCCTCATGTTTTGATAAATTGGATAAACTGTTTATAGTCATTATAAAGTGCTCTTAGATGAAAGAAAATGGAAGTAAGTAACACAACTGTCTCTAAAGGTCCTTAGATTCTCCTATTCCTGAGTCTTGTACAGTATTCAGAGACTAGGGAAAACAATGTTTCTTCTCAATCAGATTGAAATCTACTTTTACTAGGAATATAGGAAGATGATGAAATTTATTAAGGAAGACAATGTGACCAGGACCACAGAAATACACAAAGTTCAGCAGGGAGTAGATGGGGAACAGAGGGCACATCTAGTTAGGACCAGTAGGCAAAGGTTTCCTTTTGTGTATTTAGGCATCCTGCTTGAAATACATCTGTACATGCATTTTAATTGTCATATACAAAAACATATAATATTGTTTTTGCTATTATCATAATCATTACTATCTTGGAGTCATTAAAATTTGATGGTTGAATAACTTAAGACACTAGTAGACTAATGTTCAACAGTGTAAAATAAATACAAAGGAATTTGAACCCAGGAAGTTTAGCTCCAGGTTCTCCTTGTTAGCCGCACACTAAACTGCATTCATATAAATAAATGTGCACTGGAGTTCTTTTAAAGCACTGTAGTACAATGTTTTTAAGGAGAAAAACCAAGTAGCCTTTGAGTTATAAAAATGGTGTGCCTCAAGAGAAAAGAGAAAAGGAAACCACAGTAGCTCAGGTTACTTTCATGGCCCAATTATCTTTCAGAGTTTGAGGGTTGGCTTTATGCAGTATTGCACTGACACAAGACACAGGCTGTGACACTTGTCTCAGATGTCTTAAAATATAAATCATATAGCTGAATTTTTGATTTGAACAAAATGTGCATCCCATGGAAACTTTATTTGTTGAACGTTAGTTCACTGTGAATTACCTGTAATGATAGTAGACTGTTCTATGTTGAGAACTTGACTTCTCAATTCCTGAAAATTTTTTCTCACCACAATAATTATACATAGTATTTGTAAGTTGTGTATATCAAATTCCATATTTAGAACTCAATTTACTCATATGTAAGATATCAAAATTCCCAATCTAAATGAAGGTTAGAAATATTAAGGAGCATGTTTCAAGTCTAACAATTCAAACTTGGCACCTGTTGATTACTCATTGTATAATTAATTTTCTTATTGTGTGACATGGCAATAGGCATCATACAGAGAGATGGAATTACATAGCTTTTGCACAATTACTGAGATGGGCTGGATTACTTCATATTAGAGTGGGAAGTGGAAAGTCACAGTGGGAAAAGTCACAATGACAAACAAGTGAGAGGCAAGTGAGTTAAGCACGTGGTTTCATTAAGTATGTAGTCATGGAACAGAGGCAATACAGGAAGTGAAACCAGACACTCAAACCTTAAG
>CM052700.1:108510856-108521204 GCA_028551405.1 Uromys caudimaculatus
TGTGCACTTTTTGATTACTCTCCTTCCTTGTAATTCAGTGGATCAGAAGAGCCACGGCTTGTTTACACTGTAGAGTTGGCAGCCATTTCATCTGGCTGAAAGTGGCATAGGAACAAGCTCTCCTACACGACACTGCACATCCCTAAGGTTAGTTTCTAGAGTCCAATCTCAGAAAAAGGTGAGGCAAGTGAAGTCTCCTTGTTCAGTATTTATTACATACTTGGAGTTCAGTGCCTTTCCTTCTGAAAACTTTCAATGGAGAAACCCTCTGAGAAGCTTATCAACACTAATCTCTTTAATTATTGTTCTGCCAAGAAGAACTTGCATTTGACTGAGGTTAAAGGCCTAAAGCTGTAGTAAGAGTAGAGTTTTTGAACTTTAAATTGGTTAGAAAAGGCTTCTTAGAAAGAAAAAAAAAAAGTGCCAAAGAAGGAAAGAAGATGATGCTTTTCAAAATCAGGAGATTTAGAAAATCCCTCCATAGTAACTAATCCAATTAAAACAGACCCTTAAACCAAACCAGCTACCTTGAATTTATTCTTGCCATAGAAACATAATGCAAAACTCAACATAGAGAATTTAAATAGCCATTTTTATTTGTCTACAGAGAGTCTTAAAGTGGCAATATGTTTATAATTTCTAAGTTACTATTTTCTTTACTTAGATGATCAGTGATCTCTGAATACGTCAACTGGAACAGCAATATATGTTATACAAAGAAAAATCACAATAAGAAAATAGAGTTCAAATAGGATATCACCTGCAATGAAATCACATTGATACTTCCTTTATTCAACAAGAGCTTGACAAATATCAACCTACTATTTTGTATCATTTTAAATTCTCACTTGAATATATCAATATTGAGGATTCTGACATTGAACAGTATGGTGAGAAACTGAATAAAGTGATAAAATCAATTGCTGGTGTTCTGTTTGTTGGACACCAGTGAAGCTGTCAGTTTGTTAGTGAATGAGATTCAGTATACCAAACTAAAATATGAGAGTTTATAAAATATCAGGAATATATGTCACCCAAGTATGAAAATAAAACTGGCATAGATACCAAATGTAGGAGAAATATAGGAATTTAATTGAAAATCTAGCATTTTGATATTGCATTATGTTTTCCTTATTAAAAAAAAAATCCCTGAAAAATGTCAAACTGGGACTCGTGTAATCCAATTTAAAATTCATGTGAATTTGTCATTAGTAAAACCCAATTATCTAGTTATAAAATTATGTAAAAAATCAGAGCTAAACAGAATTCTCAACTGAGGAAACTCAAATGGCCGGAAGCACCTAAAGAAATGTTCAACATACTTAGTCATCAGGGAAATGCAAATCAAAACAAGTCTGAGATTCCACCTCACACCATTCAGAATGGCTAAGATTAAAAACTCAGGTGACAGCAGATGCTGGCGAGGATGTGGAGAAAGAGGAACACTTCTCCATTGCTGGGGGAATTGCAAACTGGTACAACCACTCTGGAAATCAGTTTGACAGACTCTCAGGAAAATGGACATAATACTACCTGTGGACCCATCTATACCACTCCTGGGCATATACCCAGAAGATGCTCCAACATGTAATAAGGGCACATGCTCCACTATGTTCATAGCAACCATATTTATAATAGCCATAAACTGGAAACAACCCAGATGTCCCTCAACAGAGAAATGGATGCAGAAAATGTGGTACATTTACACAATGCAATACTATTCAGCTATTAAAAACAATGACTTCATGAAATTCACAGGCAAATGGATGGAACTTGAAAATATCATCCTGAGTGAGATAACTCAGTCACAAAAGAACGAACACGGTATGTACTCACTGATAAGTGGATATTAGCCCAAAAGTTCGGAATACCCAAGATTCAATTCACAGCAACTGTTGCACTGAGCGCGGGGTTCCAGATGGGGGAGTTGGAGAAGGGACTGAAGGAGCTGAGGGAGTTTGCAGCTCCACGGAGGGAGCAATGGTGTCAATGGGCCCAACCCCCCGGTGCTCCTGGAGACTGGATCACAAGCCAAAGAATACACATGGAGAAACCCATGGTGTTGGCCACATATGTGGCAGAGGAGGGCCTTGTTGTCCATCAGTGGGAGGAAAAGCCCTTGGACCTGAGAGTGTTAGATGCCCCAGTGTAGGGGAATGCCAGGGAAGGAAGATGGGAGTGGGTGTGTGGGTTGGGGCACACCCTCATAGAGACAGGGGAGGGGGGATGGAATATGGGTTTCCAAAGGGGATACCTGGGAAGGGGTAAACATTTGAAATGTAAATTTAAAAAATCCAATAAAAAATCATGAATACCTTGCAATGGGCTTCAAAATAGAAACAAAAGTGCAAAAGAAGGCATAAAGGTTGGAGCAGCAAGGAGAACTAGAGATGCAGAAAGCTGAGAACAAGCTGAAAGGGGACATAGACACAGGTTACCATCTCCAACCCAGAAGCTATTTCCAAATGATAACTGCTTGCATAGGAAAAATTAGTTTTCCCCAGTGGAGTCTCACTGGGAACACAAACCACATCAAGGGCAGGCTGTATGCCCAGCAGTGGCATGGTAAAAACAAAATGAACTCAATGAAATTTTGGAGGTCTATTTTGGGTTTTTTGTTTGTTTGTTTGTTTGTTTATTTGTTTGTTTTGCTTTTCTGTTTGTTTCATTTTTTTCACAATTCTTTGCTGGGAAAATTATTTTTCCTTACAAGTATTTTGCTTATATATTGTGGTTTCCATTTTATTTTTGGAGCTAAGACTTATAGACCATATATTCTTTTGTGTTGCTATGTAACAGCAATGAGTAAAAAAAGAAATTAAGGAAAATATTTTTCTTAGTATAAAAATAGTAAAATGGCTAGGAATAAATTTAACCATGAAGGTAAAAACACTCATGTACTACTAACTATAAAACAACTCAGAAAGAAATTAAGGAAACTATCATTAAAAAGAAGGAATAATCCATGCCAATGGGTTAGAGGCATTGTTTAATAAATACCATACTCACAAAATGAGCTACAAACTCAATGTAATCCCAATGGGCTTTTGGCATAAAAGTTAATTGTCAAATTCTCATGAAAATTCACAGATTACTGAATGACAGAAACACTGCTGATCAAAAAAGAAGGTACATACTTGGCGATATGCACACTTACTATTAAAACAATGTATTAATACCGGTATGACATGGACTCAAAAGACATACCACTGCAAAAATACACTAACTCAGAAAACATTCAACACACTACTAAAAATGCATATCATATATGAAACTTTTCCAAAGTAGAAAAAGTAATTCCTTATGGGGAGATTATTAAGGAAGTAATAAAGAAATGTAAAAAATTGAATAAATATTTGAGGATTGTAAGTCATATGAGTTAATATCTAGAATATATAAATAAAATTTAAAAGCCAATGAATGACAAAAACACAATTATATCAAAAGTATAAGATCAGAGTAAACATTTTTAATGAAAAATAATGATAGGAAATAGCTGAACTGAAGTACGGACTCACTGTTTGATAGAAATGTGTACCACCGCACTCACAGAAAACTATTTCCAAATTTCATTTCTGCTAATTCAAGTGGAAAATGCAGCTTGAATATTGCCCAGATTTTCCACATCTTTACTAAGATAAATTAAGTCAAATATCTAAAAAAAACAAAAACAAAAACAAAAACAAAACTCACTATACATGTGGGTAGGTTGTAGTATCTTTATTAACAATGTATAAGAGATGTAAAAATCTAAGTGCCCATTAACATTTGATTCAACACATTACAATAAACCTACGCATCCTATTATCATTCTGTGGTTTTAATGGAAATAAACTTCTTACAAAGAAGTGGATGGATCTCAGTCTTTATTCTGAGTGAAAGAAGGCAGATGCAGAAGAACTGATCCTGTCTGATCTCATTTACATAAAGTACAAACCAATCTAAAATGATAAACAACTATCCAGTCCCTCTATGAAGCCTAAAGCCATGGGATGATGAACAGCAAACAGCCATAAGAAATCTTTTGGGAGCTCTGGACGCAATCTGTATTCAGCCTGGTGGTTTAATAGGCATATGTAACTGTCAGTCTCATTGACTTGCACAATTTAAGTGGAGCTATCATTCAGGGTAGGAACATTACTTCTCAATAATGATATTTCTAAAAAGTGCCAAAGTCCATTAAGTCACAAAGTAAGAAAAACATTACATTTTGGGTATTTATTAGGTTCGACAACTGTATTGGGGCATAAGCTATTATATCTTTTTCATTCAATGCCATTACTTGAAACAATACCAAAAAGTCATAGGATATTCTCAACAGTTTCTTATGAAATGAATACACTTATAGCATAGCTACAGACAATGTCTCTGATTTATAGTCACTTACTTTCTGTACACTTGTTCTGATGAGTGGCTTATGTCAAGGAAATACCATTCATAGTTTAAACATCATCCTCTTACTTACTGAAATGCTCCTTCCTGTTATGGCTTTGTTCCTTACACTAACATAGAGCTTAGCTTCATTGTTTTTGTTTTAGTATTATAATTTTGGTGAACGATGGAATAGTATCTCACAGTCCATGGTTTTCAGTGCTTTGTAAAATCATGTACTTTCCCTCCAGTCATATATTTTCTCATTATATTCCATTTTAAATATAGAATCTTTAATTATAATCCAATTTTACATTTACCTTTTTAATCAAATAAACATATTTAGGCACATTAATTTTCAACAACTCCAAAAACAAGGTTCAGTTCTCTCCATGGTGAGAATACCTATCAACAGTCTTCTTTGCTTTTATACACTCCAATGTGCTGAACCATAGACCTTTTAAATCCACATGTAAAACTCCTAACCCATAATAGCTCAGAATGCTACTGTATTTGAACACTGAATCTTTAAAGGTCAGGTGAAGTTATCTTGAATGAGATGTAATCCAGTATAAGTACTGACCTTAGAAAAGAAGTTAAGCAGCTGCCATAAATTACAGAGGAGAAAGTAGGTGTAGGCAAACTCTTGAAAGGCAGTATACCAGAAGCCAAAGAGAATGAACTTCAAAGGACCTAGAACTGTGAACCCTGGCAAACTGACATAAAATGACAGGGCTTCAGCTTAGGCTAAACTAACCAGAAGCAAAGTGAGAAGCCTGTATGTCACATTTGAGAAAATCACACTTGCTGTGCCTTTCTATGTCCACTGGTATTTTGCCTTCATGGATATGTTTGCACAATGGGAAAACAATACTCCTGGAGGCTGCAAGACATTTTCAGATCTGAGACAGGAGTTACAAACAGTTGTGCACTGCAGTGTGGGTGCAGGGAATCAAACCCAGGTCATTAGTCTTGTGAGTAGATCCCACTCTCCATCTTATTTCTTAGAATCTCTGTGGACAGAGGTTTTCAAACTGATAGAATTTTCCAAAGAAATCTCAGGCTTCCTTCCTGATTTCCTATTCTGAGAGAGATCCTAAATCCTCCATGAGTTACAGTCATAGATAGGACTTTAATGGGCTCAGTTTGTGACACTACAGGAGTGTGTGAAATTCCATATTCCTGTTTTGAGACTTCAGTGAATTTGAAAAAGAAGAAAAATGAGAGAAAGAGGAAGAGGAATGGCATACCTTAATAAATTTTATAATGCTTATTATTTAATTCACAATATCTATAATGTGTTTGTTGTATATGCTCTATTATTAAAGTTGATTTAACCTGCTTGTTTTTCTTTTTTTTGACATGGTCATATGTTTGGGATAAACATTAAAATTGAACATATACTTTGTTGTGGCTCACCTCTATTTCTATAAAAATAAAAGCATGTAAGTCATAAAGAGTCAGTCAAAGAAAACATTGGCATTTAGATGAATTCTGAGTTTGTAACAGGATAAATGGATCCCATGCTCCACAATGGCAGAATCTATTTAAACCATCTAGCAAATATGCATGATTTAAAAGATCTTTTCAATGACCATTAGATATCTAGAATCATCATTCTGAAAAATGTCTGCACAGAAAAACATAAGAAATAAGAAAAACATAAGGGAATTTCTTTTACTTTTTTTTTTATTTAATACTTTATTTACATTTCAAATGTTTTCTGCTTTCCAGGTCTCCCCTTTGAAAACCCCCTACCCCATAGCCCTCCCCCTGCCTCTATGAGGGTATTCCCCCACCCACCCACCCATTCCCATCTTTCCTCCCTGGCATTCCCCTATACTGGGGCATCTAACAATCCCAGACCCAAGGGCCTCTCCTCCCACTGATGGCCAACAAAGTCCTCCTTAGCCACACATGTGGCCAGCATCATGGGCCCCTCGATATGCATTCTTTGCTTGCTGGTCCAGTCTCTTGGAGCACCGGGGGACCTGATCAGTTGACACTGTTGCTCCCTCCCCATGAGGCTGCAAACTTCCTCAGTTCTATCAGTCCCTTCTCCAGCTCTTCCATCTGGGACCTAACTTTTGGGCTAATATTCACTTACCAATGAGTGCATACCGTGTTTGTTCTTTTGTGACTGAGTTACCTCACTCAGGATGATATTTTCAAGTTCCATCCATTTGCCTGAGAATTTCATGAAGTCATTGTTTTTAATGGCTGAGTAGTATTCCATTGTGTCAATGTACCACAATTTCTATACCCATTTCTCTTTTGAAGGACATCTGGATTGTTTTTAGCTTCTGGCTATTATAAATATGACTGCTATGAACATAGTGGAGCATGTGTCTTTATTACATGTTGGAGCATCTTCTGGGTATATACCCAGGAGTAGAATAGCTGGGTCCTCAGGTAGTATTATGTCCATTTTTCTGAGGGTCTGCCACTCTGATTTCCAGAGTGGTTGTACCAGCTTGCAATCCCACCAACAATAGGAGAGTGTTCCTCTTTTACCGCATCCTTGCCAGCATCTGCTGTCACCTGAGTTTTTGACCTTAGCCAATCTGACTGTTGAGGTGGAATCTCAGGGTTGTTTTGATTTCATTTACCTGATGACTAAGGATGTTGAACATTTCTTTAGGTGCTTCTCAGCCATTCCAGGTTCCTCAGTTGAGAATTCTCTGTTTAGCTCTGTTCTCCATTTTTTGATAGGGTTATTTGGTTCTCTGGAGTCTAACTTCTTGAGTTCTTTGTATATATTGGATATTAGCCCTCTATCAGACATAAGATTGGTAAAGATCTTTTCCCAATCTGTTGGTTGCCATTTTGTCCTATTGACAGTGTCCTTTGCCTTACAGAAGCTTTGCAATTTCATGAGGTCCCATTTGTTGATTTTTGATCTTAGAACATAAGCCACTGATCTGTTCAGGAACTTTCCCCCTGTACCCATGTGTTAGAGAATTTTCCCCACTTTCTCTTCTATTAGATACAGTGTATCTGGTATTATGTGGAGGTTCTTGATCCACTTGAACTTGAGCTTTGTACAGGGAGATAGGACTGGATCAATTTGTATTCTTTTACATGTTGACCAACAGGTGATCCAGCACCATTTGTTGAAAATGCTGTCTTTTTTCCACTGGATGGTTTTAGCTCCTTTGTCAAAAATCAAGTGACCATATGTGTGTGGGATCATTTCTGGGTCTTCAATTCTATCCCGTTGATCTACCTGCCTGTCATTGTACCAATAATATGCATTATAATAATAAGATTTTATCACTATGCTCTGTAGTACAGCTTGAGGTCAGGGATGTTGATTCCCCCAGAAGTTCTTTTGTTGTTGAGAATAGTTTTTGCTATCCTGGGATTTTTGTTATTCCATATGAATTTGGCAGTTGCTCTTTCTAAGTCTATGAAGAATTGAGTTGTTGAAATTTTGACAGGGATTACATTGAACCTATAGATTGCTTTTGGCAAGATGGCCATTTTTACTATATTAATCCTGCAAATCCATGAGCATGGGAGGTCTTTCCATCTTCTGAGGTCTTCTTCGATTTCTTTCTTCAGAGACTTGAAGTTTCTATCATACAGATCTTTCACTTGTTTGGTTAGAGTCACATCAAGATACTTTATATTGTTTTTCACTATTGCGAACAGAGTCATTTCCCTAATTTCTTTCTCAGCCTGTTTATCCTTTGAGTATAGGAAGGCTACTGATTTGATTGAGTTAATTTTATATCCGGCCACTTTGCTGAAGTTGTTTATCAGCTGCAGCAGTTCTCTAGTGGACTTTTTCAGGTCACTGAATTATACCATCATATCATCTGCAAATAGTGATATTTTGATTTCTTCCTTTCCAATTTGTTTCCCTTTGACCTCCTTTTGTTATCTAATTGCTCTAGCTAGAACTTCAATTACTATATTGAATAGATAGGGAGAGAGTAGACAGACTTTTCTATTCCCTGATTTTAGTGGGAATGCTTCAAGTTTCTCCCCATTTAGTTTGATGTTGGCTACTGGTTTGCTGTATATTGCTTTTACTATGTTTAGGTATGGGCCTTGAATTCCTGATCTTTCCAAGACTTTTTCCATGAAGGGATGTTGAATTTTGTCAAATGCTTTTTCAGCATCTAATGAAATGACCATATGGTTTTTTTCTTTGAGTTTGTTTATATAATGAATTACATTGATGGATTTCCGGGTATTGAACCATCCCTGCATCCCTGGGATGAAGTCTACTTTATTGTGATGAATGATCATTTTGATGTTTTCTTGGATTTGGTTTGGGAGAGTTTTTTTTTTTGTTTCCTTTGTTGGGTCTTTGGGAAGTTTTGGTATTAGTGTAACTGTGGCCTCATAGAACAAATTAGGTAATGTTACTTCTCCTTTTATTTTGTAGAATAGTTTGAAGAGTATTGGTTTTTAGGTCTTCTTTGAAGGCCTGGTAGAATTCTGCACTAAACCCATCTGTTGCGCTGTTAAGCTGCTAGTGTATGCTCTCTCCCGTTCTTTTTGGAGGAACTCACAGCTATGAATTTTCCTCTTTTCACTGCTTTCTTTGTGTCCCATAAGTTTGGGTATGTTGTACTTTCATTTTCATTAAATTCTAGTGTGGGAACAAGCCTGGCGAAGTGGGAAGAAGCCCCACATGTCTGTCTCAGGCACTGTGGCTCTGGATGGGACAGGAGACATGCGGGAAGTTGCCGCATGTCTTCCCACAAAGTCTGATGAGCAGGTGGGGGCTGTGGGAAGCCTTTGCAGGACCCTGCTTTTGGGTGGAGGAGGGGGCCCTTATAAGTGCCTGGGGCACTGCAGTAGCCTCAGGGTACTGCAGACGGACTAGCCAGAACACAGCTGAGGTTCATGTGAGACTGGTTTCAGTGGCTTGGAGCACCAGGCTAGCTGCTTAGGCCTGGGTGAATGGGTACTGTCTGGGAGAGCTGGGAAGCCCCCAGTGAGAGATTAGACATGGCTCCTTATTCAAAGGCCGGATCCCTTCTGTTAGTTTCATTGTGTCTCTGTTTAGTTTGTGTTTCCCTGATTTGTCCATTGATGAGAGTGGGGTGTTGAAGTCTCCCACTATTATGTGTGAGATGCAATGTGTGCTTTGAGATTTAGTAAAGTTTCTTTTATGAATGTGGGTGCCCTTGCATTTGAAGCATAGATGTTCAAAATTGAGAGTTCTTCTTGATAGATTTTTCCTTTGATTAGGATGAAGTGTCCTTCCTTATCTTTTTTTGATGACTTTTAGGTTAAAGTTGATTTTATATGATATTAGAATCGCTACTCCTGCCTGTTTCTTAGGACCATTTTGCCTGGAAAATTGTTTTCCAGCCCTTTACTCTGAGGCAGTGTTTGTCTTTAACCCTGAGGTGCATTTCCTGCATTCAGCAAAGTGCTGGCTCCTGTTTATGTATCCAGTCTGTTAGTCTATGTCTTTTTATTGGGGAATTGAGTCCATTGATGTTAAGAGGATTTGGCTGAGTATAGCAGCCTGGGATTTCACTTGTGTTCTCTTAGGGTCTGTATAAGATCTGTCCAGGATCTTCTAGCTTTCATAGTGTCTGGTGAGAAGTCTGGTGTAATTCTGTTAGGTCTGCCTTTATATGTTACTTGACCTTTTTCCCTTACTGCTTTTAATATTCTTTCCTTGTTATATGCATTTGGTGTTTTGACTATTATGTGACAGGAGGAATTTCTTTTCTGGTCCAATCTATTTGGAGTTCCGAAGGGTTCTTGAATATTTATGTTCATCTTTTTCTTTAGTTAGGGAAGTTTTCTTCTATAATTTTGTTGAAGATATTTACTGGCCCTTTAAGTTGCGAATCTTCACTATCTTCTATACCTATTATCCTTAGGTTTGGTCTTCTCATTGTGTCCTGGATTTCATGGATGTTTTGGGTTAGGAGCTTTTTGCATTTTGCATTTTCTTTGACTGTTGTGTCAATGTTTTCTATGGTATCTTCTGCACCTGAGATTC
>CM052700.1:108521304-108580079 GCA_028551405.1 Uromys caudimaculatus
TTTCCCCAGATGGAGGAGTGGGAGAAGGGACTGAAGGAGCTGAGGGATTTTGCAGCCCCATGGAGGGACCAACAGTGTCAACTGGCCTGACCCCCCCCCCCAGTCCTCCTGGAGGCTGGACCACCAACCAAAGAATACACATGGAGGGACCTATGGTTCAGACCACATATGTGGCAGAGGAGGGCCTTGTTGGCCATCAGGGGGAGGAGAGGCCCTTGGGCCTGAGGGTCTTAGAAGCCCCAGTAAAGGGGAACATCAAGGTGGGAATTTGGGAGTGGATGGGCAGGTGGGTGGGAGGTGGAATACCCTCATAGAGGCAGGGAAGGGGAGGGATATGGGGTTTCCAAAGAGGAGACCTAGAAAGGGCGAAACATTGGAAATGTCAATAAAGTATCAAAAAATAAAAATTAAAAAAAAAAGTCTCCTTTCATCATCATGAGAAGTGATTTTAAACCTGAGTATTCCTTTCCTGGTGTGTTGGGGTATCCAGGGCTCACTGTGGCGGGAGAACTGGGTTCTGATGATACCAAGTTGCCTTGGTTTCAGTTCCTTATATTCTTGCCTTTGCCTTTCGCCATCTGGTTATCTCTGGTGTTAGCTGGTCTTGCTCTTTCTGACTGTGGCTTGCTCCTCCCCCCCCCCCCCCGCAAGCCTTTTCATCAGTATTCCTTGGAGACTGCTCTCTCTGAGAGGAATTTGTGTTTGGAGAGCTGTGGTACAGACAGTCTGGGGTGCAGACAGAAACCAGAAGGATCCTATCCCCAGCTGTTCCTTGGTTCCTGTGTCCTGATGGCTCTGCAAGGGTCTCTCTTGATTGAGGAATTTGAACAGAGGTGGTGCTTCCTGTGCTGGAATGTGTGTGAGCACTCCTGGGAAACCAGCTCTTTCCTGACACTGACTATAGAACTCTGTGTCAAGGGATCAGCTCCCTGGCCTCAGAAGGAAACCAGAAGGCCACTCCTCAGTCCCTGTGTTCTGAAGATTCTGGGCTGGTCTCTTTGAGCAGAGGTGCTGGCCTTCCCCCTGATCACAGGCTTGTCCATGTTCCTGGGAGGGTAGCTGTTTCCTATTTATGTATGGAGCTATGTGGCACAGACCATAGGCATAAACCGGAAGGCTCCTGTCCCAGGCTGTTCCTCTGTCCCAATGTTCTGCAGATTTCCAGGAAAGTCCCACTGAGCAGTGGCACCCATCTTACCTCCACTCACGGGCTTGTCCACACTTCCTGGATGCTAGCCTTCTTTCTGCACAATTTGGTTATGGAGCTCTGTGGCACAGACTGGGGTCCCCTGGCACAAAAGGAGACCAGAAGGATGCTGTCCCAGGCTGCTTGTAGGTCCCGGTGTCCTGGAGGTTCCAGGCAGATCCCTCTAGGCAGAGTTACTGGCCTTACCCCCAATCACAGGCTTGTCCACACTCCTGGAAGGTAGCTCTTTCCCTGCGTTAGTTGGGTATGGAACCTTGTGGTACAGATCACAGGCACAAACTGGAAGGATCTTGTCCCAGGCTGTTCCTCTGTCCCAATGTTCTACAGATTCCAGGTGGGTCCCGCTGAGCAGTGGCACCTGCCTTACCTCCACTCACGGGCTTGTCCACACTCCCTGGATGCTAGCCTTCTCCTTGTGCTATTTGGTTATGGAGCTCTGTGGCACAGGCTGGGGTCCCCCCGACCTCAGAAGAAGACCAGAAGGCTGCTGTCGGGAATTTCATTCACAAAGCAAAGCACACCATGTTCTGTTACATTATCTACTCTTTATTCTCACCTCTGTTCCTGTATTTACTCAGATTTTTAGCTACATACATCTTTTGCTCCATAGCTTAATGCTCATGATTCAGTTATCCTGATGTGCTTAGAATAAACTGTAAATCTGTTTCCTAGTTTGTCTTTAACTTGAATAAATTTTGGCCCTGGTCCTTTTCTCTGTGTCTTTTCTAGTTGCATTTCTACTCAACAATAAATCTAGGCTTGGATAATCTTCGAGTTCTCTATCTGAATATGCCAAGAAAGCTTCTCCTTGATTATTGATTAACTGGAGATAGAAATAGTTTTGTATGTGGAGAATTTAATACTGTTGGTTAATTAAATTGTGATTGTGCCAAGTTACTCCATACCTGTCTATGTTTATATATACAGACAAATGCTATTCACAGCTTTTATCACAGAAACTTCTCCCTTCAATGAATAATTATGAGTGCAGATACCCATAGCTGTTCAATATGCTAAGACTAAATGATGCTTGACTTTTAATCCTTAAATAGAACATTTGTACCATCTCCATTAAGGCTTAAGAAACATAGTGGAAAAGAGATTGGGAAAAAATAGATAAGCAAGACACACCTGAAGAATTGCTGTGAAAAACTGTCTTTTGAGTATGGCAGGGCTAATATTGCATTCCCCAGCAGCCATGAGTATCTGGAATGGGCTTTGAAGTTCATGTTTAAAGCTGCCACTTGGCAGGTCTTAACTTCAGAGGAGGTGTACAAAGTAAGTATTTTGGACTTGTGGTCTTCCAATGAAAATATATAAGAACAAGGGTCTTGACTATGAATTGCATGCATAGTAGACTTTGCCTCATACATTAATGGAAGTTCCCACAGGAGGGTAGACAACTAACGTTACTGAGTAATATGTTTTGAAATAATGACTGAGAAAATGGAGAGTTGATTAAAGATGTGAATCACCACATTGAAAAAGCCTCTTTCTCCCATTGACCCTCACAAAACAAAACAAAACAAAACAAAACAAAACAAAACAAAACCGACCAACTAACAAACAAAAAAGTCATCAAGTGTTAGAATTCAACATAAAGGAAAAAGGCTTGCTTTTGAAAAGAAACAGACAGTTATCCTAAAGATATCAATGACACAAAGGTTTAAAAACAATAGATAAATATCTGGCAAATACTGAGATTTAAAAGAAAATGTTCCAAAAGCCAGCTTGATTACTCAAAAGTATGCATGAGTGGAACATATTTTCTCTGAAATAGTGGAAATGTGTGTCCCTCATGCATAGTTGGTAACAAATTAAAAAAGAAAAGTCTAGTTAAGAAGGAAATTGGCAGCAGAAAAGTAGGGTAGAAAGGGAAAATTTTTTCTAAACTAAAGGGCAATTCTTGCTGAGAAAATTACCTAGAACTGAAAGAATGTTCACAAGAGGAAGTCATATATTTTATTGTTCCCAAATGCTAAAGATTTACTGCTGAAAGACCAAAAGGTAACAAAAACAACAAGGCAAAATAGAATGGAATATACCCAAAGTTATGATATACCTGTAGAAAAATGTCTTTATGAACCCATAACTACACAAGGTGCAATGTATATATATCATTATTACAATTTTTAAGCTAGTAATTAAAATTATAAATCATAGAACATGGTTCTATTTACTAGCCATTGGCTCTTTGAAATTGGTAGCTATTTAAATGTTGTATGAAATGAGTTTTAAATATATCAAAAATCTAAATGTTATTAATCTATATTATGTAAATACTACAAATTGATAATTAAATTAATTATAATTTTCTAAGCATTTAAAAATAATGAAAATAAATTTGTCTTTACTTGTACTCCCAGACTTTTACTTACATCTATTTCTAAAACTATCCCAATAATACTATTCTGGACAAGTTTTTTCATCTTTTAATATTTGTAAAAGCTTCTCTCATACTTTCTACAATATTTTACCCTCAATATATTTGAAGTGATTAGAATCATATATTACAGATTTTCATATATTCTTAAATTATGAAAATAATCCTTTGATAAGGCCATTGATAGGTTCAGGAACTAGGATGATAGGCTGGAGAGATGGCCCAGTCTGAAAAGATAAGCTTGGTGCCAAGATGGATGACCTCAGTTCTCTCCCCAGGACGCATACTGCAGGAGTTTGGATTCTATGCCTCGGATTCCTGAACTCAGATGCATCAGCACACCCATGTTCATACTATTCCAGTTTAATTTCAGTTGTAATAAAACACCTACAAAAGGCTAAGAGGCTAGGCTAAAGAGTTTGCTCATCTGGCTTGCTCACCATGATGGCCTACTTGGCTTTCTACTATAACCCAGGGCCACCAATCCAGAGTTGACACAAGCTACAATATTTTAGAACTGACCACATCAATCTAGAATCAAGAAAATGCCCTGAACATCTTATAGGATAGACAAAATTTTTGTTGAAGGTTTTGTGAGAGTAGATTGATGTCCTCCTGCCTGCTCTGGAAGTCCTGTCTAGCTACAGCAGGTAGCCACTTCAATCTTTGTATTCCCTCTGGTGGGACTCTCAGCTAGGATCATCCCACTTCCTGTATTTTCCTCAGTTCCAGGCTCCCCCCACCGATTTCCATTATCACTCACAGCCCTCTCCAGCCCCACCTCTCCCCACACTTGATCAGCATCCTCTTCACCTGCTCATCCTCTACCTCTCTCCATCTACCTCCAGTGGCTTTGCTTTCCTCCTCTGAGTGAGATTTGAGTATTCTCCCTTGGGGCCCCCTTACTACCTGGTTACTTTGGGTCTGTGGATTGTAATGTGGTTATTTTGACTGAGGGAATAGCCATTCCATGGCAGACAGCCAACCCCTGACATTATTAATGATAGTCTACTATGATTGAAGACAGGAGACTAGCATAATTGTCTCCTGAGAGACTTCATCCAGCAATGGATGGAAACAGATCCAGAGACTCACAGCCAATAATCAGCCAGAGCTTGAAGTATCTTGTGGAGGAGTGGATTGAGGAAGCCAGAAGAGTCAAGGACACCACAAAAAGACTTATAGTCAACTAACCTGGGTCTATGGTGGCTCACAAAGACTGAACCACCAAACAAAGAGCATGCAGGGTCTGGACTTAGGCCTCCTTCACAATTGTAGCATATACAACTTGATCTTCATGTGGGTGCCATAACAAGTGGAGCAAGGGTTGCTCTCTCTCTGTTCCCTATCATAGTATCCCCTTCCCCTAGCTGGACTGCCTGGTTGGTCCTCAAGGGAAAAGAATGTGCCTAGTCCTGCTGAGATTAGATGTCCCAAGATGGGATGGTACTCAAGGAAGTGTCCCCCTTTCCTCAGGAGAAAGGGAGGAGGCAATGGGGAGGGTTTTGTAAGGGAGGGACTAAGAAGGGGCTGTGATCATGATGTTAAGTGAATAAAACATAAAAATGTATATAAAAATATCCATAAACATGTCCGCATGTAAACTCAATGGACACAACTCCACAAATGAGATTCCTTCTTAGAAGACTCTAGATTATGAAGGTGACAAAACCTAAACAGCACATGTACATTTACACATATAAAGTGATAAATCAATGAATAGTAAATATAAGAAAAAGTGATGTGAAATGTCTCTGAAAATACTACCTTTAAAAACTCAGATTAGAGTATGTCTCTTCGATGTTTGTATTGATATGATAAAACTCATACAATTGAGAGCTACGTAGTTTTCTCAGCAGAGTCCTTGTTACTCTTGGTTCTTGTCAAGGACAAAGTTTCAGTTATCAGCCCACGCATAGTGACTCACACCATCTCTAACAGCAGTTTCAAGGATGTGATGCCCACTTATGACCTCCATTGGCACCATATGTATAGGCACACATATGCATGGTATACCTACAACTACACAGACAAAAGCATAAATACACGAAAATAAAACTAATAAATTGGTAAAATCATGAAAGAAATTATTTCTTTGAATATTTTAATTAACATCAAGTTTTAAATAGTGAGGATAGACTTTGAAGATACAATACATTCATGCATAACTATGAAAGAAATAAAAAGTATTTCCAATTTATAATAGTTCAAAGCCCACATGAAATTTATAAGTTCAATGCTGTAATTTATGCTAACATTATTTAATTTGCTTGCATTTTTTGCTATCACAGAGACATGCTTAAATTTTCCTGTTTGCTTTGCTTCCATTTATTTTACTTAATTTGTTAGAATCTTCAAGTCTATTTGTGACTTAGTAAAAATGCCACTTATTTTAATGCATTGCAGTAAAATTTTAGTAGTGATCTTTTTTTATATTAATACATTCATCTTGGATTATAAAGTAATAATTTACAGCTCAACTATTTCTGAAACACAGACTACTTTTACAAAGAGAGAAAGAAGGCTTCAGTACTACAATGCTGAGATTTGCTTTGGAAAAGAATAAAGTATCAATTCTTCCATAATAGTTTGAGCTCATTCCCTTTATATGTATATAAACAAATTTTGCAAATTTTGACAACCTCCAGCCTTCACTTCTGTTGCTGGAATATGAATACTGTGTAGTATAATCACAAGTTATGTAAACTGCCAACCAGTTCTGTTTCATGGGTTGCCTAATTTAATGTAAATACTATATTTTCTATGAATCTTTGCTCCAATAGAATTTCCCAAAATAATGAAAGTATTTGTGTTTGATTTTACACTGAAATTACAGCACTATGTTATTTGTCACAATTTTAAGAAAATAAAATATTGCGCGCGCGCACACACACACACACACACACACATACACACACACACACACACACACACACAGAAGATATCACTTTACCCCTTTTCTTTTCATGCCTTAAGTCCTCACATGTATTCCTCTTCTTTTGCTCTCTTAAATTTATGGTCATTTTTACTTTAATTGTATTACATATGGTAATTTGTTCATACATATATTACTCTATCCATATTGCGTTACTACTTTGCCTGAGTTTTCAGGACTGACTACTTGGCATTGCATAGCCAGTTAGTTTAGTCTTTCTTGGGAAAGACTGTTTCTCCCACTCTCTTCATTCCTCTGTTGCTTATAGTGCTTCTAGGTTGGACACCTCATGAGCTTTCCTCTTCCACATTAGAATGTCCTTTGGTGCTGTCTTTCTTCAGGCTGTGTTTAGGCAGCCATGTTGATAAGACGTCATGGGTATAGTTTGATATTGCTAAGAGACACAATCTCACAGCAAACTTGCTTTTCCTTTGGCTCTTTCTGCCCCTCTTCCACTATGATCCCTGAGACTTAGGTACAGGAGTTTTTTGTAGATGTATCCTCTGGGACTCAGCTCTACAACTCAGCATTTTGTTCTGTTGTAGTTTTCTACAATGGCCTCTGTCTTTTGTAAAGAGAAATTTATGAAGGTTTATAACTACACTTATCTGTGGGTAAAAGCACAAGTATATAAGATGTAGTTAGGGATTATAATTATACTTCTTTAGTAAAATGGTAGTTGTAGACTTTCCTCCAAGAACCAAGACTTCACCAGTCTTGGGTAGTAGGCTAGGTTTTCAATACCAAACATGATTTCCCTGTTGTGTAGAGGATCTTCATAACTTGTTAGGACTCTTGATTGCCTCCTTCCTTTGGAAATTTGCATTGTGCTTGTGATACCTTAAAGGCTAGTCTTCAAGGAGGAGGCTTTCAAGTCAGACTCAGCTAATGTCTTCTAGATCCTGTGTCATTTCCAAAGGAATGTATGTTGTCTTCAAAAAAAGGAACTTACTTTCTATCTATAAGAGGCAATGAGGGGCCACAGTAATAACTGTATGTATAAGAAAATGTAATAATGAAACTCACTATGTATTTTCAATATTGTGTTAATGAAATAATTAAAATTCATTTTGCCCCACAAATAATAAATTATTTTGATAGAACTATTTATAATACACTGGGATTTAAATAGACCATAGTGGCATTTTAAATAATGGGACTTAAAAATAAGATGTTGATTTTTGATCAACAATCAATTCCTTATAGACTTAATCTAAAATGAACACAATTTTTACATGAAATATTAGAAATATATCTTAAAAATGAAATACCCAAAGTTTTATTATATAAAGCAAAGCACGTTATAAATTTTATTCTGTAAGAGGAAGTAAATTATAAAGTACATTTACTTGTCTTTTCTCTCTCTTGAGTAATCTTCCTAAGCACTCCTATTAAAATCTCATTTTTTTAGCTAAAATAATGCAGTATCATTTTAATCATATATTTATTTTAAATAAAAAACAGTAGTCCAAATAAATTAATTCAATATATTTATATAATGCAATACCAGCATATAAATGATAGTCATGTTTTAATAAAAATTAACAGAAAAATAAAGAAAAAAACATTTATGGAAGCATGAAAAGTATTATCAAAGAGTAAATTTGATCAAGATATATAATGAAAGCTATACAACAGTGGTATTAGAGAGTAAAAAATTAAGTTTATATCTCAAGCTCAGATGAGTGATGTGCAGACTTTCTACCAATCTATTTTCCATATCATACATGAAGAAAATGCACAGATCCAACAGAATTGCTATTAAATATTCAATGGCATTCTTCATATGAATGGAAAAATTATTATATGTGACCATAAAATTATGAAAAAAACAAAACAACATAGGAAGCCTTAGCTTGATATAGCATATTGGAGGAATGCCACATTACTATTACCATATGTTAAGGTGAACATAATGTAACAAATCTATAGTAATCAAATCAATATAATATCGATATATAAAACAATTTCACGAGCTAGTGGAGCAGACTTATATGGCATAAGTGAATGCAAACCTATGCAAATAAATAATTTTAGCAAGAATGCCACATGACATACCTTCAAAAGGAGAAATAGTCATAAATGAACTAAGAAAAGCAAATTTGCCAGGGTCACTGTCTATCTTGAAACAGCCACCTGGCACTAGTGCAAGCATGTTACATAGTAGTAAATACTATGAGTTTCTTAAGAATTCCTGAGAGACGTTTGAGATGAAGTAGTATAGTCCCAATTTAATAACAACTACATTTTAGATCATGTAGAAATTTTCAATTATTGATAGTCCTTATAAACATGAGGACAGTTTTTCCTTACCATCTTATTTTGTTTTGATATAGCTATTAACACATCCATTTACATTTTCTGTGCCTTTCAAAAATATTACAAATGTCAGATATAATGTCTACATTCACCTTTAATGGAGAGATAAAGATTTTATTTGACTTATGATCAGATGTGTGTACATATGTATGCTAGAAATTAAGCCCAGATCCTCATACATAAAACGTTACCTTTGTTTTCATGCTCTTCTGGATTTTGCCAATATGTATTGTCAAATTTCTACTAATAGCCAGAAATGAAAGCTTTAATATTGCTTTTAAGGAAGAAGGATATCCTGTTATCAATTAAGTACTCTGCCCTCCTAATTTTAAGTAATCATGTAGAAAGTTGTCTTGTTTTCACTCAAATGTTTGAGAGACAGAAAAGTACAATCTTTAGCTTTCTGTATACCTTTTTATTTCCAGAAAACATGGCTGTAGAAAATATCCAGGTTACATAATGAAGTGATATTTTATGTTCCTGGAGATCTAAAATGTAGTCAAAAGGAAAGTTCTCCTAAGTAACTCTCGTGAGATAAAAGATGCTCTTCTTGGGAAAAAATACAATGAGAAAAGAAAGAAAGAGAGAAAGGAAGAAAGAAAGCAAGAAAGCAAGAAAGCAAGAAAGAAAAGGAAAGAAACAGATATTAAGTCAGCAATAGCAAATTCTTTGTGTTTATATATCCAACAATCCTATTTTTCACAGTCTTAAAATTTCTGAACTTTGAATTTTGATCAATTGAATATATATATATATATATATATATATATATATATATATATATATATATATATTCAAATGCCTTAATGGGGGAACTGAAAAAGTAAGTCTAGACTCAACAACTTAGAATCACACAAAGTGTGATGACCAATATAAATCTTTAGTCAAATGAATATTTGTACAAATGAAACCATTCTAGAAATATGTGATATGTGTGAAAATTCTAGAAGTAGGTAGGATAATCTCTTATGTGTGACAAAGGAATTGTTGAAGTCTGTAATAATGGCTTGGATTTCAATGAGAGACATATGTCTTTTCTCTCTTTATATTGCTTCCTTGTATTCCAGATGTTTGTAACTTTTCTTTTCCTCTTAAAGAAAACAATTTGTTTTTGTTCACACAGTATCATTTCCAAGATCCTGCATTTTCATTCTCTAATGGTTACAGCAATCATGTATTAGATGCTGTACTATAGCTTTCTAATTGCATGATTTAGGCTATTGAAATGAAGCAATCAAAGAGAGCTGGCTCATATACAACTAAACCTTTTGCTACTCTCAGTGACGTAAAGATAATGGACATGATAGCAGGTGATTAGATCAGCACCGAGAAGAGAACACAATGTAAGATACAACTGCAATATAAAGCAATTGTTAGAATAAAGTACCAAGCCTCCCAGGCCTCCTAACCTAGCTTATGTGTATTTTTTCATTTCTAGTCAAACAGACGACTGTGTTTAAAGTATCCAAACTACTAGGAAACTTTGAAAAGTATTACTAGTTAGTATAAAAGCTATTCTAAAGCAACTAAACCTCTAGATGATTGAAATTTTTGCATAATTAAAATATACCATGTTTTCATAAGAAATTGAATATGGTAGAATTTATACAAACCCTCACGTTGTTTGTCTATGTACTTTGGAAATTTATATTATAAAATGAATATGGCAATAAAATATGACAAAGATCAAGCCAAAGGCCTGATTGTTTTACCCCTCTGTGGAGCTGACTTTTGGTCTTCAATATAAAATAAATGTTATTTAGCCACTCTTACTTTAGGAGAAAATAAATTTTCAAGTGAAAAAATAAATCATTACTATTGAATAGCATGCTTGGAGAACATAAGATCAGTTTGTTGAGCACAGTAGTGACTGTCCCTATGGGTGTCTACAGCTACAATGCAAGAAGTAAAGGTAATTTAATAATGCACTAAATATATTTCCACACCTTGCTTTGTAAGAAAAGTGCTCTATAAACAAACTACATTATCAGATAGTGTTTCTTGAATGGAAAAGTGAATGATTGATGATGAAATGCACTTTAGAATGTGAAGGTAGCTTTATAGAAGATGCTAACTTATATACTAGCTGTGTTTTTCACCAACGTGAGGCTGCCTGAGGATAATTCAGAAATTGGTTTTGACTTGAGAGTATAAATTTTAAATAAATCTCTCTCAGTTAATCAGAAGACCAGTAGCTGGTCTGGCTTCTATAACAGCACTTATGTGTGTTATTAACTTTGCCCACTGAAATATATGATTTATTTATTTTTAAATAACCACTTACATAGTGCACATTGGTGTACGAACTATGATTTACATTTTACACTTAGAATATCCCCATATGATGTTTTATAGAGGATTGGAAATCCATTAGAAATATCAGGATTTTTTTTTTGGCAAAACCATCTACAAATGTTGGGGAAACAATTATTCAGTTAGAAATTATGAATAAAACATAAATTGTGATAATATCCACCATTGGGCAGAAAATATGTAAAACATAAATCAAAGATGCATGATTTATACATAATAAGTATAATATAGAGGTTTGTGGATTATACAAGTATCTACCTTCTGTCTGTCTTGTCAGGCACATTGTTTCATTTTCTTTGGTGAATTACTCAAAGTATATTTCTCACGTTATGATCTTCAGTAGGGTTAATACAAAGGCTCTTCTGGGACATTCTAATTCCTCTTAAAACCAAACCTTTACTCTTTGTTCCTTTTCTCCAAAATATCAATGTTATTTGGAATCACTCACAAATAGTAACCACTTCTTCTTTATTAAGAGCTCAACAAAGGAATTTTAGTCTCTAGACTCTCCAGTGCACAGACTTCATTTTGCAGAATTTTCTATATCCCTTTATATTCTTCTCTTAAATATATCCAAATATTAAATCATTTCTACTAGAGTACCCAGATCCTTATGTACATATTTGTCCATTCCCATTAATATACTGCTCTACTCTACTCCAGCCTACTGGAGGTGCATTACTAATTTCCTTTACTATTTACACTTGTGTGTGTGACCCAAATTGTTTCATTGAGTTGTGTTTGGGTGTATGAATGAGATGTTATTTTAAAAAGCATAGAGCAGGAAGATTATAAAATCAGAAGCTTAGGCAACTTGCCTTGAATTCTGTCTCCTAGTAGTGTCAGATGCTTCATCTATAAAGTCTCACAAATGTGACCATCTTAACATGAGCTGAACAACAAGGGACAGGGGAAAAGACCATAAGGTTTCTACTCTGTATACAGAGCTACAGGCAAGTGAGAAATGCTGAGAGTGGGAGAAAGAGTCTTCCCTTGGAAAGAGCATACCAATTGGTTATCTATTACCAGATGATCAGTGAGAATACCTGCATGCAAATAACAAACAGACTGAACAGAGTATATTTTTATGAGAGGGAGGGTGTTTTATGTATGTGTAACAGTTAATTTTAAAAGAAGCCATGAATTTGTAAGGGAACAAGAAAGAATATACAGCAGGATTCTGAGGAAGAAAAGAGAAGGTATAAATGACGCATTATATTCTAATCTCAAAACTATATTTAAAAACAAAACAAATGCAACATATAGGCAGCACATCAATGACTACACTGCTGAATACACTGCATCTCCTTCAAGAAACCATTAAGTGCATACAAATACTCAGTGATGTTTAAAACTTCAACTTTGAATGGATTGGAATGCTGCATAGTTACAGGTGAAACTAACCTAAGCCACTCATCTTTCTATTTTCCTGAGTATTTTATTCATCTACTTATCTTTTAAGACTATGAGTTTCACATGCTCACTTAATGAAAAACATTAAAAGTCATTGTAATGAGAGAAATATAACCAATCAAATCTCCATCACTAGACACACCCACCTACTTGCATCTGCATTCTCTTCCATTGCTCCCTAGAACTCAATGTTATATTTGCCAAAGGCTCTCTTTCCCAGTGGATAGAGATGTGTCCTCACCAACTGCCTCTACAGGAATACTCTGACAAATCGTATCTACTGAAAATTATTTTCCCTCTCATCTGTGATGTTTTGTTCTCCACACTCTAGTGTTACAGGCTTTGGTCCAATTGAAAATGAATTTGATGTCTCTCCCAAATACATCTCTTCCATATTATAGCAATTTTCAATGCTATACTCAATTTTCTTAAATTATTTTATCAACTCACTTGAAACTATATTCCCATCCCCACAAATTCAAAGGACATACTATAGTCTTTTGAGTCTATCAGTGACATCATTTGTTAAATCCTAAATTAACACTTTTCCAAATTCTCATTGAAAAATAAGAAACATTGAAGGAAGTATATAAATTTTATATAAAATATTCCTCTGTATATTTCCAAGATACTATGATTATTTGCCTTTTTTTCCATCATCTTTGCTGTCTTTCTAATTACTCTGAATCACTTTGTGATCATATAATGCTGAAACAGGTCAGATATTGTCGTGGTTCTCTTTGCTTTTTAATATACATTCGCTCCATTGATTCTCAAGACTGTCCTATATATTGACAGTCCCTAAGTGTATTTCTCAGGCTCCCCCTTTCCCCACCAATTTCAGACTCATGCATTATAATATTTCAAGTCAATTTTCCACACTTAGCATTCACAACAGCTGAATTTCCTGTGAGTCTTTTGAATCTACTTTGTCAAACTTCTCCATACCTATTATAATTACTCTATCATTGATTCAAAAATGAAAACCTTATCCCTTCTTGACTTTTAGTCTCTCAAAATTTGTATCCAATTTCTTTTTAAACCATTTCTATTCTCATAAAAGTTCCAAATATAAGCACATTTTCTCACCTCTATTAATACATGCTGAAATATAAACCATTATTTTCTTTCACCTTGATAACTAAAATAACTTATTCTTTGATTCATCTCTGACTACATTTCAATCTATTTTTAGCATTCAAGTTTTCTTTTAAAATATTCCACCTGTAATATGCCTGTCCTGATCAAAACCTCTATCATAATTTTTAATTTTCCTCAGCTAAAGTAGTCTAAAAGTCTCAACTGTACATGTTCTACTACTGATGTTCAACACAAAGCTCTCTATAACCAATAGAAGGCAATAACATAAAATCCATAACAACAGGGAGGATCTGAGCAACAACATTGATCACCTTGATTTTACAGACATGTACAGAATACAGAATTCTTTCTGGAGTCCTCATTCATTTAAATTTTACACTGAACACTTACATAAACTATAATCTGGGCCATAAAAACACTTTAACAAAATACATAGAATATGCTCCCAGGCCACAGTAGATTTCAATTAAAAATAAGGAACAGAAAGATATCTAGAAAATCTCCCAAAATTTTTAAATTAACTAAAGTGTCTAAATAATGGCAAGAAATACAGAAAATCATTATAAATTCCATTGTATTAAAGTATCAGAATTTGGGGAAACATCTAAAGAACTTAGCAAGAAAATCACAAAACTAAATGATAATACCAGGAAAGTGGAAAATATCTGAAAGCAATACTCTAAGATTCGGTGTCAAGCCATTAGAAAAGAATGACAACTTAGACTTAAGCAATGATGAGACTCATGATGAAGAACAGATATCAGTAAACCTGAAAGCAAAGCAACAGGAGGATCAGTGAAAACAGAGGACATCCTTTACAAAAAGCAATAAAACCAGTAAGTTCACCTAAACACTTCCATGTTAAAAAAAAAAAAAAAAAAAGGAAGGATTTAAAGGTCATGAGGAGGAAGAATGAAAGGGAATACCACTGCAGACTCCACAATATTAACAATATAATAACAGTGCTCTGAAAATTCTGTGTTCATGAACTCAAATTAGTACATGAACTGTCTCAGACGCTTAAAAGACATGAATAGCTCAAGGCAACTCAAAAAAGAAACATCTAATCTCAGTCCTTTGGCTCCAAAGGATGAATTTCCATTTATAATTAAAACTTTCTATTAAAAATTCCCAGTGATATAGATGGAAAAATAACTCAAAATAGATCATAGACATAATGTTAATATTTTTCATTGCTACCTGACAGAGCAGTTTAAGGGAGGAAAGTTTTATTTTGATCCACAGATTCACAGTTTAAGAATATGGTATATCAAGGCAGAGATGGATCTATGGGAAGGTCACAACGCAGCTGGTTCCATTGTTGGTACTCAGCCTCTCTCTCTCTCTCTCTCTCTCTCTCTCTCTCTCTCTCTCTCTCTCTCTCTCTCTCTCTCTCCTTAGCAGATAATGTGCATCTGTAACTCCGGTGCTTAAAGGGACAACAAATTTAGCCAAAGCCTGAGGATTAACCAGCTACAAAGTCTGCTGAATCACTGGCCTCTAGTTCACTGAGAGATCCTGTCACAAAACAAAAACAAAACCAAACAAACAAAACAAAATATGATAAAGGCAAAGTCTCAACATTGGCCTCTAGCTTCTATATCGGTGGTTCTCAACCTGTGAATTACAACACTAGTAGTTGCCTAAAAGCATCAGAAAACACAGATATTTACATTATGACTCAAAATTATAGCAAAATTACAATTATGACGCAACAACAAAACAAGTTTTATGGTTATGGGTCATCAAAACATGAGGAACCATATTAAATGATTGCAGCATCAGGAAGTGATAACCACTGTGCTACAGGAAGATGCACAGGCGTGTGGATCCTCACACAGACACATAAAACAATTAGCTTTTTTAAATGTGGATACAAGTGTTTGCTAACACATATATGAATTGATATCAGTATAGCTAATACTTTTGTTTAGATGTTAATATGCATCAAGGAATAAGAGAGAAATTCTCTGGATAAGGGTATTATAATTTACTTCTAAGAGTTAACAGGCAAGTTATTCTTTAATGATCTACTTTAGGGAACAGAAGAAAAAAAGGTAGTGATGGTATTTTTTGGTGGTTTCTTTTTGTTGTTGTTGTTTAACTTAATCAATCAGTATGCTATCATGTAAAGATGTACTCTGTATTACTAGTTCTGAGATACAATTTTCTACCACATATAACATAACAATTCATATCAACATAATTAATTATATATTCTACATTTTTCTTAGAATCTCTTATTTTTCCTAATCTCTAGAATTGATTATCATTAATATATTAACTGATTTAATAAGTCATTTTAAAAGCTGAATTCTATTACATTATTAAGTATAAAAATGTAAAGGGAATTCTCAATTGCCTAGGATACATTGGTACAATGTAATACATAAGCACAACGGAGTTTTATTTAGCCTTAAAGAAAAATGTTCAATTTATAAGAAAACATTTTGAATTGGGAGATATTATACTGAGTGAGGCAGTTTCAGGGTTTGAAGTACAAATACCATATGTTGTATCTCATACATAGATTCTATTTTTCAGTTTTGAGTTTTGTGAGTTTAATTTGAGATGAGAATCAGTACAGGTGACAAGTTGCTTTCTACATAACATTTTTGCATATGTGTGTGTGTGTGTGTGTGTGTGTGCGCGCGCGTGCGCTCTGGAGGGCTTTTTATGCTTGCAGTGATGTATGTATGCATGTTTTGTACATGTATGGGTATATTTGTATTTGGATATATGCATCCGAGTCCACATGTATAAAGGTGCAAGGTCGATTAATGTTAGAAATAAGCCACAGTTGCTCTTCCCCCTGTATTCATTCTGGAGATCTGAAATCTGGTCCTTACTCTAATGTGACAAGCCCTTTAACCAAAAAGTTATCTTTATACATCCTGCAATATTTCGAAAACCATCCCCAGTGATTTTTTTATTTCTAGTCTTTTTAGTTAAGGTTTCTATTGCAGCACTGAGACTCCATGACCAAAAGCAAGAAGGGGAGAAAAGGATTCTTTGGCTTACACATTCACGCTTCTGTATCACTGCTCATCATCAAGAGATAAAAATCTAAACAGAGTATATTCTTCCCTTTTCTAAGAAGGACTGAAGCATCCACAATTTGGGTTTCCTTCTTCTTGAGCTTCATATGGTCTGTGAATTGTATCTTGCATATTCGGAGCTTTTGGGCTAATATCTACTTATCAATGAGTGTATACCATGTGTGTTCTTTTGCGATTGGGTTACATCACTCAGGATGATATTTTCTAGTTCTGTCCATTTGGCTAAGAATTTGGTGAATTCATCATTTTTAATAGCTGAATAGTACTCCATTGTGTAAATGTACCACATTTTCTGTATCCATTCCTCTGTTGAAGGACATCTGGGTTCTTTCCAACTTCTGGCTATTATAAAGAAGGCTGCTATGAACATACTGCAGCATGTGTCCTTGTTATACGTTGGGGAATCTTTTGGGTATATGCTCAGGAGTGGTATAGCTGGGTCCTCAGGTAATACTATGTCCAATTTTCTGGGAAACCACCAGACTGATTTCTAGAGTGGTTGTACCAACTTGCAATCCCACCAGCAATGGAGGAGTGTTCTTCTTTCTCCACATCCTCGCCAGCATCTGCTGTCACCTGAGTTTTTGATCTTAGCCATTCTGACTGGTATGAGGTGGAATCTCAGGGTTGTTTTGATTTGCATTTCCCTGCTCACTAAGGATGTTGAACATTTCTTTAAGTGCTTCTCGGCTATTTGATATTCCTCAGTTGGAAATTCTTTGTTTAGTTCTGTAGCCCATTTTTTAAATAGGGTTCTTGAGTTCTTTATATATATTGGATATTAGCCTCTATCAGATGTAGGATTGGGAAAAATCTTTTCCCAATCTGTTGGTTGCCGTTTTGTCCTATTGACAGTGTCCTTTGCCTTACAGAAGCTTTGCAATTTTATGAGGTTCCATTTGTAGATTCTTGATCTTAGAGCATAAGTCATTGGTGTTCTGTTCAGGAAATCTTCCCCTGTGCCCATATGTTCAAGGCTCTTCCCCACTTTCTACTCTATAAGTGTCAGTTTATCTGGTTTTGGGTGGATGTCCTTGATCCACTTGGACTTGAGCTTTGTACAAGGAGATCAGAGTGAGTCGATTTGCATCTTTCTACAGGCTGACCGCCAGCTGGACCAGCACCATTTGTTGAAAATGCTGTCTTTTTTTCCACTGGATAGTTTTAGCTCCTTTGTCAAATATTAAGTGACCATAGGTGTGTGGTTTCATTTCTGGGTCTTCAATTCTATTCCATTGTTCTACTCACAGGAGCAAATATGGAGACAAAATGTAGAGCACAGACTGAAGGAAAGCAGAGTCTGTCCCACCTGGGGATTCATCCCATATACAGTCACCAAACCTCAACTCTATCATGGATGCCAAGAAATGCTTGCTGAAAAGAGCCTGATATAGCTGTCTCCTGAGAGGCCCTGCCAGAGCTCTCCAAATACAGAGGTGAATGCTCACAGCCAACCATTGGTCTGAGCTCATGGTCCCCAATGGAGGAGTTAGAGAAAGGACTTAAGGAGCTGAAGGCGTTTGCAACCACATAGGAAGAACAACAATACCAACCAACAAGAGCCCCCCCCCCCCGAGCTCCCAGGGACTAAGCTACCAACCAAGAAGTGCACATGGCTCCAGCTGCATATATAGCAGAGGCATCAATGGGAGGAGAGGTCTTTGGTCCTATGAAAGCTTAATAGATGCCCCAGTGTAGGGGAATGGAGGGTGAGGAGGCAGGAATGGGTGGGTGGGTGGGGGAACACCTTCATAGAAGCAGGGGGAGGGGGAGGGATAGGGGGTTTCTTGGAGGGGGAAACCAGGAAAGGGGATAACATCTGAAATGTAAATAGAGAAAATATTCAATAAAAAAAAAAAAAAAGAATTTAAACAGGGAAGGAACCTGGAGTCAGGAGCTGATAAAGAAGGCATTGAGGGGCTCTCCTTACTGACTTGCTTGCTCATCATGTCTTGTTCAGCCTACTTTCTTAGGTGTAAAATTCTGGACCAGGAATGGTACCACCCACAATGGCCAAGGCCCTCCCCATTGATCACTAATTAAGAAAAGCTCTCACAGGCCTGAATGATATCTATTAGAGTCATTTTCTTAATTGAAGTTCCCTCCTCTTAGATGACTTTGGCTTGTGTCAAGTTGACATCAAATTATTCATCACACTAGTCCAAAACCTGAGTCCTGGATTGTCTGGCATTCGTGTACGATTACTTTTCTGTCAACCTTCTTTTTTCATTTCAATTTAGAATTTACTTGTAAGAAAAGCTGCATGAGGCTAAGCAGCCTGAAGTAAGGAGAAAATTATTATTGTCGAGAGATAGGCAGGACATCATATGAAGAGACAGGAAAGAGATTTTCACCCATTTGCATCCAAAGTTTCTGAAATCTGGCTTCTTCACTGTTGTGAGTAAGCATCTGAATATAAACTGAGTATCCTTTGGAAAAGTTTCACAAATAATTCCTATGAATCCCAGAAATTTCCATTTTTAAACTGAGGTGAAACAAATTACTATATCATGTGTAATACGATGAATTTTGACAAGAGCATATGTCCATTCAGTCAACAACTTAATCAGCACAAGGAAAATTCCATCACTCTATAATGCCTACCCATGTCTCATACTAACCAATCTGTAGCTGAGATGGTTTCAGTTTTCAAACTTTACATCATCATTATCCATATTTGCCTTATGTATGTATAATGCAATGTGATCTGTGTTTTCTCATAATTTTTGAGATTCATGTTTACATGTATTTATTTCTTCAGTGTGTACATTTGTGTGTGTGACTGTGTGTGTGTCTGTATGTGTGTTTGTGTGTGTGAGTGTGTGTGTGTGTGTGTGTGCGTATTCATTGTAAGTGATTTTGATCTTGTTTCATCCTTAACTTCAATATTTGTGCATAGAAAAGGTAATGATTTTTGTAGGGTGAATATGTATTCTACTTTTCTGAAATTGTATAACATCTCTAAGTGTTTCTTGGTGGAATATTCAGGGTGTTTTACCTATAGTATGATATCACTTGCATTTTAGGGTAATTTGACTTTCTTTTTTTTTTCTATTTATATTCTTCTTATTTATCACTCTCTCTCTCTGTATTGTGGTAGTTAAGATTTCAAATACTATATTAAAAACAGAAAACAGAGAGTGATGCTTGTCTTGTTCTTTATTTTATGAGAAATGCTTTCAAATTTTTCCATTCAGTATGATGTTGTCTACACATATGTCATACATAGGCTTACTATGGCAACATTTCTTATTTAATTAATTCAAAACTTATATCAGAAGAAATATTGAAAGATTGGCAATATCTTTATGAATGATTTTTGTCTGTTGAAAAAATTATGTAATTTTTCCTTTAGGTTTATGTGAGTGCTTTATTCCACTTGCCGACGCATGTTTACTGAGCTAAACTTATGTCTCTGGATTTAAAGAAGCGCATTTGTAACCTTTACTCTTCATAATGTAATTACATCCATCACAAAGATTGGTCGTAGATTTTATTTTGATTTATTTTTTATTGTTTCTCTATGCTCTTATGTGTTTGTGGTATTGGGATAAATTTAGTTGTGTAAAATGAGTTTGTCATTCTTTCATTTCTATCTTGTAATCAGATTGAGTAGATTTTGTTCAATCTTCTTGAATGGATTAGCAAAGTTTAGTTATGAATCTATCTCATTCTGAGTTCTTTTCTGTGAGCAAATTTTTAATGCTTCACTTAAATCTTTGTCATACATGATGAAACTATTTATATTTCCTCATTTAACATTAGTGGGTCAAATGTATTCATGTACTACTTCTAGATTTTCCATATTTGGGGAATTTAAATTATAAAGCATCCCCAAACTTACCAATACCAAGAATTCTAAATACATTGTTGCATCCCTTTTATTCAATCTAAGTTAATTCATTTCAACCCTTTCTTCCATTCAGTTTGTTTATCAACAAGAGAGGTTTCCTAATCAATTTTATTTTTTCAAAGAAATTAGGCCGTCTCTGGTAAGTCCTGGTGACCCAGTCTAATGCACAGAGTGCAGAACTGCCAAATATTACTTTGTGATTACTCCTGACTGCGTTGCCTTGACATGATTATGTAGATCTCTCATTGGTATTATTAAATTATATAACCATCATGTTAATGTTTTACAATAATTATCATAATTTTATTAATGAACAGATATGATGACTTGAGAACAGCAATTATAGTCATGTGCTTTCTTTTCCTTTTTTATTGTCAATCTTCATTCATTTCTTTCTTTTATTAAGTTATTCATTCACTTTACATCCTGATTGCAGCACCCCTTGCATCCTCTCCTCGCAGCCCCGTCCTCTCAAATCCCTTCTCTGCTCTTACCCCCTCCAGTTCTCCTCAGTGTGGAAGTAAGCCAGGAAGCAGCATTCCTTTGTGTTTCTTACCTCTCTTCCTGTTTGAGTCCCTGCCATGACTTTCCTCAATGATAGACTGTAGTCTTAAAGAATAAGTCAAATAAACTCATTCCTCCCCAGGTAGGGGTAGGGGTGTGTGTGTGTGTGTGTGTGTGTGTGTGTGTGTGTGTGTGTGTGTGTGTATGTGTTGTCATGTTATTTTCTACAATGACAAGGAGAAAATTATGTCAGAAATTAGTACTAATTATGGGATGTTGCTATGATGCTGCTGATCATGTTGGTTTTTAGGGAGTGTTTGGAAGCTTGAGATGGAAAATCCATAGTGTTCAGAGATTAGTGGGCTATTCCGTAATAGTTCGGAAGATAATGCTGAAAGAAATATGGAAAGTAAAGCTTAGCTTTTAGTTTCAGGCAAAAGTTTGAGAATCACTTAAAAATGCCATCAGTGCTTTTGCTGTGATATATTTGAATTAATCTGTGAAAGAGAGCGGTTCTTTGCTTTACTGGGACAATAAATTCTGCTAATTTGGTCTGAAAACCTAGCTGTGATAAATAATAGACTAGCATCATTGTGTTAAAATATTCTGAGGAATATTTTGCCAAGGTCAGCACACAGAAACTATGATCTAGAGGCTGCATGTCAAGCTGAAAACCAAACTTGGCAATGTTTAAGAGTCTTCTACATGGTACTAGTTTAAATACATGAAGGACTCATAGACAGCAAAGCTTAGTACTGTGTGGCACTATCAGGAAGGAGGCCAGGAAAAAACATTAGTAAAGGTGAAGCATCAACTGCATTAGGAATGCCAGCATAGTGAAGATGCCAGGACTATGCTTTGATCACCAAAGACAGTGACAGTAAAGTGGCACTGAGTTTACTAGACATGTTGTGCATTCAGATCCAGAGATGGAGACGTGCCGCTGCCTAAGCACTCTAGAGATCAGATGACCAGGACTGAGTCCCAGATTTTGGACACAAATTCTTATGTCGATGGTGTTTGGTGTTGCTTTGATTTTATTGTGACTATGGTCTAGATTTTCCCTTTTGGAATAAAAAAAAATAAGGCTTATTTTAGATTTTACAAAAGTGTACAGCTAAGATATTTTGGAGTTTTTTAAGAAAAATTGGAATTTTAAATTTTTACAAAATTTAAAGACTGTGAGACTTTTAAAGTTGGCTGTGTTTTATAGTATGACATTATCATAATACTTGGAGTCAAGTAAATGTTCTGGGTTAACAGTGATGTATTTGCATGTCAAGTTATTAAGAGGTGAACTTAATGGTGGGTAATATTTTTAACACACCCAGGGACAGGGAATATCAGTCGAAAGATTTTCTGCATCCAATGGATCTGTGGGTATGTCTGTGTGGACATTTTCTGGATGGCTAATTGATGGAGGAGCATCTTGTCCACTGTGGGCAGTATCATACTTAGGCTGGTGGCCATGAATTTGTAAAAGCAGGAAGGTAAATTAGGAGTGTTTTTGTGTAATAAACCAAAGGGGTAAATGAAATAAGATTATATTTGATTTTATATGTATATATATGTATGTATATATGTATGTATATGTATATATGTATATATATGTATGTATGTGTATATATATATATATCTCAAAAATAAAAGAAATAATTAAAACAGAAAAATTAGCAGAATGTGAGTTTAGATGGAAATCAATAAATAGAGTATCTCAACGGTCTCTGCTTTAGTTTTTACCTCCAATTTCCTGTCTTTAGTTTCTGTATCATCTTTCCAAATAAGCCCTATATTCTGCTCAATTGATTTTATTCAGCATTTTCACAAGAAAAAACTAAGAAGTTAGACTCCAGAGAACCAAATAACACTGTTAAAAAATGGAGTACAGAGCTAGACAAAGAATTCTCAACTGAGGAATAACGAATGGCCCAGAAGCACCCCCCAAAAAATGTTCAACATCCTTAGTCATCAGGGAAATGCAAATCAAAGCGACCATGGGATTCCATCTCACACCAGTCAGAATGGCTAAGATTAAAAATTTCAGGTGACAGCAGAGACTGATGAGGATGTGGAGAAAGAGGAACACTCCTCCATTGTTAGTGGGATTGCAAGCTGGTACAATCACTGTGGAAATCAGTCTGGCAGTTCCTTAGAGAATTGGACACTGTACTACCTAAGGAACCAGCTATACAACTCCTGGGCATATACCATAAAGATGCTTCAACAGATAACAAGGACACATGCTCCACTGTGTTCATAGAAGCCTTATTTATACTAGCCAGAAATGGAAAGAACCCAGATACATTCCTCTTCAATAGAGGAATGTATACAGAAAATGTGGTACATCTACACAATGGGGTACTACTCAGCTATTTAAAAAAAAAAATGACTACATGAAATTCAAAGGCAAATGGATGGAACTAGAAAATATCATGTTGAGTGATGTAACCCAGTCACAAAATAACACACATGGTATGTATTCACTGATAAGTGAATATTAGGCAAAAAAGGTCACAATACCCATATTATAACACAGATCATATGAAGCTCAAGAAGGAAGACCAAAGTGTGGATGCTTCAGTACTTCTTAGACAGGAAACAAAATAATCCCAGGAGGTAGATGGTGGGAGGGACTTGGGAAGAAGAGAGGAAGGGGAGGGGAAAAAGGGTGAAGGATAAGATATGGGAAGAGATGGGGATGATATACAGAAGGTCAGAAAATTGAACAGAGGTGTGTAGCAATGGGGTATGGGGACCTGGGGGTAGCCATCAGAACTTCCAGATACCCAGAAAGCAAGAGGCTCCAAGGACCCAAAGAGGATGAGATTAGCTGAAATGCCAAAAAAGGAAGGAAGAACCAGTAGAGACCATATCCAGAGGTTTGGCGAGGCCCCCGGCTGAGGGATGGGGCCACCCACTCATCTCCAAGTTTTTAACCCAGAATAGTCCCTGTCTAAAAGAAATAAGGGAACAAAATGTGGAGCAGAGAATGAAGGAAAGGCAGTCCAGAGACTGCCCTACCAAGGGATCCATCCCATATACAGATACGAAACCCAGAGACTATTATGGATGCCGATAAGTGCTTGCTAACAGGAGCCTGATATAGCTGTCTCCTGAGAGGCTCTGCCAGAGCCTGACAAATACAGATGTGGATGCTCATAGAAAACCATTGGGCAGAGCAAGGGGACCCTAATAGAAGATCTAGGGAAAGGACTGAAGGAGCTGAAATGGTTTGGAAACCCACAGGAAGAACAACAGTATCAGCCTATCAGACCCTCCAGAGCTCCCAGGGACTAATCCAACCAAAGAGTTGACATATAGGGACCCATGGCTCCAGCTACATATGTAGCAGAGGTTGGCCTTATCTGCATCAATGGGAGGAGAGGCCCTTGGTCCTATAAAGGCTCAATGCCCCAGTATAGGGGAATGCCAGGGTGGTGAGTTGGGAGTGGGTGGGTGAATGGTTGGGGGAGCACCCTCATAGAAACAAGGGAAAGGGAGATGAGATAGGGGGGTTGCAGAGGGAAATCTGGGACAGGTGATAACACTTAAAATGTAAATAATAAAATATCCAATAAAAAAGAAAAAAACAAATGAGGACACATTACATGGTCATACAACGTGATCATATAGCATGATCGTATAACATATAAACCTAGACACTGCCTTCTCTCCTTGGAAATGACACACTTGTATTCTTTTCTGAATGAGTTATGAATAATTTGCTTTTTTTCAATCTGTACATAATTCTGTTTTAGAGAAGTATATACATTTTTAGCTATCTCTATGGCTCCATGTTCACACTTTGGACAATTACAAATGAATATACTAAAATATTTTTGTATGGCTTTGGTAGAATAAACCTTTTATCAATGCTTAAACTCAATTCTGAGGTTAGTATTTCTGAGACAAACAGTAAAACTATGTTTTGCTTCAAAAGAAATAATAAATTATTTGGGAAAATATTGTATTATAGTCTATTGCCAAAAGCAGTAAACAGGAGTAATAATTGTTTAATGTATTCACTATTATGTGTTAGAGCAAGTGTTATCATTTATATTTTAGCTACTGTAGTGAGTAAGCTTTGATTTAGCCTATGTTTTTAGCTTAAATTTCCTTAGTGACTAATTATAGTGAACATTTTAATAAAAGAGATCATCTTCATGGTAAGAATTATTTATTTCAGTTCCCTGACACATTCCTGGAAAATTGTTTATCATCTTATTAATAAAATGTAAGAGCTTGTTAGATATTTTTAGTTTTAAACTATCTTTTCAAAAATAAAATTAGTTTATTTTTGTAAATATATGCAACAGGATTCTTCCTATCCAACCACATTTAAATATTAGTGCAGCATGAGGCCTGTGATTGGACATGGAAAAGGGAGGCAGCTCTAAGAGTTGCAGAGACAGAGAGCATCCCAGGAGAAGGGGGAAGGCCAAGATGGAGGCAGACATGAACCAGCCTGGCTTTAACCAGCCACAGGTAGTTATGATATCATAAAAGTTAGAATATTGGGATAATTTGTCTAATCTAGGTGAGTAGCTTGTGCCATTATTAATTGGCCTTGATATTATTGTGTGGGTATCTTGAGTATTGAGAATTTAGTGATATATAAATCTGACTAGTTACCTACAAGCTTTGAGAGTTTTGATTTTTACCAGGTTACTGGGTATTGTGAAATCTAACCACGAATTTGGTGGTTCTATTTGGTTACTGGAATGTGGGACCATCAACTACAGGGGTTTATAGCTGAGAAAGAACTAGTGACTCCAGGGACAAGTGAACCAGAGCTGGGAACACAGTGATCAGGCGCTGTGGGACAAGCTACAGAGTATAGCCTGGTGAGACCAGCATCAGAAGTGAGGTGTCCCACCAGTGCTGGACCATAGTACAGGAACTAGCCGGTTGGTTTTTTAATATTTAATATTTCTGGCAACAAATTTAAAACCTAATAACTTTTTAAAACTGGTTTATTCAGCTTGTTGGAAGGCAAGTATGTGGCCTAACACACATTGTAGTTAAGAGTACAATTTCAGGAGCTGGTTCTTTCCTTTTAATATATTGGGTCCAGGAATTGAGGTCAGGTTCTCTGTTAGCAAACACCTGTATCTCTGAGTTCATATTTATCTTGATGCTATTCATTTAGAGTCTTGTTTCTTTGGTGTTCTCCAACTTATGATTATTATCTTTCCACTTCCTCTTCCTCAGAGGTCCCTGTGCCCTGAAAAGTGGGAATTGATCCATACATTCATTTAGAGCTGAGTGTTCATAATGTTGTGTTGGAAATTTTTAAAAATATATATGTTTTATTTTTGTATATTTGTGATTACTTTATTGGATATTTTCTATATTTACATTTCAAATGTCTCTCCTTCTGAAAACCACTATCCCATACCCCCTCCCCCCAACTCTATGAGAGTGCTCCCCCACCCACCCACCCACTCCCATCTTCCCTCCCTACACTGGGGCATGCAGTACCCTCAGGTCCAAGGACCTTTTCTCCCTCTGATGTTCCAGAAGGTCATCCTCTGCTACATATGCAACCTGAGCCATGGGTTCCTCCTTGTGTATTCTTTGGTTGGTGTTCCAGTCCCCAGGAGCTCCAGAGGGTCTGGCCAGTTGACACTGTTGCTCCCTCCATGGGGTTGCCAACCCCCTCAGCTCCTTCAGTTCCTTCTCCAACTCCTCCATCAGAGACCCCTCACGCAGTCCAAGAGTTGGCTGTGAGCATCTACCTCTGTATTCCTCAGGCTCTTGCAGAACCTCTCAGGAGACAGTCACATCAAGCTTCCATCAGCAAGCACTTCCCAACATCCACAATAGCTTCCAGGTTTGGTGGCTGTATACGGGATGGATCCCCAGGTGGGACAGTCTCTAGTTGGCCTTTCCTTCAGTCTCTGCTTCACACTTTTTCTCCGTTTTTCCTCCTTTGAATATTTTGTTTACCCTTCTAAGAAACACTGAAGCATCCACATTTTCGACTTCCTTCTTCTTGGGCTTCATATGGTTCTGTAAATTGAATCTTGGGTATTCCAAACTTTTGTGCTAATATCCACTTATCAGTGAGTACATACCATATGTGTTATTTTGTGACTGAATTACCTCACTCAAGATGATATTTTCAAGTTCCATCCACTTGCCTGCGAATTTCATGAAGTCATTGTTTTTAATAGCTGAGTGGTATTCCATTATGTAAATGTACCACATTTTTTGTATCCATTCCTTTGTTGAAGGACATCTGGGTTGGCTTTCAGTGTGGTACTTTTTTATGAAATTCCTGAGTATTCAAATGAGTGGGTCTCTATGGATCTGATTCTTGTACTTTTTCTTTAGCTTTTTACATTTGTTTGTTTGTATTTTAGTGTTTATTTTATCTTATTATATTTTATTTTATACATTAGATATTTGATTGTTTTCTAATTAAAGAGAGGAAATGTGTATCTGGATAGGAAGGACGTGGGAAAAAACTTGGAGGACTTGTGGGTGGACAGATAGTAATCAGTATATATGAGAAAAAATTCCATTTTTTTATAAAAGGAACAAAATGTCCAATTTTTTAAAAATTTATCATAATTTCTCTAGGCAGAGTGTTGCAACTTAGATTCTTGTTCCTCAGTGAATGGCCTTTGGACTACCTCAACTGAGACTCCTAAACTATATATATATATATTCAGAAATGAAGATTCCACTTTATCCTAGTAATTTTTATGTATCTAGCAGCGTGTTACTATGTATACTTTAAGAATACTACATTCCAACTATATAATTTGGTGAGATAATTTATATTCCTGGGACCATCCAAAGCAAAAATATAGTCCTGCTGAAGTTTCAGGGTGTTCCTAAGAGATAGCTGTCAACAAAATTAAGTCCATTTTTCCATAGTATAGAGTCATAACTGATCATAATCCTCAAACTACCCAGCCTCAAACTACAGCTCATAGTCCACATTGAGCTAAATGTGTGTTCTTGAACTATACTGGCTACCATAGTTTGTGAGGTATGCTATAACACAGATTACCACTGGTAGCTCCCTATTTTTAGAAGTAATCTATAGTTTCTTACAAAACATAAATTTTCATTTATAAACATACATTCTGAAGTTAAATGACAAGAATGATTGAAGCGATGATGGACTGGACTGAGACAGAACATTTCACATTAAGTAATCAAAACTGAATTTGAAATTCCAAATCAGGATATTTAACATTAGAAATGATAAATTAATTATTGAATCTCTGTGAAGTATTATGGAAAAATGATTTTAAGACCAAATCATTGTTATCACTTGGTGGCTTTTCCCCCATGGTAATTATCAGCAATATGCAAAATGTTTCTGGAAGAGTAGAACACAATTTTCCAAGAGATTTACCACCTCAGTGTGTTGATGTGAGACTTCATTACTAAGACTCCTGCCAGAAATTATAAAAAGAAACATGGTTTCTCAGCTTCTGTCTGATCACAAAGGCTAGATCCGAAGACAGGAGCAGAGATGGAAAGCCAGCTGAGTGATTCACTGTGCTCTTGTATTCTTAAGACTTCAGGCTCCCAGAACAAAGGCCTCCCAGGCAGTAATTATATTTTGTCACTTCAGATAATAATATAACTTGCAGCCTGCTCCTGTTTTCTAAATCATCTAGAGATTGCAAATTGTTCTTGTAATTATCTTATTTTCTGTCTAACTGGGACAATGTTTCTCAAACTGTGAGTCTGAACACCCTGGGGAGACTTCACTTTATTCCTGGGGATAGGAAAGTCAACCCAAAGAGATGGGTGGCATATATCTCTGTACACTAATTATTTTCTGTAATGACTGAGAAAGCACAAACATTTGATCCAGAGTTTTGGTGTATTTGTTTTTCAAAGAACATATTTTCTCTTCCATATCATGTCATCAAAAAATATTTCTGTATTTTGTTGTCATTCATAAATTATAAAATAATAGATAAAACTTTGCTTGATCAATGAAATAATATTTTTCAATTTTTGTATTTCAGACTAGAAAAAATGTAATGGATTTAAAAACTTGGAATGATAATAAGAAATTTAATTGATTATTAATATTAAGTATATAAAAGTCAGAATAACATCATTTCTCAGGTATTACAACATTTTATTTTCTCTCTGACTTTCTCTCAGCTTCTCTTTTTAATTTATGGCATGCCTCTCCCAATAAGTAGCATAGAAATGCTTCTATGAGGGTGCTCCCCTACCAACCCACCCACTCCCACCTCCCCACCTTGGCATTCCTCTACACTGGGAAATTGAGCCTTCACAGGACCAAGGGCCTCTCCTCCCATTGATGTCTGACAAGGCCATCCTCTGCGACAGAAGCATTTGCTCTTTACAGTCTAGTCCCTGAGGACACAGGCTTCCCAATCAATGAAGTGGATTGTTATCTCAGCCTAGGTTCTCAATATGTGAGAGCCCCTCATAGATCAATAGCAGCCTGTTCTCCAGAGCAAGCACAACCTCCCCTTTGACACTTGTAAGTGGGACACCCATAAAACCCCTTTCTAATTTAAAGCTTAGCTCTGTCCTATTTTGTTGGTTATTTTCCTTGTATCGGTGACCAAATGCTTAACAGATAAAAATCAAATGATTGAAGGTTTATTTTCTATCATAATTTCAGCGTGATAAGTCCACAGTTGTCTAAATTCTTATACCTAGGAAGACAATCACAGCAGCAGAAGCAGATGACAGAGATTGCCTACCTCACAGTAGACAGGAAAAAGACAAGTCAGGGAAAGAATAAGTGCCAAATATCCTACTTTTTCCAGCTTGGTTCCAAGTTCTAAGGTGTCTATTGCCTTTCCAAATAACTACTTTAGACAAGGCCCAGACCTCCAAAATATGAGCCTAAGTATGACATTTCTCACCTAACATACAATTGTTACCTAGAACAAAATCATTATTACTCATCTTAACAGAGTTTTTCTTACTCTAAAGATTTTATGGTTTCATCTTTATTTTATTTTATTTTCTAGAAGAGATGTTTTATTTATTCAGCAGTATCTCCCTTTATTAATAATATGGCGTTTCCAGAAAAAAATGAAAAAGTCTTGATTTTAATAATAAATAGATAAATTACTAAAGAAATAAAGTAACCATTTTGGACAATGTCAGGATTCCTGATAGATCTTCTGCCTTTACATTTTCTGGAAAAAAGATACTGTATCTATACTTTCGTGTTCTGCTCTTTGTTCTACTTATTATTTTCTACCTCTCTCTCTCCTTTTTTGGCAACAGGGGGTGGGGAACTTAGAAAGTATAATGTGTTTTCTATTTACACATTATTCTCTCATACACTGCATCCAGATTGTAATCTTCCCTCCTTCCACTCTTACCAATCCCAAATCTATCTCCCATTTTCTGCAGATCCATTGTTCCCCCAGTTTCCTTCAGAAAAGAGCAGACCTCCCCAGTTACATCAACTGAATATGTTATAACACGTTACAATTAGATTAGGCACAACCCATCATATCAAAGCTGAACAAAGTAACCCAGTAGAAGAAAAGTGATCCCAAGGACAGGTAACAGAGTTAAAGATATCCCCATACCCACTGTTAGGAGTCCCACAAAATACTTCAAGCTAAACAACCACAAAATACATGCAGAGGACCTCACCCAATCTCATGCAGGCTCCATTATTGCTGCTTCATTCTCTGTGGGACCCTACAAGCACTGCTTAATTGATTCTGTGGGCTGTGTTCTCCTAGTGTCCTTGACCTCTCTGACTCCTATAACCCTTCTCTTCCCTCTAGTGTTTGGCTATGAGTCTCTGCATCTGCTCCCATCAGATGCTGGAGGAATCTTCTGCAATGAAGAATGACCTAGACACCCATTTCTTGGTATACTAGAATATTATTAAGAATCATTGAATCATTTCATTTACTTTAGGGGAGGAAGGGAGATATTTTGTTTAATTCTAACTTAAGTCCAGCTTCTGGTTCCTGGCCATCCAGGCAATGTCAACCATAGCCTCCCTCTTGTGATATGGTCCTCAAGGTAAACCCCATTGGTTGGCCACTCCCACAAGCTCTGAGCCACCATTGTCCCAGCAAATCTTGGAGGCAGGACAGGTTATAGGTTGAAAATTTTGTAGCTGGAATCGTGTCCCAGTCCACCACTGGATTCCTTGTCTGGATAGAGATGAAGGTTAGGTCAGGTGCAATATTCTCCATTAACTAGAAGTCCAAGCATGGGTCACCTGCACAGGTTCCAAGAAGTTTCTATTGTACTAGGTCTCCATATTACCACCCATGCCACCCAATCTCAGTCATCTGTTGCCATATTCTCTCCCTCCATACCTTCCTCCACAATCTGATTGCTACCAATCCCATCCTCATCTACACCCAGTCCATTCACAGAAGTCTAATCTATCACACCCCAGAAGATCTATTCTTCCCCCAGCTAGACCCTACCTTTCTAAATAGCCTCTCTAGGTATATGGATTCTGGCATGATTATCCTTTATTTAACAGCTAATATCCACTTATAAGTGAATATATATATATATATATATATATATATATATATATATATATATATATATATATATATATATATATATCTGTCTTTTTCATTCTGGGTGCTTCAGTCATTAGTTCCATCCATTTGCCTGCAAATTTTATGATGTTTTTTAACAGCTGAGGAATAATCCATTGCATAAAGGAACCACCACATCTTTATCCATATTTCGGTTGAGGGACAACTAGGTTGTTTCCAGTGTTTGGCTATTATGAATGAGGCTACTATGAATATAGTTGAGGAAGTGTCCTTGTGGTAGGATAGAGCATCTTTTCAGTATATGTCCAAGAATGGTATAGCTGAATTGATTTCCAATTTTCTAAGGAATCACCATATTGACTTTAATAAAGGCTGCGTATGTTTTTACTCACACCAGCGATGGAGAAGTGTATCCCCTTGCTCCAAATCCTTGCCAACATGAGCTGTTACATGGGTTACTGACCACAACCATTTTTATACATGTAAGATGGAATCTCGAAGTATACTTTTGATTTGTAATTTCTCTGATGATTAAGATTGTTGACATTTCTTTCAGTGTTTCTCAGCAATTTGATATTTGGACATCTCTGTTTACATTTGTACACTATTTTAATTGGATTATTTGGTTGGTTGATATATAGTTTATTGAATTCTTTATATATTTTGGATATTAACACTCTAGATGATGTGGGTTGTTGAATTTTTTTTTCATTTTGTAGGTTGCCATTTCATTCTATAGATGGTGTACTTTGCCTTACAAAATCTTTTAAGTTTTATAAGGTCTGATTTATTAATTGATGACCTTACTGCCTGAATTATAGATGTGCTGTGTAGAAGTTATCTCCAGTGCCAATGCATTAATGGTTATTATATACTTCCTCTTCTGTCAGGGTCCATGTCTAGTTTTATGCTGAGAAATTTTGATCCACTTAAACTTGAGTTGTGTGAAGGAACATGGATTAGAAACATGGATCAACTTGCATTCATCTAAATAAAGACATCAAGCAAGACCAGCACCATTTGTTGGAAATTGTTTTTTCATTCAATGTGTATTTCTAGATTCTTTATTAAAAATTCAGTTGTCCATAGGTGTATGAATTTATGTTTAGGTCTTTGATTTCATTCCATTGATCAACATGTCTGTATTTACAGCCATACTACACAGTCTTTATTACCATATCTCTGTTGTATACCTTGAAATCAGGGATGGTGATTCTTCAGAAGTTCTTTTATTGTTCAGAATTGTTTTAGCTATTCCCATTTTTTTCTTATCCATATAAAATTGAGTATACAACTCACAGACAATATGAAACTCATGAAGAAGAAAGAGCAAAGTGTGAATGCTTCAGTCCTACTTAGAAGGGGGAACAAAATAATCATAGGAGGGACAAAGGGACCTGGGAGGGACAGAGGAGGAGAAGTTAAAATTGGGGCAAGATCAGATGTGGGATGAGAAGGGAGAGAAGTACAGAAGGTCAGGAAATTGAACAGAGGTGTGTAGCAGTGGGGAATGGGGAACGGGAAAGTCCCAGATGCCAGGAAAGCAAGAGATTCCCAGGACACAACCTGGGATCACATTACCTAAAATACCCAACAATAGGGAGTTATAATCTATGAATAGCCACAGCCCCAGGTTGAGGGATGGGGCCACCTACCCATCTCAAAAAAAATATTAACCCAAAATTGATCCTGTCTAAATGAAATGTAAGGATAAACAGTGGAGCAGAGACTAATGAAAGGCTATCCAGAAACTGCCCACATAGGGGTCTGTCCCATCTACAGACACCAAACCCAGACACTATTGCTGATGCCAAGAAATGCTTGCTGACAAGAGCCTGGTATAGCTGTTCCCTGAGAGGCTCTGCCAGAGCATGACCAATACAGATACAGGTGCTCTCAGCCAACCCTCAGACTGAGTACAGGGACCCAAATACAGGGGTTAGGGGAAGGGCTTAAGGAGCTGAAGGGGTTTGCAACCCCATAGGAAGAACAACAATATCAACCAACCAGACCCCCTCCCCCAGAGCTCCCAGGGACTAAACCACCAACCTAGGAGTACATATGGAGGGACCCATAGCTCCAGCTGCATATGTAGTAGAGGATGGCCTTATCTGGCATCAATGGAAGGGGAGGCCATTGGTCCTGTGGAGGATCAATGCCCCAACTTAGGGGAATGCTAGGGTGGTGAGGCGGGTGGGTGTTTGGTGGAGCACCCTCATAGAAGCAAGCAGGAGTGGATGGGATAGGGAGTTTGCTGAGGGGAAACCAGGAAGGGGGATAACATTTGAAGTGTAAAAAAATAAAAAACCAATTAAAAAAACAAAAAATAAATACATACATACATACATAATACTGAGTATTGTCATTTTAAAGTTCCATAAACAATTTCGTAGACAGATTATTTAAATTTGATTTTATTGTGGGATATTCTTTATTCTCCAACTATAACAATTGAAAGTTTTGCTGCGTAAAGCAGTCTTGTCTGGCATCTGTAGTCAGTTAGGTCTTTAGCACATCAGTCCACGCCCTTCAGGTTTCTGGTATCTCCATTGAAGAGCTGTGTTAATTCTAATAATGCTGCCCTTATATCTTATTTAGTGTTTTTCCCTTGCAGGTTTTAATATTCATACTTTGTTCTGTATGTTTATTCTTTTCATTATTATGTGGTGAGGAGACTCTTTTATTCTGATCAGATCTCTTTGGTGTGCTGTATGCTTCTTACATCTTCATAGGCATCTCCTTCTTAAGTTAGGAAAAGTGTCTCCTGATTTTATTGAAAATATTTTCTGGCCCTTTGAACTTAGATTCTTCTCTTTCCTCTATTCCTATTATCTATATATTTGGTCTTTTCATACTGTTCCAGGTTTTCTGAGAGTTTTGTGTTAGAATTATTTTTATATTTAAATTTTTCTCTGACCTGTGTATTGATTCCTTCTATAGTACCTTTCCATGCCTGAGATTTTCTCTTCCTTCTCTTGTGTTCTGTTGGTGATATTTGCATCTGTAGCTGGTGTTCACATATCTAAATTTTCCATTTCCAGAATTATCTCAGTCTGTATTTTCTTTATTGCTTCTATTTCCATTTTCAGGTCTTAATTTCTACTGCTTGTTTGTGTCTTGGCTTTTTTTTTTTTTGGCTTTCATGGTTTACTTATTTCCTCCAATATTTTTTTGTTTGTCCTTCCCTTGATTTCTTAAGGGATTTATTTACACCTCCTTTAAAGACTCTATCATATTCATAAGCTTTGTTTTAAAGTCTTTTTCTTGTTCTTCATTTGTATTAGGATGTTAACAACTTGCTATAGTAGGGACACTGGTTGTTAGTAAGAGACATAATTACCTAGTTGATATATATTGTGTTCTTATACTGGTGTCTAGGCATCTGGGTTTGCGATGACTATTGGTCTATATGCCAATTTCTGAATTTTACTTTCTAGGGTAGATATTTTGTTCCTTGGTTTTATTTACCCATCTGGTCTTCTGGCTCCTGTGGCCTGTGATTAAGCAGAAGGTCTGCAGTCAGTTTGGGAGCTGAAAATCTGGCAGCCCATGTGGCCTCTGATCTACCTGATAGTCTCTGTCTATGTTGGGGGCTAGTCTTATGGCAGGTGTGACTTCTGTTTGGAAGAGGGTGTCTAGAATAGGAGGTTGGTCTTCTGGCAGGTATGGCTGTGGTTGGACAGGCAATATCTACCAAAGGGAACCCAGAAAGTGGGGAAGGTTTATAGACTATTGGTTTATCTGGTATTCTGGTAGATCTCGCTTGTGATTACAAAGGAGCTTGCTGGTGCCATTGGAGTTGGGCACTGCAACGAGGGAGGTAGGGACAACTGAGGATTGATTCGATTGGAAGCTAGATTCCCTATGGTTAGTCAGTCTCCAGGTATCCTAGGAGGTATGGCCTATGGTTTTTCAGGGATTTTTTGCCTGAGGGAATCAATAGTGTGTGGAAGCTTCATGCATGCCTGGCTTACGTGCCCTGTGGTTGCATATGGGATGTTTGTCGGAGTTGGGAACTGATCTTCTAGAAGTTGTATTCTGTGGCTGGGTAAAAGATAAGTACATGAGGGGAGGAGAGAGTCAGAAAGGTTAGCAGACATATCCTGGTTTCTAATATTATTTTCTAGTGACATGAAATTAAAAACTGCATCATTACATAACAATATCTTCATACTAATACTGGGAGATTAAAGAGTTAATATGATTGTCTTTTTGTCTTCAAGTACATTAATTATATACTGTATTCATGTATATACTGGGGCATTAAAGAGTTAATATAATGGTCGTTCTGTCTTCAAGTATATGATAATGGAAAGATGGTAAATTATGAGATGAATGCATTACTTATGGTATTAATTCTTACAGAGAAATATGAAATACCTTTATGTCTATAGAAGGATCTAGATAACCTGACATAGTATCAGAATGCTTGAACTTACTGAGTCTTATTTGTATACAAACTAAGTTATACTTACAGGTAAAGTAGAGGATATGTATTTATAAGTGAAACATGCCGCATTGAATAGAGTTGTAGTTGGTAAAAATTAGGGCAAGTTAGAGAATATGCATCCTATTCTTAGCTAAACAAACAAAATTTGTAATCTGTCATGCCCAGCAAATAATATGTTCCTGTAAATCTGACATATGGTCTTTATTTTGTAGTATCAGTACAGCCATTGTGATGTCCTGGGTGTGTTTTATAAATGTTTCATATGATAAAAAAAAAAACAAAACACAAGTGGAGTTGTCTTTCTGAATCTGAATTACCTTAGTTAATATGTATTTTCAAGTTCTATTCATTTTCCTGCAAATTTCATTTCTCTTTATACCTGAGTAAAACTCTATTGTGTATATGTACCACATTATCCATTCATTATCCATAGGAATCAGAGTATTTTAGAAAAGGCTCAGGAAGCATATATCCAGATTCTGTTGTGGGAAATATTAAAAATATGAGAGAGCCTGTTCGTTCCTATGCTCAGGCTGGCAACTGGTGGGCCACAGCAGATCTCCCGCCAGGTGATCTCACTCTCTTAGCCCACCAACTCTCCGGAACTGAGTCCCTTGGAAGATCTCTGCCGCTAAGCTCACACAATAACTGCCTGCCCTACAGTCAGCTATCTCAACACCCAATTACCCGATAGCATGAAAACTCTTAAGCATATAGTTAGCCAGATTTAGGTATCAATAAAAACAGAATTTACATGATGCCAATACAATAATTTCAGAGCCAATTGATAATGATAAAAACTGCTCATCTAGATTAGATAACTTATTCCAAACTTCTAACCTTTATGATAACATAACCATCGGTGGCACTACGCCAGTTCACATCCACTGCCATCTTTCCTCTCCTCTCCTCCAAGACCTCTCTTCTGTGTAACTCTTAGCTCTGCCTCCCTGTTCCCTGTTAATCACAGGGCTCCTGTTGCCCTAATATAATTGGACAGGGAAAATTCTGGAACAAGATTCAATGAAGATTATAACTTTAAACATAGGCACATATGTGAAAATGAGTGTTTGTGGGTTCCAGGAAAGTATAGTAGAAAGTGGCCTGGAGAGAGGGCAAAAAGATCTTTATAGGGTTATGTAGAAGAACACATGACATAGAAGCAAACGGTGGGAGCACCATGAGTAAAAAGATTTAAGTATGAGGTGGACATTAGACTCAGGAGGATGGTGTGGAAAACTGTCAATCAAAACTATCAGTGTACTTAAAAGCCAGAAGAAAATCTGATGTTTGATAATCTACTCATAAATGAAATAAAATAAGGAGCTTAAAAGGAAATACCTTTTGCATATGGATAAATCTGTTCCAAGAAGCTATATATTATTAAATAAAAAACATACTCCCAAAGATAGACTCACTCCTTATGAGTTAATGGTCAAATAAATTCCCAAGATCACCAAACAGAACAAACAAATGCCAGTGCTCATGATCACCAACCAGAAGCAGAGAGTAAGCATTGCTGAAGACATCACACACTGGTTGCACAATATAAAACTCAAACTGAAAGTGTGCTTGAATCTTTTCTCCTGATGGCTAGCCCTAGTATGAGCTGGATGCTGCTATGCTAATTGCTATGGGAAAATGTTATCAAGAATCTCACTTAGCTATTAATCCTGTGAGCAACAACCACCCAGGTAGGCTAGATGAGCCCATTGATACAATAGTGGCATGTCTGTTATGAAAGCAACCAATGACTTTCTTAAACTTGAGGCCCACACACAGAAGAGAAACCATGTCTTGTACTGTAAACTCAGTTACTAGTCCACAACAGAGGAAGGCATAGGCCCTAGTAGAGAAGGGAATATTATTAGTTTGCTAAATATGCATGATATGCATGCAAAATTACATTCTAGATTACTACGCTATACCTTTAATGTTGTGCTACTGTAAGGTTTGAAACGAAAAGCTTTTTTTGAAATGGTCAAAATAACTGTAAAGACTCAAACTAGTCAAAATCCTAAGAATAAATTACAGTTGAATATCAAACCATAATAAATAGATCATCTGTACAAACTCTTATGAGGTTTGAGGAAATTCAAAGAGGCAGAACTAATGTAAGAGCTGACAGAAGAGGCTGTTGGAACATTGACATCAGGTCATGACATAGCTGTAAAACACTTAAACAAAAAGTATCAGTGATTAATGGCATAATATCTTCCCAAGATTGGACCTTTGAATCTTATATTATGAGCTTATGAGTCCCAACTGCAATCTGAATATATCTTAATAATGAAATGTTGACGGGGGAAAGACAAGACAAGTCTTCAGTGAAGTAGCCTTTAGTAAGCTTCTCATGCAACTGATAATGATTCTAATAAAATTCACTGGGCAAAAAAAGAAGAAAACAAGAAAGAGAGAGAGAGAGAGAGAGAGAGAGAGAGAGAGAGAGAGCACAGAACAGAAGAAAACAAGAACAAGAACAAAGAAAAGAAAAATATACAAAAAAAAAAAACCCTACCAAACAACAAAATAAAAACTTTACAAACTCACATGTGAAAAATAGTAATAGTAGTGGGATAGCTAGAAAGAAAAATGTATGAATAGAAGTTGTGGGGTCCAAGAGATAATGATGGGGTAAACATTATCAAAATATACTATGCATACATACGAACCAAAGAGTATACAGGGAGAGATCCATAGCTCCAGATACATATGTAGAAGATGATGGATGACCTTGTCTGGCATCAATGGGAGGGGAGTGTTCTGAATAGCTCTGGGGATATATGTATTCTGCTAATTCTGCCCTCCTGTGAGGGGCTTCAGACAAGGAGTGAGTTACACCTGTGACTTGTGAACCAATCCCCTAATGAATAAAGGAGCCAATCACTGGGTATGGGAGAGGGACTTCCAGGTCAGAAAGAGGAAGAGAGAGCAGGAGAGAGAGATGGTCCTTTTGGAATGAGACAGCATGTAGGTAAGATGGAGCTACTAGAGTCTCCAGGTATGGAAGATCCTCAAGGATTTGCCACCAGAGAAATCAGATTTTGATAAGGCTTGCAAGATTAGGTTTTAGATGTTGCACCCAGAGACCGAGTTACCATTATTTCTGAGCTATGTTTGTGTTGCGTTTTCCTTCACAAAGTGGCTCATCTGGGTTCCAGAGAGAAAGGTACAGTGGCAAAGTGTGAGTTTGCCTGATGTGCACCACAGAGGTCATGGGGGTATTTAAGCACGGGGCTGGCATGCTATTGACCTGCCAGTGGGAACCTAGTGAGCTGGGTAGAGAGATTATTCAGCTCTGACTCAGAGCTCCACAAGATAAAAGCAGCTCAGCCATTGCCTGCCAGTGCATGGCTGGACAGACTGACCAGGCTGAGAACAAGGGCATAGTGCAATATTCCTTCTTTTTTAATATTTCCTGCAACATCACCCAGAAAATGACACTCGATAAAAACTAGCAGTTAGTCAAAAATGTATTTGAGATCTTAAAATGCATGCCAACAGAAGTGTTTTAATGACAGATTACTTCGAGCATGCCTGATAAAAATGACAATTCACATGCCACTCTAATGTCAATTGTCTTTTATATTTTTATTAACCCAAATGTGGGAACAAACCTGGCTTGGTGGAAAGAAGCCCCACATGTCTGTCCCAGATGCTGCAGCTCTGGGTAGGACAGGAGACACTTGGGAAGTGGCCACACGTCTTCCCACACAGTCTGTCAGGCAGGTGGGGGCTGTAGGAAGCCTTTGGGGGCTCTGACCATGGGGGGGAGGGGGCCATTCTCGGGGAATGTGTGCAGGAGCCATCTCCATGGGTTCTTTAGCCTTGGGCACTGAGGTCACTGCAGGGTGCCTCAGACAGGCTAGCCGGAGCACAGCTGGGGTTCCCGCCGAGACAGGGTTTCAGCAGCTTGGGGCGCCAGACACACTGCTTAAGCTTGGGTGAATGAGTACAATCTGGGAGTGCTAGGAAGCCCTCTGTGAGAGATTAGATGTGGCTCCTTAATCAAGGGATCCTCACTTCCCATGGAGGATCCAGAAGAAGAGATAGTCCATAATTCTAAGACGTTTAATTTCATCGAGTGGAGTGCCCTGGATGGAATTGTACCTTGTGGCCTCTGGAAGATTCGAGGCAGATAAAGTAACTGGGAAGGGCATGGCTAAGTATTCAGGTGTCTCATTAACCCGGAGATGGCTTGGAGCTGTGTGGCACGCCTCTACCTGAGGAGGGGTGGTACGTGACCGTAACTGGAGACAAAAGCCTCCCAGGAGCATTGGCATAATGTTTTCCGGTCCCTTGTGGATTATTCCATGGGGTTGCCCAGATTTTATGCCTGTGCTCAACCAGGTGCCAGATTGCCTGTCACAGATCACTGTTCCACAAATTCCCCCTTTTTCTTTTTTACGGGAGAGGTCATTTGTAACGAAAATTTTGGGTGGGGTGGCAATATCAAAAGAAAACACTGTACAGGTTGGAATGGTAGCACATGTAAGCCAGAGGATAAGGAGGGTTAAGGCTGAGGGGCTGGGAAGGCAAGAGATCATTGAATCAATTAATTGCTCCATGGATGGTACAGTTTGAGGGTAATAACATCAGTTTAAAACAACATTTGATTAATCTAAATAGACATCACGGTTTCCTTACTATCATATAGCTTCCCCCATGTTCAGTAGCCATTTGGCTTTGGCAAGAGAGTTCATCTATAGCTGGAAAGTCTCATGTTTGTCCTCTGTGGGGCTGAGCACATGTTTCTGGATCTCAGCATGTGTCTCAGGAGTCTTCTGTCTGGAGGAAGGCAGCTTTGTAGTCACAGGCAGGTCCTAGGAGATGGCATTGTCTCCACTGGATCTGTGGCAGCAAGCTTCTTCAGGGATAAGCCTGTAGGATAATCACAGAGGAGCAGAATCCCAGCAGGGGGATGTCTGCATGGGGTGAATAGCAAGTTAAGCCTGTCAAGGTTTGCTTGGGAGCACATCATGGTCCTGGAAGGCATCTTTTAAGTCTGCTTTGGATAGCTGAAGAAGAAAAGTTTTGGGATTGGCAGTAACTGCGTGTAAAAGGAAACTGGTTGTTAATTAAGAATTGAAGAAATGGTGATCCACATAGTTGATTTGACCTGTGGGAGTAGATTAGGTGACTTTTCAACCTTAAAAGAAATCTTAAACAAGTTGGAAGATTTTTTTGGATATATATCATGAATGCTAGGGAGGAAAATAAACATTTAAATAAAGAATAAATAAAATTTTGAGTTGAGAAGCACAGAACACTGTTTCAGGTATTCCTGTTAGAGAGAACAAAGAGCGGTGTTTTTATTTGTCTTGGCCAGCTTTTGGCCGGCTAGGGGAGGTGGGGAAGGGCCACTGTGCCACGTGGCAGCTGGGTAGTCCCCGTTTCTTTTACTTAGCCTAAATGTAAAAGCAGAAGAAAGGCCAACCTTGAAAGAAAGAAAAAAAAAACTTAAAGGAAGAAACAGAGAGGCTTGATAGAACAGCCAGCACCAGAAGAGCAATGGCGCTGGGGGAAAGAAACTGGTCTCTTGGCCTGCAGGGACCTCAGGAAATGGCAGGTTAAGCCGCAGATGGAGGAAGCAAGGCACTTGGAGCCTGAGCTGCTGTGGAAAGCAGATCGATTAGTTAAACAGGAACCCTCACAGTGGAGACTGGGAGAAGGAAACTGACCAGGAACACTTGGAGTTGGAGAGAGAGAGAGAGAGAGAGAGAGAGAGAGAGAGAGAGAGAGAGAGAGAGAGAGAGAGAGAGATTAGAGGAAGGCCCATTTGTACTCATGGTCCTTAAGCGATCGGGAGTTTCAGTGTGGGTGGGTCACCAGCTGGGGGTGCATTTGAAGATGGGTTTTGCCCCACATTGTTGGTGACAAATGTTGGAAGGGAAGCCTTTGCAGGTCCTGCCTGTGGGTGGGGAGAGGGCCATTCTCACAGCTCCCACCTGCCCAACAGACTGTGTGGGAAGACAAGCGACCACTTCCCAAGTGTCTCCTGTCCCACCCAGAGCTGCAGTGTCTGGGACAGACACATGGGGCTTCTTTCTATGGTGCCAGGCTTGTTCCAACATCTGTGTTTGAAACCATTCATCATATAGTGATCTATAGTCAGCATAGACTGAATTTTACATTAAATTCAATTCTGTGCTTTGTTCAGCTAAAGGCATTATTCTTCACATCATTACAATTAATGAAATCTTACATGATTACAAAGAGTGGAAACAGTGATGTATTAATATTGCTTTCATTTTCTTATAAAATAAAGCCATAGCTCATAAAATTATCATAGCCAATTTGAGAATCTTTGTGAATATTAATACAAATCCTCAGGAATCTATTGATTCTCAAGTGAGAATTGGTCTTTTACTCTTTTAATATATCCAACTAAGAAAACTAAACCCATTTAAAAAACATGAATATAAGCTATTCAATGGGAAACTACAGTAATAACTGAGAACTTCCAAACACTCAACACTAATGCTTCATCAGGATATGAGGATATAATTGGCAATATTTATAAGATTATTTTTTCTCATAACAAATAGGTGTCTGTTTTAAATATCAAGAATTGTCAAATTAAGCCATCATAATCTTCATTAGTGCTATCATTCTTTAAACCAGTTTTCTTTCAGTTACAATAAGAACAAACTGATGTCCATTTCCCCATATGTTAATACATGGCTACAATAGAACTGTGCTGAAGATTTTTTTCTGAAATCTTATCTATATAACTTTCTGTACTTAAAATTGAAATAGCTTCTTCAGCTACTTTTCATTTAAAACCTATTATTCCCTATATCAAAAAATTATCTTCTAGTAGCAAATCACCCTTTCTCAAATAAGTTAGAATTTTATAAGAAAAAAGAACACAAAGAAAACAGTTAATACAATTCAACCTCATGTTCTGATCCATTCTCTATCTAATTGCTAGTAGATTAGACCAATTTTCTTTAAGTTCTATGTGTCAGCATGGATTTAAAGCACATATCTATCATATTGTATGTGACATTTAGAAGTCTGTAATCAGTGAGAAGATTAATGCAGTGCTTTATAATCTGAAAGATAAAAATTGAAAATTCCTAAATTACCACTTTTGTATTAATCAGAAAATAAAGATCCTTCAGAAATTTTACATCCAGTAGTATGTCTGTCTTTTATTGCCCAGCCCTAATCTAATGGCATATATTTCTCTGTAATAGCTTGTGTTTTTATATCTATCTGTATTTGTACCTTTTGAGCCCTTTAATTTTTGTGAGAAATGGATTAGCTATTATAGTTGCATCTAAAGATAACTACCCTGAGAAATATTACTAATCCAGACATTGAGAAAATTTTCTTTTATTTGTATTTTTACTTTATGAAAACAGAACAATGAGCAGACTAATCACAGTATATTTATCTTTCAAATATTGCATTTAATTGTATTATTCTGATTAATCAAAAAAAACAATTGAAGGTAGTTAGAATAATTTTTCATGATGGGTTTCTATTGTAGGATGAGCTGAGCTGAAAATGCTCTTCATGGTGAGTATTAGTGTTTGTTTTTCAATTATGATATTGCACAGTGTAAGTTCTACCCAAGTAGAGAGGACTTAATAGAAGCATGTTTACTTTTTACTGGAAAATCCTTTTTTATTTTAATCAGAACGGTGTTTTTCTATCAAATGGCCAGTTACAAAAAGTTATCTTTTCATATTGTATCTGTTCACATGTGGAAAGATACACACAAACTACAGGGTACAAACTTGTTGGCCTTATCCACTTCTGGTGGAAGAAAATGTCACAAGAAATCAAATATACAATAAACAGACTATCTGTCAGCTAGTGCATCAAGTCTAGGCCACTGCAATGACTGTGTTATCTTCCACATTTATTTCTTCTTGTTTTCGTCTTGACTTGGCCACTAGCACAATTATTCTTATCAGGAATAAACTAAGTGATAATTTGCTAAATAAGCTTATGGAATTGTGCACCAGAAGTGACTTTTTAAAAATGGGAGAAAAACTTTTACTCAAAATTGAGGGCTCCTTGTTAAGTTGGAATCATCGAGACTGCAGAATTAATGTTTAATGATAAAAAAGTGTAAAAGTGAAGTAATAAGAATAAGGGTGTGGATCAAACGGAGAATATGAAAAGGTCCTCACATTGTTATAAAAATAACTTTAAGGCATACTAGCAACTACAGTGTCCAAGTGATGAAGATTAAACCAATATTCAAACGTACATGTGTTTTTAAACATTAGTAATCAAAACATGTTCAGGGACATGCTGAGCTGGCATGCCTGCTCTTATTTGAGGTTTGGCTATTCAATTGAGAATATAATTCCTTCTTAAGGTTCATTGAAATACAGTTTATACAGTGCAGAGCAAAGGGGAGAGCAGATCCCCTGGCTGCCAATCATGTGTTCTTTTCCCAAAATGTATCTGAAAGGTTTTAATAGTCAACAAGATTTTTAAAATTTCTTTATTTTAAGCCTGCACAGATTTAAAATTAAAAATTCTCATGCTGTGCATATGTACCTTGCATACTTGATACTTGTTCTTTCAAGGTGTAAAGATACTTTGTCTTTCAATATTCTGAGTAACCTCTAGATTGAATTCAAGAGTGGTTGTACCAGTTTGCAATCCCACCAGCAATGGTGTTCCTCTTTGTCCACATTCTTACCCACATGTCTTGTCACCTGAGGTTTTGATCTTAGCCATTATGATTGGTGTAAAGTGGAATCTCAGAGTCATTTTGATTTGCATGTCCCTGATCACTAAGGACTTTGACTATTTCTTTAAGTGCTTCTCAGCACTTCGAGATTTCTCTGTTGTAAATTCTCTATTTAGTTCTATACCCCACTTATCAATTGGATTGTTGTTTGTTTTGGTTTTGGTTTTGTATTTTTGTTTTGTTTTGTTTTGCTTTTGAGATTACCTACTTGAATTCTTTATATATCTTGGATATTAGCCCTCTATTGGATGTGGGGTTAGTGAAGATTTTTTCCCAGTCTATAGATTGCCAATTTGTCCCATTGACTATGTCCTTTGCCTTACAGAAGCTCTTCAGTTTCATGAGGGCCCATTTATCAATTCTTTATCTTAGAGCCTGAGACACTGAAGTTCTGTTTAGGAAATTTCCACCCATGCTAATAAGTTCAGGTTCTTGACCACTTTCTCTTCTATTAGATTAAGTGTATCTGGTTTTATATTGAGGTCTTTGATGCACTTAGACCTGAGCTTTGTGAAAGGTGACAGCTATATCACTCTTGAGCATATACCCAAAAGTTGTCCCACCATGCCACAGGGGCACGTGCACCACAATGTTCATAGTGTCCTTATTTGTGATAGCCAGAAGCTTGAAACAACCCAGATGTCCCACAACAGAAGAATGGATACAGAAAATGTGGTTCATTTACACAATGGAAAATTATTAGGCTATTAAAAAGGAGGACATCATTAGTTTTGCTGGTAAATGGATGGAACTAGAAAATATCATCCTTAGTGAGGTAACTCAGACCTAGAAGGACATGCATGGTATGTGCTAATTAATCAAAAAAAAAAATACAGCATACCCAGGATACAATCCACAGAACTCAAGAAGGTTAATAAGATGAAGGGCCCAAGTAAGGATGCTTCATTCCCACTTGGGAGAGAGAAGGAAGGAATCATGGTGGCAGAGAGAATGAGGGAATTGAGTGGGAGAGGGGAAGGGAGGGGAAAAGAGGAACATGATCAGGTATTGGAAGTGGAATGGGATTGAAGCCCTGAGGGCCAGCAGAAAAAATGGAAATAGGCAACCTCAGGAGGTAGGAGGTGGGGGACCCTCTAGAATGTACCAGAGACCTGGGAGGTGAGAGACTCTCAGGACTCAAAGGGAGGTACCTTAGATGAAGTGTGCGACAGTGGGGAGAGGGAACTTGTAGAGTCTACTTCCAGTAGCAAGACAGGACTTCGCGGGGCAGTGGTGGCGCACGCCTTTAAACCCAGCACTTGGGAGGCAGAGGCAGGTGGATTTCTGAGTTCAAGGCCAGCCTGGTCTACAGAGTGAGTTCGAGGACAGCCAGGACTATACAGAGAAACCCTGTCTCGAAAAACCAAAAAAAGAAAGGAAAAGAAAAAAAAGAAAGAAAGAAAGGGCATCAAGTAGAGGGATGGGGTTGCCACCCCACAGTCAAAAACTCTGACCCAGAATTGCCCCTGTCTAAAAGAACTACAGGAACAAAAATGGAGAAGAGCCTGAGGGAAAGGAGGTCCAGTGACAGGCCCAAAGTGGGATCAAGATCAGGGGAAGGCTCCAAGGCCCGACATTATTATTGATGTTATGGTGTGCTTACAGACGTGAGCCAGTATGGCTGCCCTCAGAGAGGACCAACAAGCAGTTGACTGAGACAGATAACAATCAATGGACTAAAGTCGGGGGACTCCAGTGGTTGAATTAGGGAAAGGCTGGAAGAAGCTGAGGAGAAGGACGACCCCATACAAAGACCAGCAGTTTCAACTAACCCGGACCCCTGAGATCCCTCACACACTGAGCAACCAACCAGGCAGCCTACACTAGCTGGTCCAAGGACGCTGACACATATATAGCAGATGACTGCCTGGTCTGGCCTCAGTGAGAGAAGATATGCTTAACCTTTGAGAGACATGTGGCTCCAGGGAGTGGGGAGGCCTGGCGGGTTGGGGGTTAGGGGTGGGGTGGGGTGGGAGGTGTGGGCATCCTCTTGAAGATTGTGGAGGAGGAATGGGGTGAGGAACTGTCAAAAGGCAGACCTGGAGGGGGATAAATCCTGGACTGTAAAAAACGATTAAAGATGATAATAATAATAATAATAATAATAATAATAATAATAATAATAATAAAGTAGCTTTGTCTTGAACTTCCTTTGCAATTAAAATTGATCTCAAGCTGGGCAGTGGTGGCACACGCCTTTAATCCCAGCACTTGAGAGGCACAGGCAGGTACATTTGTGAGTTCAAAGCCAGCCTGGTCTACAGAGTGAGTTCCAGGACAGCCAGGGCGATTCAGAAAAGCCCTATCTCGAAAAACAAAAAAAAAATAAAAATAAAAATAAAATAAAAAAGTTGATGTCAGAATTATAAACAGTTGACTTAATGGAATAATTTTTATGATTAATGAATGTGATTGGAAATAAGTAGAAAAAATAAAAGTTGATATTTCAACTCTTGTATTTCAACTTAATACAACTTGTATGCTTCAACTTTGAAGCATACAAGTTGTATTAAGTACCTGGTTTTGGTCTTTAATTAGTAGATATAATAGAATTCTGTATTTTTAGATAGTAGTACTTTACTCAAATTTACTATTTAACAAAATATGTTCTGTGACATTATATCACCTACATATAATTGTTATTGTAATACGCATCATTCTAAGTAAATAATTTTCTCTGAAACAAAAAGGCTAACATTATTAAAAGAAAGATATTATACCTAAAGAGAACTATCCAAATAAATAAAATTAAGCTATCCTTGTTTGATGTGGCTTTGTTCTTTTGAAACACAGCTTTGCTCCATGATCCATGCTGACCTGAGGTCCATATTCTCCTGATTCAGCCTCTCAAATGCTGGTTTTACAGGTGTTATTATCATGCACAAACAACATTTTCTTAAATGTTTTCAATCTTTGATCCAGAGATCAGATTCCATCCGTCATGAAGTGTATGTTTTCACAGACTGTATATTGATGATGATTTGGACTGTTTTTCTTAGTTCACGATGAAGGTAATTAAATAAGAAATTGAGGGAAATTACAAGGAACAAAATAATCATTTTATTTTGTTTTCAGGAACACATAATCACTATATTATCTGATTCAGGAGCTAGCACAGTATCAAATACATAACTTTTGGAATCCACTGCACAATGCAAGTGTATTAGGTACATCAAGACTTGTCAGTAGTTTAGAAAAGCAAGTGAGAGGCGAGGTTGCATGGCATAAAGCAGATATTTGTGTATGGATCTCTAAGCCTCAAGGAGGTGAAGAGACATAGTTGAAAATATCTGATTCATTTGCCCATTCTTTGCACCTTCTGCAAAATAGGAAGTTCAAATCTAGATGGCTGTTATTCTTCAGGTCCCTAACTCCATCATAGTTATTAGCAGGATGTGCAAGTTTTGCCTGTTATGTTTTAACTTTGTGTCATTTGACGCTGTCATCTGTAAAATGAATCACAGGCATTTTCATTCCACAGTATACTCTTGCATCCTCTTCTCAGTCCCAGCTGAAATTCTTCTTCCCAACATAACCTTCAACTGTCATGGCTCCCTTTGTTCATGATCCACTAAGTTGCTCTTTTTTAATTTTATACTTTTATTTAGTTGTATTTTTACAATAAAATTTTAAAAATCTTTGTATGTATTCATACAAATGTTTATGTGAATTATTGATAATTTCTACAGTTATTTTTAGGTATTTAACCTTTCTTTTTCATTTTAATTTTTTATAATAATGTCTTCATTTCTAGTCTTTTTTGTGTTTTCAGATTTGGAATACTGAATAAACTTATTGATCACAATTCTAGGCAGCGTAGAACTGAGATCTTTGTTATATATCATAGACTAAAACATGTACAGTGTACCAGTGGGTGAAATAACACAATCCTTAGTTCAGTGTAGTAATTAAATGTTTTTATAGACATTAACTTACTGTTTCATGATTGGCACTGTATTATGAGCATATTAATCACCTATTACAGTTTCTTAGTCTCTCCTACTTGTAGAGATCTCCTTTCTGATCCACTAAGTTTAGCAGAGTTTCTTATTCAAGCCTGTGTGGAATGGTATGTTTTGGAGCAAGAACCACCTACCAGTGGCTACACTAATGAAGAAAATGGCAAGCCCCCTCCTGAAACAACAACTAATTGTCAATAGTTCCTCAAGAAGGATTCAGGTTTCCCCAGCTGTGCTCAAATGTTGAGAAGTTCTTATCAGTTAATTATAGTTGACATGAGTTCATGTGTCATATCATGTCCACTAAACCATTCTTTGTTTGTCATTTCCAATAAGGGACTTGGTTGTTTTCCAGTGTCTAGATAAAAATATGTAAGTGCATTATTCTCTGAAATCAATTAACCTGAAATTACATTCTATAATCGACTCTTTCTTATATTAATAACCTCAAGATAGAAAGTACATGAGAGCTGAATGGACTGAATTGTTGTTGTTGTTGTTGTTGTTGTTGTTGTTGTTTGCCTTAATCTGAGTGAAATGCACACCATTCCTAAGTCTGCCCTTACTGTTAGACTTTAAAGTTAGAATAAATAAACTGGCAATGATTCTATGTTTAGAATCATTGACACAGATTAAAGAAGTTGAGAGGAAGACCTGTCCAGGGGAAGTCAAGGGTGAGATATATATGATATTTCCAAAAATATATACAATTAAAAAAAAAACTTCCAGGTATAAATGTTTTTTTAAAAAATCTATATTTCCTAACTAGACACAAAAATATTACAAATGTTGTTTAGCAAGCAAAACAGCATATTAATAGATGTTTGTCCTTTAAAAATGTTAGATCTTTAACTAAACACTAATTAGTATTCATTTCAAATTAGACTATACTTGTTTCATAAGCACTTGCAAAACCTAAGTGTACAAGGAAAGTAAATATTAATAACACCGGAGTTTCCCATATAAATTTTGGTAAAAACCTACTTAGAAATCTAAAAAATGACACAATTTGAAGCAATTTGAGATGATTAACTTAAAGATATTTCTTAATTATTTATATAGATGTGAAAATGTCACATGAAAAGCATTTTATTTTACACTAACCTTAATTTTTTAATAACAATGAGTTAAATGTATTGTTTTAATAAATGCTACTACACTTAAAAATGTAGTTGTTTTTTGTTTTTTTTTTAATTTAAAGTATCTTAAATCATGTGTTGTGACTAAAATGAGTTCTAAGGGGACTTCTGATTCAGTCCGCATTCCTGTCCTAAAGGACATCTGAGAGTCTGAGCAGTCAGAACAGCAATCAGTAACGACTTTTCCTTCAGAGCCACTCAGCCCCTCCCTAGTCCTCTCACATTCTCCCTTGGCCATGCAGAGTCCAATTTCATTCCTGCTAGGGACAGAACGTCTGTAAATCCTTAGATGCCTGGGGTCTCCATTCGGCACACGATAGAACTTCAAACTTCTAAAGCTTGCTTAAACAAGTAATGCAAATCAAGCTCTAAGTTTGGAAATAATATAGTTTTAAAAAAGAACAATCCTTGTTTTAGTCCCTGGGAGCTCTGAGGGTCTGAATAGTTGATATTGTTGTTCTTCCTGTGAGGGTGCAATCCCCTTCAGCTCCTTCAGTCCTTCCCCTAACTCCTCCTTTGGGGTCCCAGTGCACAGTCTAATGATTGGCTGCGAACATCCACAGCTGTATTGGTCAGGCTCTGACCGAATCTCTCAGGAGACAGCTATGTCAGACTCCTGTCAACAAGACCTTCATGGCATCAGCAATAGTGTGCGGGTTTGGTGTCTGCACATGGGATGGATCCCTAGGTGGGTGGGTAAGGGAGCACCCTCATAGAGACAAGGGGAGGGGAGATGGGATGGAGGGTTGCAGAGGCAAAACACGGAAGGGGGACAGCATTTAAAATGTAAATAAAAATAACCAATAATAAAACAAATGTAGAAATTAAATAGAATGATATTTTTTAAAAAAATCTTTGTTTTCGTCCTCTCTAAAGTACATTTGTAGTGAAGACATACAGAACACAAGTTATTAACCAAAATATTGTTTTAATGTGGTTTAGGTCACAAGAAAAGGGTGGATAAAGATTGCTTTGAGCAGGACGTTCATGAGCCTCATCTGAAATCATCATTTTTCCCTAACACTCTATGAAGCAGCCCCACAAAATGTTGTTTTAATTGTATATATTCACACAACAAGATAGTAGATAGATGCAGACCAGGGCCACCACCATAAAACTGTTCACCAAGTCCTCTTGTAGATCAAAGCTCACAAGGTTTGTGATGCATAAAATTACTATGGAATGTTATGGTAAAATAGAGCAATTATATGAGCAATATAAATGTATGCAGATGTCACACGAAAAATTAACAAAATTATATACTGATGTTTTAGTGGAAATGTGCTGTGAACACTCACTCCATCTTGATCTCAAATTATTGCCACAAAACTGTTTGATGCTCAAACAAAGGTCACCGATCTTAGGGGTGTGCCTGCCATATTACACATCTGCAGGCCCGTGAGTTTACCAAGCATTCTGAATCCCACCAGGAGACTATATATATTATAGCATTACCATCATTGCTCTTTGCCACTATGTAAAGAAAAGTATAACATTATTATACAACCCCGTATACTTGTGCTTGAATAAATTATTTCTAAATTCTAAAACTACTAAAAATTCTAAAACTACTAAAAATATTTTGGTGACTATGACATACATATATATGTACATACATATATATTTGATTTTTAATCCAGTTATATTGGTATTTATGATTAATATTGCAGTTACTTGGTTAAAATACAAACATTTTTAGGCCTGATATTCATTATTTGGTGGTGATGTGAATCTCATTTTAATTATGTATTTATACATCGTGAGGCATGGATTTCATTTCCTGTGTTATTTGATTACTGTCACCTCTAATGCACTGGTGAAAATAAGTTAAGGGATAATATTAGAATGTTGAATTGTAATTTAGTGTAGTTAGCCATTCTTTTATATTTATGGGACCCTTTTTTTCTTTGAAATGTCTATACTTGTTTTCTGCCTGCTTTAATTTAAATTTCTGAAATAAAGTGTATGAAATTCTTCTTTATGCATTAAAGTTAATGTTTTGCCAGTTGTTACATTTAAAATATGGTCTAGTTTCTCATTTGAGTTTTGCAGTATGATTGAAAAATTTAATTCCGTACCCATATCTTTTCTTATTAATTTGAGTATCAGTCACATTGATAAAATGCTATATGTATTTTCTTCAATATTTTCATTATGTCTATATTACTTAATGAAGTATATTTATATTTTATAATATATTATATTATTATAATTTCATATATTACAAAAATAATGGAACAACATCTGTGGCTAGAATACCTAGAGATTAATGATTAAAAATGTTTCCACTTTTTTCTCTCTTTTTCTCTCTCTCCTTCTCTCTCTCTCTCTCTCTCCCTCCATCTCTTTGTCTCTTTCCTTTTCTCACTCATACAGATATTTTTATAATTATACCACATGCTAGGGTCAAATTTCATTTGAGATTGATCATTAAGCTGATTGTCAATTTTGTTATAAATGTGCATTTTAGAAATCTGATAGGCATTGCAAGCAGGAACCAATAATTTTTTATACCATTATTCTAATGATTTCAGTTTTTTGTCATACAGAATTTTAAAGAAAATGTGGTCAAAATTAAAATATGCAAAGAACTTTTAACTTGAAATTTATTTCAATGGATAAATTAGCTTGGAAGAGTGATTACTCTGTAATTTTATAGTATAATTTGCCTTCACACTATCTTATTTCCATCAATAAACATGTAATGTCTCATTAGTCCAGTCTCATTTGAAGATGCTCAGTAAAGTTTTACAATTATCTTCCTAGCATAACCACGGCCACCTGCTGCAGTTGCTTAGCAGTGTGTGCTTCCAAATGGATGGCGAGGCTAATGTTTGTGCCCAACAGTCTATAGATATCTCCCCTCCTCAGCTCTAGCTATGGAGGGTTTAGGAGGTGTTTGTATAACTTGAAAATTTCTGCTGCCTGTAAGAGTTAGACATAGCTCCTGAAAAGGCCATCCCCTAGTCAGGAAGTTTTAGAACAATGTCAAATAAGTTTTTTTGTACTGTTTTGTTTTGTTGTGTTATGTTATGTTATGTTATGTTATGTTATGTTATGTTATGTTATGTTAAGTTATGTCAGCAGAAATCTACCTTCAAATCTGTACAGGATAGGAGAAGAAGAAGACAATGATGAAGAAGAAGAAAGAGGAGGAGGAGGAGGAGGAGGAGGAGGAGGAGGAGGAGGAGGAGGAGGAGAGAAGGAAGGAAGGAAGGAAGGAAGGAAGGAAGGAAGGAAGGAAGGAAGGAAGGAAGGAAGGAAGGAAGAAAGGAAGGAAGGAAGGAAGGAAGGAAAGAAGGAAGGAAAGAAGGAAGGAAGGAAGGAAGAATGCTTAGAGCAGGTTTAAATCAACCCTTTAAAATCAAGTGTATTTTCAAAATACACTTGTGTAGGAATAGGAACCCTGACTAAGACAGTGAGTATTCTTTTGTATTTGAATATACATTGTAAGCTTCTAGTCAGAGATTCCAGCCTCTAGGAAGTCAGGGACGATTATGCAACATGTAGATTTAGAAACTTCTTTGTGCTGGATACTGACCATAAAATGTCAGTGAGTCACTCAGAACCTTTCACAAATGACCAACACTGAATTTTTGGGATTTTCTACGATTTTCACTCTTCTCTGAAGACTCCATAAACTGTCTTGAGTCATGCATCAACGTTCAGTTTCACTAACACTAGGAAATCTGTCAAGTCCAGTCAGGCTCCCATTCTCTATGTGTAGTCTGACTTCTGGATTAAACAGCAGTTCCATGGAAAGAACTACTGTGCCTTTTCTTCTTTCACATCTACTAGCTCAGCATCTTGCACATGAAATGATCTCAATAAATAATTTGTAAATCAATTCGGCATCTCTATTTCTTTTCCCTGCAGTTAATTATTAATATTTTAGTTACTCTACTTCCAACAAAGACAGTTAACTGATCCCATATTAATGGGACACAAAGCCCTTTATTTTTCAACTGCTAAGATATTTTACAATTTGTGGATACGTTTACAGAAGTTACAAAAGGGAAAAAATGACTTACATATAGATGTATAATGACTTCTGTAGATATTTCTTGCTTTATTCATCTCTGTGTAAAATGCAAAAGGTTATTTAAAAATTGAAAAAATATTCTAGACCCATCAATTTGGAAAAAAAAACATTTCAAAGGAAAAAGAAAGAATATGGAACTAAGTACACAATGAAATTTATTTGCATGTTCAGCAAGATGGCTTAGTTGACAAAGTCACTTGCCATCAAGCCTAATGACCTGAGTTTGATCCCTAACCACAAGGTAGAAGCACAGAACCAAGAATCCAAATTGTGTACTGATATCCACCTTTGATGCAGTTCCCCTTCCAAACAAGTTAATACAGTTAAAATTAAAAAATAACAAAGATTGTTTTGCAAAAGAGAAAAATTGGATTACCTTTTCTTATAGGCCAAAACTTCAGTGCCACCACTTTGTTGCAGTACTCTACACCCTTAATGTGTCTTCAAATTTACCATGTCACATTATCTTAGTTGGCAATTCACTCAAACATGCTGAGCATCCAAGTGCCTAATGCATGCTTAACAAGAAATAGGTGCTTTTCCTTAAAACTGCCTTACTGAGGCATGCCTACCGACCATGAAACCCAACATGCAAATTACACAGTGTTGTGATATATTGACAGAACTTTGTAATTACCATGACAGTCTAATTTTAGGACATATTCGTTGTTTCAAAAAGTTACTTCATTAGTTGTTTCCTATCCTACCTACTGTGAGCATTTTATATAATGCAATAATAAAATATATACATCTTTATACCTGAGTATTTCCGCTTACCACAGTATCAGCACAGTAGCATGTTTCAGTGTTCACACTATTGTTATGACTCCTTGTGTGGCCGCTCAGCCTTTTGTTTCACTGTGTATCATCTTATTCAATGTTTGATAATACTTTCCATGTAGGCCTGCCATGAATAATTTTGCTTTGAACCATTGCATCTATGTTCTGCTAGTCATTTATAAGTCTAAGGAACAGAATTACCTTATTAGATAATACATTTATATTTAACACTTTCAGAAAGTACTAAACTCTGTCCCAAAGCAGTTGAACCATTCTGTATTTCCAGCAGCAATGCATGAGCGGACCCATTTCTCTGCACTCTTGCTGCCTCACATTGTTGTCTATTTTTTGAATTGTCAGGATAGACAGGGATATTTAATTGTGTTTCAGTTCACAAATCCCTAAGGAATAAAGACTTTGACCATCTTTTCAACGCCATAGTTGACTCTTTTACCATTTCACACAAGTGCTTGCAGAACTATTTTATTCATATTGCTAAGGTTTAAGATGCTTTTGTATACAAGTCCCTCGTCACCTAAGTGGATGACAAACATAATCTTCTCATGTATTTCAGTAATGTTCTTCACATCACAAATCTTTGTGATGCTCATGAATTTCAGGCTCATCAGTTTTGTTTTGTGTTTTTTCAATATCATAAATATCTGCTTCTGTGGCTCATCCTGAATCACTTGCACTTATCACCAGATTTATAAGCAGTTGTCAACTTCTACAAGAAACCAGAAAGAATTCTAGCTTGCAGCTTTCTCAGGCCGTGGATAAAACTGCAGAATATTGCCCTCTTAAAGTGAACTCTTTTTGATCTATAAAGAGATCTCTTGATTCTTGTAGAACATTAATTTTTATCAACAATCGTTTCTAATTTTCAGCTTAAAATGTTCACTACATTTATTAAAATTTATTTCTAGTTTTTAAAAATTCTTCTTGGGGTTTTTTTTGTAAATGAGTTTGTTTCTTAATTTAATCTCTTTGTTTATTGAAAAGTATACATAAATTTAACTGATTTGATAACTTCTATATATTAAAAACATTTGACACATTTATCACCTTATGTTCTGTATTTGAGGAGGTAGACCTCTTAACATTTTCTGTCTACACATTTATATCATCTGTGAACATAGATACTTTTACATCTTCTGTTCTGATATATATATGATTTTCATTTCCTTTCCTTGCTATTACTTGTTTCTTCTCAAACACTGTGTTTTACTGTATTGATAAGTATTCTACGTTGATAAGACACAAAAACAACACTCATCCCTAAATCACTAAAATTAGAAGCAAATTTTTGCAAATATAGGAAAAGAGATCACAATTATGAAAAAATATATTTAGAAAGCATGTTGTCGATAAATAAATATACATCTTAAGTTTAAAAAATTTCCACCTACCAGTAAATTTTGAGTTTTTATGAAAGATAACTTTTCATAAAAAACCAAATCTGTGCAACCTTAGAAATTCAAGGGAAAAGTATAATGGAATATATTATAAATTTTTGTTTTTATTATTTTCATTTATTTATAAGTGGATGAATAAATGCCATATATTTTAGGGTGCCGGGCAGTCATAAGAGATCATTAGAACTCCTGGAATTACAGTTATCAGCAGTTATGACCTACCATGTGTCATTGTAGCTGAGTTCAGGCTGTCTGCAAGTGCTTTAACCACTGACCTAGCTCTCCAGACCCTGACAAAACATAATGGGATATGTTATAAAAGTCATGATATTGACAAAATTTGTATACTAGGAATAAATAAATACATGCATCAAATGGGAAGGACAAACATTAAGAGAAGCACTGAGGATTAAACTGTGACCCTTTGAAAAAACTCTGGAAAATAGTGTGTTATCAGCACTCTAAGAATAGGAGTGTGTACTCATCACAACCTGAAATTTTCTCAATATCCTGAGATCTTTTCCAGGAAAAGGAAGAAAGAAAAATCATCAGGATAATGAAAAAGGGGAGACAAAAGAGCAAATCTAGTATGTTGTAGATAGAATAAATAAGACTACATTTTGCTCTTTGAATAATAGTACACACATAATTATGATAATAAAATTAACTATATGCTTATCTGTGCAGTGAGTTTTAATTATTATGTTAAAGGAAGTGTATAAATCACCAAAGAATAAGTAATGTGACTTCAGAAGCTTTTTCAAAAAGTAAATGAAAAAATATATTATTTAAGGATATATACATATATTATAAAAAATATAACATTAAAACGAGGAAATGATAAATACAAACTTCAAGGAAATTGTTAGAAAACATCAGCAATGATCAATTTTTAAGCTACTCGGTGATTTTCTCATGTAAATAATTAAAGAATTTATTTTAATAACATATAACTTTATGACTGCTGGTATAAATTGTTTACATGAAACATTTTGTCATTTAAAGACAGAAATTAACAAAACATATTTCAATGTAATAATGAAATTTTTACTTTAACTTCACCATGTAAATATTCTTCCATACTCAATATTATACAGATGTCTTAGTCTTCTTAGCCTACACTGGTACAGAAGTCGAGCATCATAGTGGTACCTCACAGGCTAGGATTAAGTTTTAAATTATAAGACAGAAGAGAACATCTCCAGAAGTACCTTGGTACTCCCTGTCTTTCACCAACTAGTAATACTTGAAAGGAAAAAGTTACACATATGAGAGTAATTGAACAAAGAAAATACAAGTTGACATTAAAGACATTCCTGCTTTAGGAAATTTAAGCAAACCCTTAGTTCATTCATTTTCCTTTTCTGTTAATAAAATAAGACACATGATACCACACCAACATAGAAGAGGAAAGGCTTTACTTCATTAGACAGGTTACAGCCCATCATCAAGGGATGTCAGAAAACACGGAGGGACAACTGCATGCTGTCTCAATTGCAGGCTATTAAGTTTACCTGGATTTCTTATACAGCCCTGAAACTCTCATCCAGGAATGATGATGTTTAAAGGGGGCTGTGCCCTCCTTCATCAATTAAGACTCAAGACATTCCCCCCCACAGTCATGCCTACATGGCAATCATATTTAGAGGACTCCTTAATCACAGTTTTTCTCTCAAATAATATTAGGCTATGTCAGTGGATAATTAAAGGTAACAAAAACACAAAACAACTTTCATCCATGTTTTATCACTATCTGTCTGTCTGTCTATCTGTCTATTTATCTATCATCTCTCATTTTCTCTTTCTTACTCCCACATCACCATGTGTGTATCTTTCTATGCCTTATCTATCACTATCTCTATCTCTATCTCTATCTCTATCTCTATCTCTATCTCTATCTTTATCTCTATATCTATCTCCCAATTCATGTAACGAATCTTAGAATATTTAGCTTTGCAGATATCATGTTATAGCTATCTGATGGAAACCACTGTCCAAACATAAAATCAGTGTGATCAAGCTTAAAATAAAATGCCTTCTTAGATAGGTAATTTTTATGTAAAGCGTTCACTAAATTGATTCAATTTACTTTTTTTACAGGTATCTAAGTCGTTTATTACATAGGAAGCAGAAAACTTTAAAACTCCTGTCATAAAGTTTCTATTGCAGAAATGCAAACAATTTGTATTTACCTTCTCTATTATCCCTCATCCTTAAGAAAAAAATATTTCAGTATGCTATGCTTGGAAGCAATATAACTACATTTCAGGGAGTACATAAAACTATTCCAAAAATGTTTGTTGGGAAGGTTTCACATTTTCTATGCTAAAATTTAGCTAAGTCAGCTTTCAGTAATATGCTGCTTTCCTATCCTCCTCTTCTCTGTGATACATTACCACTTTCCTTTCCTTTTCCAAAGTCTTAAACAATCACATAGTTGGTGTCTGAATTGGCTTCATTCTATAGCTTTGAATAATCTTCCTTCTTATTTAAATTTGTCCTCCATTGTTGGTAAGATTGCAAGCTGGTACAACCACTCTGGAAATCAGTTTGGCAGACCCTCAGAAAAATGGACATAATACTACCTGAGGACCCAGCTATACCACTCCTGGGCATATACCCAGAAGATGCTCCAACATGTATTAAAGACACATGCTCCACTATGTTCATAGCAGC
>CM052700.1:108580179-108610056 GCA_028551405.1 Uromys caudimaculatus
AACCCAGATGTCCCTCAGCAGAGGAATGGATACAGAAAACGTGGTACATTTACACAATGGAGTACTACTCAGCTATTAAAAACAGTGACTTAATGAAATTTGCAGGCAAATGGATGGAACTTGAAAATATCATCCTGAGCGAGGTAACTCAGTCACAAAAGAAGGAACATGGTATGTACTCACTGATAAGTGGATATTAGCCCAAAAGTTTGGAATACCCAAATTTCACTTTACAGTAACCCCTGGACTGAGAGTAAGATCCCAGATGGAGGAGATGGAGAAGGGACTGAAGGAGCTGAGGGAGTCTGTAGCCCCATGGAGGGAGCAACAGTGTCAACTGGCCTGACCCCCCTTCCCAGTCCTCCTGGAGGCTGGACCACCAACTAAAGAATACACATCGAGGGACCCATGGCTCGGACCACATATGTGGCAGAGGAGGGTCTTGTTACCTATCAGGGGGAGGAGAGGCCCCAGTAAAGGGGAATGTCAAGGTGGGAATATGGGAGTGGGCGGGCGGGTGGATGGGAGGTGGAATTCCCTCATAGAGGTGGGGAAGGGGGGAGGGGATAGGTGGTTTCCAAAGAGGAGACCTAGAAAGGGGGAAACATTGGAAATGTAAATAAAGTATCAAAATAAATAAATAAATAAATAAATAAATAAATAAATAAATAAATAAATAATTTGTCCAGTGGAAGCTCATAAAGCAGTATACTTTTGATATGTAGGTTATGCCTCTTTTAAAAAACAGTCATTTGTAAATACGGTTTCAAAAAAAGCAAAGTGGTGATTTTTTTCACTGTACAAAGAACATGCTTATTATGGAGATTTTCCTACAGTACTTATATTGTTATTTAATTCCTAGACAATCCCTCTGTCAGTTTGCAAATCCAGCACCAAAAGCATTTGTGGGGAACGTTTAACCACTACGCTCTTTTCCCAGCTCTCATTTTAATTTATAGAATGATGACTGTTTCAAATCTAGAACAGATAGCTTTTAAACCACACATATTTTCCATTTCCAAGTACAAACCAGAACACTGTCACTAGAAGTTATTCCTTCTATTTCATTGGGGCAATCATAGTATTTACAACTACACAGAATTCTACTTTTTAACCTCTTTCCTTAAAGCCATGTATTTTTGCTGTTTTCTAATTTCCTTCCCAAAGTATTCTCTCTCTCTCTCTCTCTCTCTCTCTCTCTCTCTCTCTCTCTCTCTCTGTCTCTCTCTCTCTCTCTCGATGATAGAAACAAAGAAAGAGAGAGAGAGAGAGAGAGAGAGAGAGAGTGAGAGAGAGAGAAAGAAAGATGATATATCCATACCTATATAGAATATAGAGAAAATAGATGATAGATAGATAGATAGATAGATAGATAGATAGATAGATAGATAGATAGATAGATAGATAGATAGATAGATTTGCTGTCATACAGTATGGATCAAAATGCATTCAGCTTTGGTATATACTTTATGCTGCTTATGTTGCCTGTAAAAATCTAAAAGATTTTTCATTACAGAAGTATCCCAACTTTAGTTATAAATTCAACATTTTTCAGCACAAACTTCCTGTTCCAGTTTGAGGAACTTATTATCTTTGCAACCATATAAATTTTCTTCTATCTTTTAAAGAAAGTTTGATAAAACTGTTCTTTAGATGTCCACTTAGGCAAACAATGTTCCCACTAGATAACACTCAATAGAATTATATATATAGCACTCTCTAGTTTTCACAGACTAATGGTCATCACTACTAGCAGTGTCCTAGATAACCCCCAGGGGGTAGAATCTATTAAAAAAAAAAACAATACATGAAACAATTGGTAAGGATGCTGCTTCAACAGCACGAGTGTCTCAATTTCTTAATAAACTTAATATGTTATATAATGCCCTCTTTCTCCTCTCAGCAATAATCCTTATAAGCTGTAATGTGTTTTTATACCTGCAAAGCTGATGTTACAGTTGGTAGTTGTCAATTGGAGCTTGCTAGTGTACAAAGTCAAGAAGCCTCTCCAGAATTGAACTGCGATTTTAGTTTCATAAGCACTCTACTTTATTGCCATTGAAATTACATTAGGGAAATCAGTGTGGAAACTGGGACTAGCTGTGTTGTATTCATTACAATTGAAAGAAAGAATTAAAAAAGAACTTCCATAAGAATTTAAATATTGTATAGTTTAATATTATGCAGCCCTCAAGCTTAAAATCCATTTTATGTGTATGAATCTTAAGAGAAAATAAAGAATAGCCTCCATGTACTCTGAAGAAGCACTATAATAAAATCCATGAATAAAATTCAAAGACAATTTCTGTTTTGAAAGTCAAAAGCACTTAGGTTTTGCAACATTCCATGAATCAGTAAGTGATAGGATAATAAGATGTTGACTTAGCCTAAGGACATACTACAAAAATCCAGTGTAAAAATGAAAACATAATTTTAGATATTAATAAATTTCAATTTACTGTTTTGTTCTAATAATTATATATATATATATATATATATATATATATATATATATATATACTTGAAATGTACTTACATTATAAGGGTTATCATAATGAAAAATTCAATTAAGCTATCAATAAATTAATTAGAAAATAGCTAATTCCTGTTGTGCAGGCTAGTTTATAAATCATAGCATTCAACTTGATATGGTATGTACATCAAAGAAACTAGGTTGAAAGTATTTTGGTGCTTAACCAGACAAAATCAATTTATCTCCAATTTTACTCTGATATAGACATTAACAAAGCTACATATGTCCACATGAAGGTAAAGACTAGATGATAAAAGCTTTAGCAATTCTGTGTGGTTTATTAAAATGATACTAAAATTTTAATGTACTTCTCCATTTCATAGCTAAACACATAAAAATCTGTATTTTTTTCTTTTATATCTAGGGTCTACATTTATTTCCATTTTGAGCCTCACATATTGAAATGACACTTAAATGTGTATTCATTAAAATATTTGTTCCTTGATATTACACCAGCAATCTGTGAAGCCTGGAAGGAGTCATTATCCCTAAAAAAAGAGAATTATACTGTTTTGTAAGATTTTTATGGGAGTCTGCAAAATACATCCAATAGAGTCTCTGACTGCCCATATTATAAAAACTGCTTATAATAAAATTGGGCATTACTTTGGTCATTAGAGCGAATGTTCAGAAGAGTTTGGGTATTCCTCTTGGAAAAAGTAATTTTACATACAAGCTCACCATAGGAAAAGATATTCAGAAGAAAAAAAATTCTAGTTGTAAATATCTGCTTTAAAATGTAAAATGAAAGCACAGAGTAAAAATTTTTTTAGCCACAGTTAACTTATAAAGCAGAGAAGCAAGCAGGAGGCCCTATTGTTGCCTTTGCTTTTGGAAATGAGGAGTTACAAGGGCAATTTTTCACTAAATTATGAGTCAGACTACTCAACCTTAGAGAAGGCTTGAGGCAGAGGAGGAAGCAGGTACCTGAGGATAGGGCAGAAGATATCTTGTGGTCACCTTTTACCCCTGCTAGATTCTAAGTTTTAGACTAGGAATCCTGCCCATTGGTCACTCTGTGAGGCAGAAATTTAAGCCATTTTTCCTCAGCAGTTCATGTCCAGTGATAACTTGGGCTCATGGGAGGTTTGTCACTAGCTCACAGTTCGTGGTGTTTTGGATTACTGTTAATGACAATGCAAAAAGTACAGTAGGTTTGACAAAATTGAAGGTTTGTCTCTATATGTTTTCATCCTTAGTCTGAGTTTCCTTGAAGACAGAGCTACAGGAAAGGGCTTAGGAAGCAAGTGAATATGATCCCCAGAATTCAGGGGTGAAAGTAGTGTAACAGGAAAGCACACACCCCCAAAAAATAAAAAAATTAAAAAATAAAAAGGAGAATTGTTCTTCAAGTTTCTACACTGATCTTGTAGAAAGAACACTGTGAGGTTTTTGGAATATCTTGCAGCCAAGATGGATATAGGGAAGAGTATTTTTTTTAACATCTTGTCTGCCCTGTGTGTCAAGAATAGCGCCATGTGTACTCACATTTGGCTCCTTGTCCTCACTTCAGGATAGAACACCTTTAAAACTTAAAAGTTGGATCCTGCATTCTTCCAGGACAGTTAGACAAAGTCTGTGCCTAAGAAAAGACTGATATGGGCTTACTTTGCCAGAAACCTAGACACACACATTTCAGTCTTTCTACAATGTCAGAATTTATCGAGTATCAAAGAACTTAAAAGCTATGTTGTATTGCTACCTGTAATTTGACAAGAAGAAAAGTTTTCCCTTGATACTATTGGCAATCATGTCATTTTATTGGAAACTGACTGAAAATATTAATTCTTAAATAATATATTGCATATCACACTGTAAATATTCTGTCTAGAATGTGTGTGTGCACACATGCACATTTATATGTGTGTGTGTGTGATTAGATTACAGAATGACCACAAGGCAATCAAAGATTCTGTAGCAGAGTCCAAGGAGCTAAAAACAGACTTGCTCCAGAAACAGAAGCTGCTGAAAGAGACAGAATCTATGAAGGGAGAAGTAGGAACAATAGGCCTCACTTGAGAGATGATACTTGGAGATACAGAGAGCCAAACCACGTTGTCAATGGTTTGACCCAAGTAAGTAGCTTGATTCAAACTGAAAAAATAAGATGTGAGGCCATGGAGGACTGCTGGATCCTGAGGATGAACAGGCTGTTTGAGTAATTTATATCAGCTGGAGAGAGGAACTGAGATAAATCACTTAGGACTCCTGGGAATCTCTGCCTGCTGGTTCCTTGATGCATGTATGATGTCTGGTGATAGCTTGGTGAGTAACAGACAATCATGGTGGTACCAGGGGCTACCTCAGGCATTCTTGTTCTCTCTTGACAACAGCCAAGGGGAAAGAGTGGGTGGGGGCAAGACTTGTTCTTGTGAGTTATTAGGGATGTTTTATTATAATAATGTTTATCTATCTTAATTCTAAGTTACTTTGCAAAGGTAGCTGGCCCACCTCTCTCAGTTCCTCTGAAGCCAGAAACTGCTGGTATTTAGCGCCTCATCTTAAAACAGCAGGGGATTAAGTAAAAGATTAATTCCTAGGGTTTTTTTCTCTTTTCCAGAAGCCTTGCCTCAGTAGGGAGGTTTGGAGCAATAAACTTTTATTGAACCAGAAGAGAGTTACTGACTCTCAGAAGGAAAAACTTACACATATGAAGAGATGCATAAACTCACATACATTCATATACAAACTCATGAATACAAATACACACACACACACCTTCATTGGTTACAGCTACTTACTTGTTTCATAATTACATACTTACACATGTACATCCATAGTTACATATGCATATGGAGCAAAAGCCCAAGTGCCAGTGCAGGAAGAACACACTCATTCTGGATGACAAACGCACCCCAATCTTTATAGCATAGAGAAAGAAATACCTTTGTATTGCTAAATGAATTAAATTCAAGTCTGTAGGAAAAAAAACTTTGTCCTCTTTAGTAAGACTAAGCCTGCCTTGAAGTTAAGAAAAGTCCTGTTCTGTCCCATTGCAAAGAGAAGCCTATCTGCTCTTTCTTCTCTCTCTGCAACTTCTTTATTGTCCCTCCTCTTCTCTGCAGTCTGCGTATTGCTCTCTTAATTCCTAAGTTCCCTTTTAATTTCTAAGTTATTCTACCGTGCTGTCCTTCTCCTTCTCCTCTTACTCTTGGTCTCTCTTCCTGCTGTGATGTAATGTCATGCAATGTAATCATTTCTAGTTTTTTATGCATTTTCTAGGGAAATAGTTCAAATGATTTTTCCAGGTATCCTTTTTTTTAAGTTCACTAAAAATTCTAACATAAACTCAAATCATAAATTGAATAAGAAGTATACATCAAAGATGTTTACTGTTATGCTGAGATTGCGAGGTCCCCACAGACCACCAGAGACCACCAGCAGTTCAACTCATATGCATAAGCAGAGTCTTTATTCAAGCTCAACTAGAACCCTAAAAACCTCTCCAGCACAGTGGAAGGTGTGGAAGGTGCTGAACTGGTACACGTCTTGACTATTTATCATAGAACTAGGGTGAAAGACTTTCCAACTTTGTAGTTATGATGGGTAGACATTTGCTTGATGCACTTCTATTGGCTAGTAAAACTTCAGCTTGGTATGAACAACAGTTGCAGGCTTAATCAATCTACTTTAGACATTAGGTACTTTCCTCTTGAGAACGGATTGGTTGTTGTTAGGAGTGGAGTGTCCCAAGAGTACTATGATTTTTTTATTGGTTATTTTCTTTATTTACATCTCAAATGTTATCCCCTTTCCTGCTTTCCTATCTAGAAACCCCCTGTGCCATCCCCCTCCCCCTGCTTCTATGAAGGTGTTCCCCCACCCACCCACCCACTCTTGCCTCACCACCCTAGCATTCCCTACACTGGGGCATCAAGTCTTTACAGAAAGTAGGGCCTCTTCTCCCACTGATACCAGATAAAGCAATTCTCCGCTACATATGCATCTGGAGCCCTGGGTCCCTCCATTTGAACTCTTTGGTTGGGGGTTTAGTCCCTGTGAGCTCTAGGGGTCTGATTAGTTGACACTGTTGTTCTTCCTATGGAGCTGCAAATCCCTTCAGCTCCTTGAGTTCTTTCCTTAACTCCCCTATTGGAGACCCCCATGCTCAGTCCAATGGTTGGCTGCGAGCATCCCCCTCTGTATCTGTCAGGCTCTGGCAAAGCCTCTCAGGAGGCATCTATATTAGGTTCCTGTCAGCAAGCATGCCTTTGCATCAGCAATAGTGTCTGAGTTTGGTGTCTGCATATGGGATGGATCCCCAAGGTGGGGCAGTCTCTGGATGGCCTTTCCCTTCAGTCTCTGCTCCACTCTTTGCCCCTGTATTTCCTTCAGACAAAGCAATTCTGGGTTAATGTTTCTGAGATAGGTGTGTGGCTCTACCCCTCAACTGGGGGCTGTGCCTAACCTCTGGATATGCTCTCTACAGTATTCTCACCCCTAACCTCTGGATATGCTCTCTACAGTATTCTCACCCCTTTTGTTGTTTTTTCAGCTAATGTCATTCCCTTGGGTCCTGGGAGCCTCTTGCTTTCCTGGCATCTGGGACATTCTTGTAGCTAACCCCCAGTTCCCCATCCCCCACTGATGCAAATCTCTGTTCAATTTCCTCTGTACATCTCCCCTTGTCTCCTCCCACACCTGATCCTTACCCCCTTCTCCCTTCCCCTCCTCTCTCCCTCCTAAGTCTCTCTACCTCCCATAATTATTTTGTTCCCCCTTCTAAGTAGGACTGAAGCACCCACACTTTGGTCTTCCCTCTTGAACTTCATATAAAAAGATGGAAAGAACTCCCAGGCTCATGAATTGGTAGGATTAACATAGTGAAAATGGCCATCTTCACTATGCTACATCCATCAAAATTTCAACACAATTTTTCACAGACATGGAAAGAGCAATTCTAAACTACATATGGAAAAACAAAAAAACCAGGATAGCCCAAACAATTCTCAGCAATAAAAGAACTTCTTAGGGAAATCACCATCCCTGACCTTAAGCTGAACTACAAAGCAATAGTGATAAAAACAAACCTCATGGTACAGAGAAAGGTGAATCAATGAAAGAGAACTGAAGACTCAGAAGTAAACCCAAACACCTATGGACACTTGATCTTTGACAAAGAAGCCAAAAACATACAATGGAAAGAAGGCATTTTCAATAAATGGTGCTGATCTGTCAGTCTACATGAAGGAGAATGAAAATAGATCCATATTTATCAACTTGCACAAAGTTCTAGTCCAAGTGGATCAAAGACCTCAACATAAACCAGATACACTGAATCTAATAGAAGAGAAAGTGGGAAAGAGCCTCGAACGTGTTGGCACAGGGGAAATTTTCCTGAACAAAACACCAATGACAGACTCTAGGATCAGCAATTGATAAATGGGACCTCAAGAAACTCAAAAGGTTCTGTAAGGCAAAAGACACTGTCAACAGGACAAATCTGCAACATACAGATTGGAAAAAAAAAATCTTCACTAACCCTACATCAGACAGAGGGCTAATATCCAAAATATATAAAGAAGTTAACCCGAAGAAAACCAAATAACCCAATTAAAAATGAGGTACAGAGCTAAACAAAGAATTCTCAACTGAGGAATCTCAAATAGTCAAGAAGCCTAAAGAAATCTTCAAAGCCCTTAGTCATAAGAGAAATGCAAGTCAAAACAACCCTGAGATTCCATCTCACACCAATCAGAATGATAGATCAAAAACTCAAGTGACAGTACCTTCTGGTGAGGATGTGAAGAAAGAGGAACACTCCTCCATAGCTGGTGGGACAGCAAACTGGTAAAAACACTCTGGAAATAAATATGGAGGTTCCTCAGAAAATTGGAAATAATTCTACCTGAAGACCCAGCTATATCACAACTGGGCAAATACCCAACAGATGCTCCAACATATAAGAAGGAGACTTGCTCCACTATGTTCATAGCAGCCTTATTTATAATAGCCAGAAGCTAGAAACAACCCAGATGTCCCGCAATGGAAGAATGGATACAGAAAATCTGGTTCATTTACAAAACGGAGTATATTCAGCTATTAAAATCGAGAACATCATGAATTTTGCAAGCCAATGAATAGATCTTGAAAATATCATCCTGAGTGATGTAACTCAGACCCAAAAGGACATGCATGGTATGTACTCACTGATAAGTGGAAATTAGCCAAAAAGTACAGAATACATAGGATATAACCTACAGTCCATTAGAGGTGTAACAAGCAGAAACGCCCAAGAGGGGAGACTTCAATTCCACTTATAGGGGGAAGGAAATAATCACAGGAGTCACTACGAGGGAGGGACATGGGTGGGATAGGGGAGTTGGAGAGGACAGGAGAAAAGTCCAGCGGGCCAAGAGAATGAATGAAAATAAGCAGCATCAGGGAAGGGGAGGTCAGGTTCCTTCTAGAACCAGAGACACGGGGAGGTGAGACACTCTCAGGACTCACTGGGGGTGACTTTAGCCAAAATGTCCAACACTGGGGAAAGGGAACTGAAAGAGTCCCCTCCAGTAGATATAAAGGGCCTTAAGTGGAGGGACAGGATTACTGTCCACAGTCAAAATTCCTGACCCAGAATTTTTCATGTCTAAAGGAATTTCAGGGACAAAAGTGGTGAAGAGACTGCTGAAGGAAAGGAGGTCCAATGACTGGCCCAACTTGGGATCCATCTCATGGGTGTCAGGGGTGGCACCAAGACCAGACAGTACTCTGCTATGATGTGCTTACAGACAGGAGCCTGGTATGGCTCTCCTCTGATAGGCTCTACCAGCAGCTTACTGAGACAGAAGCAGATACTTATACCCAATTACTGGACTGAAGTCAGGGACCCTTGGTTGAATTGGGGGAAGGATTGAAAAAGCTGAAAGGGAGAGCGACCCCATAAGAAGTCTAGCAGTCTCAACTAATCCAGACCCCAGGGAACTCTCAGAGACTGAAACTAGGAGCATACAGCGGCTGCTCCGAGGCCCCTGTCACATATGTAGCAGAAGTCAGCCTGGTCTGACCTCAGTGGGAGAAGATGCACTTAATCCTCCAGAGACTTTAGGCCCCAGTGAAGGGAGAGGCCTGATGGGGTGGGCGATCACCCTCTTGGAGGCAAGGGGGAATAGAAATGGGATGAGTAACTGTGGGAGGGGGATGAAGGCAGAGGCAATGACTAGAATGTAAATAAATAAAATAACTTTAAAATAATCGTGCCCAAGAATGATCCTAGCTTAATATGGGATCAAACAAGATAATGCATTGGAAGACAATGGTCCCCTTGTTCACCCAACTTAGTTTCTGTACTAGTTTCATTTCTGTTGTTATGATGAATTGACAACCAAAAGAAATGTTAGGAAAGAAGTTTATTTGACCTATATTTCTAGGTTTCAATCCATCTCTGAAAGAAGACAAGACAAAAACTTGAAGACAGGGTGGTTTGCTCTTCCACAGAATATTTTCTTTGTCAAAAGAATCTGTTTGGTAGTCAGTGAAGTCCTGTAGGACGTGAGGAGCTAAGTGTTCACCAGCTCCTCCTCAGCTACCTTTCTTAAATAGTTTGAACTAGGATGAATTGTTCACTGGATATTGGACCCCTCTGCATCAGTTAATACTCAAGACAATTCCTATAAGCCCAGGTAGCTCAGACAACAAAGTATCAAGACAATGTTTCACACATATGCCCACAAGCCAAACTAATCTAGGCAATTCCACAATTTTGAGATTCTTCCCCAATGACCATAGATAGTACCAAGTTGATATTCAAAAGTAAACAGCCAGTTCTCTGTGGTTACTTGTAAAAGTCACTTTGATACACCTGACGTAACTGTTGTCTCAGACTTAGTCCCTTCATCTGCTACCCTAGGTGTAGTCCAGGAAGCTTCTAATTTATGATTGACATGTTTTCAACCTCTGAGATTTAATTCTCAATAAGCTAACTGTTTCTAGCTGGCTGATTCAACTCAGCTCTTTTGGCCCAAACTCCTCTCCAAGCTGAATGATTCAAACTGGCTTGTCTCAGGTTCTGACTCAATAGCTCTGCTTGGCTTCAAACTAACACCAGCAATGAATTCTATTCTGGCTTAGTTTCATTCTCTTGTTTGTTTTATATTGACTGGTAATTATAAAGTGCTTCTCTCTCTCTCTCTCTCTCTCTCTCTCTCTCTCTCTCTCTCTCTCTCTCTCTCTGAACTGTGCCTTTCTCTCTGAACTGTTCCCTTAAGTCACCTCTCTTTCCTGTACGTTATCATGAGAGTTGAGTGTATGCTCTCTCTGACTCATTCTGACAAATCTTTCTCTGATTCATCAATTTTTCTGCACCTCAATTAGACACCACTTTCAAACATAGCCGCTTCCTTCTACAAACTCATTTCCCTACATTGTTTGTGATTAAAGGTGTATACTAAGGGTGTGTCTGCATTCAGGGTGGATCATACAGACCTAGAAAGCCTTTGGATTTGATCCCTTTCCATAGTATCCGTGTTGCTAGATCTGTTTATCAAGGCACAATTGGATCTTTATGAATTCACACATAAAGTAACTACTTAGGCAATCACATTCCACACCTACCTCCACACCAGAGAGCCCTGTTTCTTACTCGTTTAAACACAAGAACAATCCAGTCATATTACATATGATGTCGATAAACAGTGTCAGTCAAAATAGGTATCCATTTTCTGATATTGAAGGACTATTAATCTGAGCCTCCTCATTGTTGTATTAGATCTCTTTTCCATAGGTTTATGGCCATATCTGCTACAGAAGGTTTTAATCTTCCTATTTGACCTTCTGGTATCACACATTTAATTTGTCTTACACTTTGTTTTACTATGGATAATGTTACAATCCCTACAACCTGTGTAAATACCAATGTAGATTCCAAGATTCTCATATTATAGTTACATTAGCTCCTGTTTCCATTAAGCCTTCAATTTCAATTCATTTAATTTTAATTTAAGTTTCTGGTACTTGATAATAGTTTGGCGCACACACACACACACACACACACACACACACACACACACACACAGCCTGTCTTCTAGTAGTTCTGAATTCTCCTGTTATTTCTTTTCTTCTTTTTTTTTTTAAAGTTACTTTATTGTTGTTTTTAATCCTCTAAAATACAATGTATATATTTGGATGGTAAAGTATAAAAAATGCACAAGTATTTCTTTTTCAAAAGATGTCTGGAGTAAAACTAAATGTGGCTACATATTATCTCAAAGGACAGATTTTCTTACATAAGTATATGTACAATATACGATAATTTCCTTGTTATATGTTGGAGCATCTTTTGGGTATATGCCCGGGAGTGGTATAGCTGGGTCCTCAGGTAGTACTATGTCCAGCTAGAAGAATATCCCATGTACTAGTAACAGCTTTTGGGACAGCCCCCCATTCCAGTTGTTTGGAACCCACACGAGGACCAAGCTGCATATCTGTTATATATGTGCAGGGAGGCCTAGGTCCATTGGTTGGTGGTCGAGATTCTTGAGAACCCCAAGGGTCCAGGTTAGTTGACTCTGTTAGTCTTCCTGTGGAGTTCCTGTCCCCTTCTCAGCCCACATCCTTCCTCATATTCTTCCATATGAGTCCCCAAGTTCCATCTATCCACTGTTTGGCTGTGGGTGTCTGTATCTGTCTTAATCAGCTGCTGGGTGGAGTCTCTCAGAGGACAACCTACTCCTGTCTTGCATGTCCTTTTGAGGCTGCGTTACTTCTCTCAGGATGATATTCTCAAGTTCTATCCATTTGCCTGCAAAATTAATGATGTCTTTGTTTTTAATAGCTGAATAGTATTCCATTGTGTAGATGTACCACATTTTCTTTATCCATTCTTCAGTTGAGGGATATTTAGGTTGTTTCTAGTTTCTGGCTATTACAAATAATGCTGCTATTAACATTGTTGAGCAAGAGTTTTTGTGGGATGTTGGAGCATCTTTTGGGAATATGCCCAGGAATGGTAAAGCTGGGCGCTGAGGTAGATCTATTCCTAATTGTCTAAGAAAATGCCAAATTGATTCCCATAGTGGTTGTACAAGTTTGCACTCCCACCCACAATGAAGAGAAGTGTTCCCATTGCTCCACATCCTCACCAGCATGTGCTGTCTCTTGACTTTTTGATCTTAGCCATTCTGATGGGTGTAAGATGGAATCTCAGAGTTGTTTTGATTTGTATTTTACTGATGACTAAGGACTTTGAACATTTCTTTAAGTGCTTCTCTGCCATTTGAGATTCCTCTGTTGAAAATTCTGTTTAGTACCCCATTTTTTTTTCTTTTTTTTTTTCCTCCTTTTTTATTTTTGATACTTTATGTACATTTCTAATGTTTCCCCTTTTCTGAGTCTCCTCTTTGAATACCCCCCGTTCCCTCCCCAACCCACCTCTAGGAGGGAATTCCACCTCCCACCCCACCCACCCCCCATCCACCCATCCCCATATTCCCGCCTTGACATTCCCCTTTACTGAGGCCTCTAACATCCTCAGGCCCAAAGGCCTGACATATAGAATCCATAGAAGCTGGGCAACCCTAGTCAAGCTTTAAACTGCATATTTTTTCTTTCCTACTGTCTTTGATGGTAGAGGTCTATGAACTCCAGTGGGTATTTTATAGCATGGAATTTTTGGTAATGTTGTGAGATGTTTACTTATGCCTAAGTCTAAGTAACTACATCCTTCCGTAGCATGCATTAGATGTCCGATAATTAGTTTAGTTTCCTCTAGTTGTTCTTTGGATTGCTGACAGAAAATGCCTGGCTCATGTCTATTTTGGGGGTATAAGCTAACCCCTATGGGAGTTTCCAGTATTTACAGGATTATTTCATAGAAGTTTCACATCAGTAGGGGATTACTTCAAATATTTCTTGAATATCTGCATTCATTAGTCCAATGCTTACCCTTACCACACCTTCTGCCAGATAGCTAGATTCTTCTAGAGAAGTCTTTAAGAATGCCAGTCTCTTTTCACATGATCTTATCTAACACAGTCAAAACAACAGACATTTTGATAAGTAAGTTTATTGGTTATTGCTTGCCTAATTGCATAGTCATTAAGATCAATATCAACGGTAGTTCTAATCCATGCATCCATGGGTACTAACTGAGCTTTTAAAGGCCTAAGAACTTTTTTTACACTCTGCATTTGCATTTTGAAAGCTAAACTTTTAGTTGATACCTATTTGATGACCTTAGATTGTCCTGTTTGTAGAATCTTTCTCAGAGAGGGAAATAAAACTGAGATGGATAGTTGGAGGGATCTGGGTGGAAAAGGGTATGGGGAGGAAAGCAGGGTGGAGTGATTACGTGTGGATAGAACAGAGGAGAAAGAATGGAAATTGGTGGTAGTCAGGGGACAGGGGTAGGTGGAACAATCTCTAGGACATGCCAGAGACCTGGGATGGAGAAAGGCACCATACTGTCTATAGGAGCAACTCTGAGACTCCTAACAGTGGTGGATATGGATTCTGAAGTGGCCAGTCAGTACTTCCAGTGGAGGGATAAGGAAAGCAATCTACCCACAACATTTTCAGCCCAAAATGTATCCTAACTACAAGATGTGCAGAGAGAAAGACAGAGCAGAGACCCAGAGAATGGGAAACTAATGACTGCCCAAGTTTAAACCTAGCTCATGTGTAAGAACCAATCCCTGACATGACTAATGATACTCTATTATGCTTGCACATAGGAACCTAACATAACTATCCTCTGAGAGACTCCACCCAGCAGCTAATGTAAAGAGATGCAGAGACCCACAGCTAATCATTAGATGGAGCTCAGGAAGCCTACACAGACTGGGAGAATCCCAGGCCACACAGATCAGAAGACCTGAGAGAAGTAGAACCCAAAGAAAAAGTACCCATCCAACAAAGACATAGTCAGAAAGTGGTACCAAGGCTGACCGTTAATTACCCAAAAGCCAGATGTCTACAGACCAGAGTAAGAACACAAGAAACAATAGCCAACACATTACATAATCACTAGAATCCAGCTATATTATTACAGCAAGCTCTCTATATTCTAAAATAATAAAGCACACACACAGACACACAAGATCTTAAAGCCAAATTTATGAAGTGTACTTCAGGAGAAACTTAATAAATCCTTTAAGGAAATTCAGGAAAACTCAAACAAACAATTGGAGGAAATCAATAAATTCCTTAAAGAAACCCAAGAAAAGAGAAACAAACAATTGAAGAAAATGGCTAAACCTGTTCAAGACCTGAAACTGGAAATAGAAGCAACAAAGAAAAGACAAATTGAGGGAATTCTAGAAATGAAAATTTTAGGTAAGTGAACCAGAACCAGACACAAGCATCGCAAACAGAATACAAGAGATGGAAGAGACAATCTTAGATATTGATGATACCATGGAAGAAATAGATATGTTGATCAAAGAAAATGTTAAATCTAAAGAGTTCCAGACACAAAAGCCCCAGGTAATCTGGAACACCATGAAAAGAACAGACCAAAGAACAATATGAATCAAGCTCAAAAAACAAACTGATTTTCAACAAAATCATAGAAGAAATTTTTTCTGTCTTAAACAAGGATATGCCTATGAACTACAAGAAGCTTACAGAACACAAAATAGATGGGACAATTAAAGGAAGTTCCCTCTCCATACAATGCTAAATGTTCAGAACAAAGAAGAATTCTAAAAGCTGCAAGGGGAAAATTTCAAGTAACAAATAAAAGAAGATCTATTAGAATTATACATGATTTCTCAACAGAAACTCCAAAAGCCAGAAGGGCCTGAGCAAATATCTTAGAGACTCTGAAAGACTACAACTTTCAACCTAGAACACTATATCCAAAAAAACTCTTCATACCATAGATGGAATAAACAAGATATTCTATTATGAAGCCAAACTCAAACAATATCTTCCCACAATCCCAGACCTGCAGAAGGTATTAGAAGGAAAATTCCAACAAAAGGAGGTTAACTACACACAAGAAAACACAAACCTAAGTAATTTCACATCAGCAAAAAAGAAGGGAAACACATATACATACATGCACACACACATATATACATACATGCATACATACATACATACATACACATACACAGACTACCACTGACAACAACAAAAACAACAAATTAAAAGGAATTAACAATCATTGGTCATTTATATCCCTCAATAACAGTGGACACAATTCCCCAGTAACAAGACTGACAGAATGGATGTGAAAACAAGATCCATTTTCTGCAGAATACAAGAAACATATCTGAACATCACATATAAACATTACATAAGAGTTAAGGGTTGGAAAACAATTTTCATACATAGAGACTCAAAAAACAAGGATGTATAGCCATTCTAATATCTAACAAAATGTCTTCAACCAAAGTTAATCAAAAGAGTTGGGGAAGGGCATACTCATCAAAGGAAAAAATCCATCAGTATTCCATCTGAATTCTGAATATTTATGCCCCAAACGTAAGGGCACTCACATTTGTAGAAGAAACATTACTAAAGATTAAATCATACATCAAACCCCATACATTAATAGTAAAGGACTTAAACACCCCACACTCACCAATGTTTCAGTCATCAAAACCGAAACTGAAAAAAGAAACAATGGATACAACAGACTTTATGACTCAAGTGAGCATAACAGAAAGCTACAGAAATTTCACCCAAACACAAAAAGTATATCTTCTTCTCAGCACCACATCAAACTTTCTCCAAAACTAATCATATACTTGGTCACCAGCTAAGACTTAACAGATACAAGAAAATTGAAATAACCCCTGTTTTTATTAAACCACCATGGATTAAAGCTGGACTTTAACAACAAATGATAAGCAAAGCCTACAAAACTATAGAAACTGAACAACAATCTACTGAATGACCACTGAGTAAAGGAAGAAAGAACGAAAGAAATTGAAGACTTCCTAGAATTCAATGAATGAAACTAAATGCACAACATGCCAAACTTATGAGACACAATCAATAAAAATTGGTGCTAAGAGGAAAGGTCATAGTACTAAGTATCTTTACAAAGAAATTAGAGAGAGCTAATTGTAGCAATTTGACTGTACACTAGAAAACTCTAGAACAAAAAGAAGCAAGCACACCAAAGAAGACAGCGGGAAGCAGGAAATAGTCAAACTCAGGGCTGAAATAAATAAAATAGAAAAAGAAAACAATACAAAGAATTAAGGAAACAAAGAGTTTCGTTTTTGAGAAAATCAACATGATAAGCAAACCCTTAACCAAACTACTTACAAGACAATAATTAAAAAAAAAACCAAAACTAAGAAAATCAGAAACTAAAAGGGGGACATAACAGAACCTGAGGAAATCCAAAGGTTCATTAGATCATTCTTAAAAATCTGTATATCACAAAATTGGAAAATCTAAAATAAAAGGACAGCTTTCGTGATAGATACCAATTACTAAATTTAAATTATGATAAGATAAACAATTTAAATAGAACTGTAATCCCTAAGGAAATAGAAGCAATCATTAAAATCTCCCAATCAAAAGAAAAAGTGCAGGGCCAGACAGCTTAGCCTCAGAATTGTATCAGACGTTCAAAGAACAGATAGAGTCAATATTAATCAAAATATTAATAAAAATAATTCTTAGTTACATATTTTAAAATTAGAAACAGAAGTAATGTTGCAAAATTTATTTAATGAAGCCTCAGTCACCCTAATACCTAAACCACATAAAGACTCAATAAAGAAAAAGAATTACAGACCAATTTTTCTCCTGAACATTGATGCAAAAATACTCAGTAAAATATTCACAAATCAAATGCAAAAACAAATAAAATATACCATCCACCATGTTCAAGCAGGCTTCATCCCATACATGCAAGGATAGTTAAACATCAGAAAATCTGTCAATTTAATCTACCATATAAACAAACTGAATGAAAAAAATCACCTGATGATCTCATTAGATGCTGAAAAAGCCTTCAAAAAAAATTCAATACCCTTTCGTGATAAACAGTTTGGAGATATCAGAGATACAAGGGACATACCTAAATATAATAAAAAGCAATTTATGATAGACAAAATCAAATTAAATGGAGAGATACTCAAAGCAATGACACTAAAACAGGAACAAGAGAAGGCTGTGCACTCTCTTCATATCTGTTCAATAGAGTATTTGAAGTTCTAGTTAGAACAATTAGAATACTAATGGAGATCAAGGGGGAGACAAATTAGAAAGGAAGTAGTCAAAGTATCATTTCAGATGATATTATAGCATACAAAAAAAAAAAAAAGCCACAAAAATCTAGCATGGAACTACTACAGCTGATAAGCACCACAGTGAAATGGCTGGATAAAATGTCCCAAAAAATGGCTCCAAAAAATCAGTAGCCCTCCTTTATATAAATGATAGATGGGTTGAGAAAGAAATCAGGAAAACAATACCCTTCACAATAGTCACAAACAATATAAAAAAATTTGTGGTAACTCTAACTAATTTAGTGAAGGCCCTGTATGATAAGAACTTCGAATATTTGAAGAAAGAAATTGTAGAAATGATCAGACCTCCTATGCCCATGGACCAATAGGATCAACATAGCAGAAATGGCCATCTGACTGAAAGCAATCTGCATATTCAATGTAATACTCATCAAAATACCAACACAATTCATACAGAGCTCAAAATAGTAGTATTAATCTTCATTTGTAAAAACAATAACAAAAAATAGGATATCTAAAACAATCTTATACAATAAAGGAGCTTCTTGAGGTATCACTATCCCTGATTTCAAACTGTAATGCATAGCAATGGTATTGGTATAGAAATAGAAAGGTTGATCATCAAAGACACAAATGTAAATCCACATATCTATTGACATCTCCGACTGCATGTGTAGCAGAGGAGGGCCTTGTTGGACATCAGTGGGAGGAGAGGTCCTTGGGCCTGAGGGTGCTCAATGCCCCAGTATAGGGGAATATCAGGGTGGAAAGACAGGAGTGAGTGGGTGGATCAGAGAGCACCCTCATAGAGGCAGTGGGAGGGGAGTGAGATAGGGGAGACTTGGAATGGGGAAAACATTTGAAATGTAAATAAAGAAAATATACAAGAAAAATAGAAAAGTAAAAAGAAAAGAAAAAGAAGACAGAATAATACAATGGAAAAAAGAAATCATTTTCAAGAAGTGGTGCTGGTCTAGCTGGATTCTGAATGTAGAAGAATGCAAATAGATTCATATTTATCAACCTGCACAAAACTCAAGTCCATATGGATCAATGACCTCAATATAAAACAGGATACACTAAGCCTGTTTGAAGAGAAAGTTCTGAACTTAACACTAATAGCTTAGGCTCTAAGATCAATAATGAATGAGACCAAATTTAACTGAAAAGCTTTTGTTAAGGAAAGGACACCATCAAAAGGACAACACATCAGCCTACAGAATGAAAAAAGATCTTCACCAAACCCACATCTGACAGAGAATAATATTCAAAATATCTAAAGAGCTAAAAATATAAAATAAAATAAAATCTAGATATTAGCAAACCAAATCATTCAATTAAAAATAATAATAATAATAGCCAGAAACTGCAAACAACTTAGATGTCCGTCTTCTGAGGAATGGATAAATGGAAAGTATAATGGTGGGCTTTTTCACTCATGCTCCAGTTTCTGAACAATGACCAGGAGGCTCATTATTTATTTTAAAATGCCTTAGGACATAAGCTAGGCTGTTTCTCCAATGAGCTTGTCTCAAATTCTAATCCTTCTTCAAGTTATTAGCCATCAGACTTTTATTGACAGGTGATGCTTCCACACAGTGTATGAGATTATCCCTACAAGAATGTGGTACGTTTGCACAATAGAATATTACTCGTCTGTTAAAAACAGCACAAAATTTGCAGGCAAATGGATGGAACTAAAAAATGTAAAGAATGAAATAAAATAATCACCCTGAGTGAGTACCTAGGTATGTATGAGTACAAACATGGTATGTACTCACTTATAAGTGGATATTAACTGCAAAGTAACTGATAATCATGCAACACTCCACCAAAGACACAGAGAGGCAAAGTAACAAGGAGGGTTCATGCAGGGTGCATGGATCTCCTTGAGAAGTGAAAATAGACTAGATATTGTCAATAGACTGGGGAACTGGAACAGGAGGGATGGGGGCAGAGGAGGATGAAAGAACAATTTGAATTGGGGAAGAATTTGGAGACAAGGTATAAACCTAGTGCAATGGGAACTCATAGGAATCTATTCAAGTGACCCTAGCTATGACTCCTAGTAATGGAGAACACGGAGCCTCAAGTGGCCATCTCTTACAAACAAGCAAGACTTCTAGTGGAGGATTCATGACACCAATCCAGCCACAAAACCTTCAACCTACAATTTTTCCTGCCAGTATGATATGCTGGGATAAATGTGATATAGAAATTGTAGGAGTGACTAACCAATAAGTGGTCCATCTTTCAATTTGTGCCATGATATGGCTTGAAGAACTCAAAACCAAAGGCAGAATGGCCTAAAGAACTAGGATAGTACAGCAGCAGCAACAAAATGTCAATGAAATGATGCCTAGTGATATTCTTCTATACTCATAGATTGATACCTAACCAATCAGCGCCTGATAGAAAGAGGTGCTATCAGCAACTGATAGAAATACATACAAAACCCACATCCAAACATTAGGGGGTGTTTGGAGAATTCTGATGAAGAGAGAGAGAATGGATTACAAGATCCAGAGGGGTCAAGAACACCAAACACACACACACACACACACACACACTGAATAAACAAACCTGGACTTATAGGGGCTCACTAAGATTGAATCAACAATCAGTGAGCCTGCATGTGTATAACATAGACCTTCTATCCATATGTTATAGTTATGTAGTTTTGTGTTCTTGTGGGACTCCTAACCGAGGGCTGTTTCTGATGCTTTTCCCTGCTTTGAAACCCTTGTCCCCTACTGGGCTGCCTTGTCCAACCTTAGTATGAGGGAAGATGCCTAGCCTTATTGCAACCTGATATGCACTTTTGGGAAAGGAGGGGGAGTAGATGGGGAAGAAGGATGTGGAGGGAGGAAGGGAGGAAGGAAGTGGGCTTTGAGGGAGGGACGTAAAACTGTGTCATTATGTAATATAGGAGAGAATAAATTACTTTGAAAAAAGAAAAGAAATAGGTAGGCTAACTAAAAATCTTCACCTATCCCACTTCTCCCTCAAACAAAGATCCCTGAGTTGCATCCCTAACTCTATAGCAGACACCCTGCTGAGGCTTCCTTCCCTCCCTTGCTCCCATATTCAGAGGAATCTTTTTCTCTAACTTCTTCATAGTATTATTTTATCCCAGATTCCAACTCCGGCAGGCATTCCCAGGGAACTCACAGACTACTCCAGCTGGAAAACAGGTAGGCTAACTGCAGATTTTCATCTCCCTCCCTGTCTCAAATCCAGTTCATTAACAAACCATCTCCATGGTCTCTTCTTGTCCTCTATACCCATTGCCAGGAAACTAGGTAAATCCAGGTATAACACTTTGCTTTCTTCCTTCCTGTGGAAGTAAAAGTAGAATAAACAAAGAAAACTGAAACTGAAGGAAATCTGACAAAGACCAGTTTCGGAACTCTAACAGGAATCTCAGTCAAGCCCCACCAACCGAATAAGAGAGATGGAGAGAGAATCTAATGCATTGAAGACACGACACATCAAATTTATTCCTCAGTCAAAATCCACCAGTGTTACCAAAGAATGTTAAATCTAACAAACTCCTGACATAAAAATCAAGAAAATCTAAAAATCTGTGAGAAGACAAAATGTAAGAATAATAAAAATAGAGGAAAGATAAGAAACCCGGGTCAAAGGCACCTACCAAGATACAAGAAGCATACAGAACACCAATTAGACTGAAAAAGAGAAGGTAGTCCACATAGCACGTAATAATCAAAACACTAAACATACAGAACAAAAAAATATTTAAAACTTCAAAAGAAAAAGACCAAGTACGCCGGGCGGTGGTGGCACACGCCTTTAATCCCAGCACTTGGGAGGCAGAGGCAGGTGGATTTCTGAGTTCGAGGCCAGCCTGGTCTACAGAGTGAGTTCCAGGACAGCCAGGGCTACACAGAGAAACCCTGTCTCGAAATAAAAAAAAAGAAAAAAGAAAAAGTCCAAGTAATATTAAAGGCAGGAAAACTCCAACCTAAAGAGGTTATTGACACCCAAGAAAACATAGGTAATAAATAATCCCAGGCAAGCAAGTCAAAGAGGACGGACAACAACAACAATAACAGCAACAGCACAAGTGAAATCCATACTGGTGATTGACATCTCTTAACATCGGTGACCACCATCACTATCAATGGTCTCAGTTTCCTACCAAAGCAACACAGACTAACAGAATGGTTGCAAAAACGGGATTCCTACATCTGCTGCATCTAAGAAACACGTAAGATCAAGGAGAGATATCACTTTAGGAGAAAAGGTTGGAAAAATATTCCAAGCAAATGAACCTAAAAAAAAAAAGCTGGCGTAGCCATTTTAATATTTGTCAAAAATAGACATCAACCAAAAGCTAATCAGAATAGAAAAGAATACTACATAATCACCAAAGGGAAGTCCACAAAGCTGACATTGAGTTTCTTTGTATCTAATCCTGATCATTGGGCACCCACATTCTCCAAAGAAACACTACTACAGGTTCAATCACATATTGACCTTCACACACTGATAGGGGAAGACTTCAATACCCACTTCCATCCCAAAGATAGATCATTCCTCCAGAGCAATTTAAACAGAAAGATGCTGGAGCTAACTTTTTATAACCCAAATGGACTAAACAGAAATGTACCGAACTACAAACAAATACATCTTTACTTCAGCACCTCAGTTACTTTCTCCAAAATTAACCACATACTTGGACACAAAGCAGGTGTCAACAGAAAATTGCATTAATGCCCTGCATTCTCTCTGACCACCAGGGATTAAAGCTAGATATCAATAACAAAAGACACAACAGAAAGTCCTGTTTATGTTTTGACTGAAGTTTTCAATGTGCCTTCTGGGCTACCATGGGAAGGGTTGTCAGGGAGGAAGGGTCGTGGAGAAATGTTATAGCTAAATTAGAATCTAATGCTTCTAATGAGAGGAAGGTGTATTTATTTGTAGTTCAGTAAATTTCTGTTAAGTGCATTTGGGTTATGAAATCAGTTAGCTCCGGCATTTTTCTGTTTAAATTGATCTGGAGGAATGATTAGCCTTTTGGCTAGAAGTGGGAATTACACTAAAATTAATAATAATAAAAATTACTTACGGCACTAACAACTAAATTTGTACCTGAAGTTTCTATTTGTAATGAGAGAAAGAGAGGGAGAGAGAGAGAGAGAGAGAGAGAGAGAGAGAGAGAGAGAGAGAATGAATGACCCCCAACTATTATACTTGAAGTATAGAATACTCCTTAGTTTTAAACAGTTTATGAAGGAGTTATATTTTTCCATTCTGAATTGAGGACACTGTGTCATGTAATCATGACTGTGCAACTGACAGAAAAATAAATTGAATATTTAGATATCAGCAAACTGAGACGCCCTAGAAACTGCAACATCATCATATCATGCTTAGAGCATAGCCAAAGCATTCCTATTTTTGCAAACAGGGTCTGATGGGAGGATTCAGATCTAAATATCCAACAATCATGATGTCTCCTTGACTACTGCACTTCTCATGGATACGTGCCTTTGTCTAAGAAGTTTAGAAAGTGTGTATTACTAGTAAATTTCTTTAAGTAGCACCAATCATCTTGACTTTAGAAACAAATGTTCTTAAAAGTCAAAAAGCAGACCCTCATTATTATTTTGTGTTGTCTATATATTCCACAAACCGAATGCTTCCTTAAAAAGTTGCTGTTGAAAGATGTTTTAAACACTATGTGACTTAATCATTTAAATATAAAAAATAAGAAAAAGAGGCCCACATAGGACACTTGAAGAGAGAAGTTTGTAATTTTGATTAACTGAACTGAATCAAATAAATCTAGTACATTTACATGATATTTATTCATTTTTATTTTTACTCTTATTTAGTGGGTGGGTGTGTGTGTGTGTGTGTGTGTGTGTGTGTGTGTGTGTGTGTGTGTAAGGGGGAGATGGGGGAGGAAACTCCAGAGATGTCAGAGGACTACTTGTGAGAGTCATTTTTCTCCCCTTACTATATGGGTCCCAAGTATCGAATGTAGGTTGTCTGGCCAAGTAGTAAAAAAATTTAGCCATTAAGCTACCCGCCAGTCCATTTAAATGACATTTAAATCACTTAAAATCAATACAATCCAAAAAGATTAATATTCAACATTTAAATAGTAAAAACTAATCAACATTACATAAAGTGAACAAGAAAATTAATGAAGAACTAGAGTCTCAAAATCTGCCAAGAATGGACTATAAATAATCAAGAAAGTAGGCAGAACATTTTGCACTTGACTTTCCTGAGGTAGATCATGATAGAGAAATTGACATAAATAGTGATGTTGAAGATGGTGGGGATAGTGCTAGGGGTGAGGTCGGGTAGGTCATGATAGGAGCAGGGGTAGGGGTAGGGGTGATAAGGGTAGGAATGGCCATTCCTAAACATTCCAGATGTTCTTAAATGTGCTTCTTAAAAGAAGATGTTCTGAAATTTTGGGCTAATATTCACTTATCAGTGAGTACACCATGCTAAAATGTGAATACTTCAGTGTTTCTTAGAAGGGTGAACAAAATACTCACAGGGCGAAATATTGAGGAAAAGTGTGGAGCAGAGACTCAAGGAAAGGCCATCCAGAGACTGCCCCACCTGGGGATACATCCCATATACAGCCACCAAACCCGGACATTCATGTAGATGCTGGGAAGTGCTTGCTGATGGAAGCATGATAAACTGTCTCCAGAGAAACTCAGGCAGAGCCTGACAAATACAGAGGCAGATGCTTTCAGCCAACCTTTGGACTAAGTGTGGAGTCCTGGATGGAGGAGTTGGAGAAGGGACTAAAGGAGCTGAGGGGGTTTGCAGTCCCATGGAGGGAGCAAGAGTGCCAACTGGCCAGACCCCCCTGAGCTCCCAGAAACTAGACCACCAACCAAAGAATACACATGGAGGGAACCATGGTGCTGGCAACATATGTGGCAGAGGAGGACCTTGATGGCCATCAGTGGGAGAAGAGACCCTTGGGCCTGAGGGTATTAGATGCCCCAGTGTAGGGGAATGGTAGGGAGGGAAGATGGGAGTGGGTGGGTGTGCCTGTGGGGGAGCACCCTCATAGATGCAGGAGGAGGGGGAATAGAATAGGAGGTTTCCAAAGGGGAAAACATTTGAAATGTATATAAAGTAAATATCAAAAAATAAAATTACATTTTTTTTAAAAAAGAAGATGTTGAAGCGGTCAAAAATCCACTGACCCACCCCCAAGTAAACAGACGGACCTAGAACAGTAATCACCACAATAATAATAACATCAATTCTGTATTAAATCCAGTATTTCATAACTTCTATACAATTATTTTTCTATAATGTACTATTAAAGATGTCTCCAGTATATAAGCTTTTTATTATAATTTTTAAAAAGGATATCTTAGTTATAGCATGCTTGTCTTCAGAAACCAGGACTTAAAGTTTTGTGTTTGTGACTGAATCTATGTCTGAAAAGAGGAAGAATTATAGAAAATAAGAAGTAAATTCAATATTTAATGTCTAAAACAGAAGAGAAAATTTCCATACCACTTATATATGAAAAATATACAGTCATCTAACAGCCTATCCATCTAGTTTTCTATCAACAAAATACCAGCGCAGTTCAGATTTACTTAGTAAGCAAAACATAAATGCAGGTCTAATTTTCTTGAGATTACTTGCAAATTGTGACTAGCAGTCAAGTAAAATGAAACAGATAAGCTAGGAAAAGTGATTCTCCAAAACCACAAAGATAAAAGCAAGAACAAGTTTGCATTTAACTTCTCATGTTTAAAATAGTTCTGAGAATAATTGTGGGTATTATCAATAAAATAAATGATTGCCAAGTAAGCAAATATAGCAGTAAAATTTGTGGTTAAAAGATGACTTAATGATAACTTCTTTTTTTCATTTGATTTTCTTTTACTAATAAATGACGTAGAACAGGATCATCACTTTTGGAAAATTCTACAAAGTACCAATGGTACATGGAAGCAACCTACCTTCAGTGTAAAACTGTTATTATTTAACCCATATCTTCCTATTTGTCATCACTATATTTATTAAGTTATATTAGGTTTATCCATTTTCGTTACTGAAACCTATTTCCTTGATAACAGAAACTCATTTATATCTAACACTGTTGGTTACCAAAGCAGTTTAGGTTCTTATTGAAGACCCTCAGGAGTAATTGTCCACAGCACAAAACCATTATGCTACCCTGGATATTTAACAAGACACATGACTAGAAAATCAATCACCTACCAAATCAAAATCAGTATTGAGATGTTTTTCAGAGGGGCCTGCCTAGCAACAGTCCCCACAGCCCTAATCTCCAGAAAGAGTATCTATCTAAACAGCAAATATATATTATGCCATATTGGCTGTTTACAGAATCCAATACACATTGAATTCTCTAATTCTATTTTGTTTCCTGGAATGCATTTAAATTGTGCAAATTGGCTTTAAGATGACATGAGACCAGTCAGGAGTGAAGACAACAATAGTAGAGGACCAAACACTGAAGCAACTTGAAAATCAGCCTTTAATGCCCACATTTCCTTTGCTTGCATTTCCAACTCCCCTCCCCAACCCCCATTCACTTCTGTTTAAAGCTGTTTTCCTTAGGACTTCGTTATGCTACTCAGAAGACTATTTCACACTCTATTAGTTACAGTCAATTTTACCACATCACTTTCAGTATTACACACCCACAGGTCCTGACGTCTCTTAAAGCACATCTCTTCCTTCTTGGTATTTAATAATCTCTGGCCTGGCACTTCAATTATGGAATAATTTTACCCTTTATGTCAATGTAGTCTTAAGTGAAGAACATTTATTTGCCAGTTTCAAATTCCAGACTGAATGGGTAAAGGTGAAGTACTGAGTTGCACAGCTATTTTGGGTCTGAAATATTGTACACATCTTGGAAATAAGACTTAAATATGGGAAACTCAGTTTGCAGTACTAAACAGGGACTGGCTCTACTGAAACCTGGCTTGCACGATGTATATTGCTCATTGTAAAAGTTTTCAAACTGTCCACATTGTTAGTGTGTAGATTATGGGTAGTAAAGGTGAAAATATTTTTTGCCTTCCAGGACAATAATCCAAAGATACATGAAATAAAAAATAGTAAAGAATTTTATATAAAAATAAGTGATGCTGGGTAGTGGCACATACCTTTAATCCTACACTTAGGAGACAGAGGCAGGTGAATCTCTGAGTTGAAGTTAGCCTAGTCTACACAGCAAGTTCCAGGACAGCCAGGACTGCACAGAGAGATCCTGTCTTGAAAAAAAAAAAAAAAAAAAAAAAAAAAAGGTACCATGGCCTAATGTTTTTTTACAGGTTCCTATAAATACCTAATATTTTTGTTCTAAATAATGTTTTTATTTATTTTTGAACTTTTCACACATGTATAGTGTATATCTTATTCATATATACATGTCCTTCCCTCCTACTTCCACCAGGCTTTGCCCAGGATATCTCTCTCCCAAGTTCATTTCTTTCTTTATTTCCTTTTATTTTTTTTTAATTTTTTTTCTTTTTCTTTTTCTTTTTTTGATACTTTATTTACATTTCCAATGTTTCCTCCTTTCTAGGTCTCCTCTTTGGAAACCACCTACCCCATCCCTCTCCCCCACCTCTATGAGAGAATTCCACTTCCCACCCACCCGCCTGACCACACCCATATTCCCACCTTGACATTCCCCTTTACTGGGGCCTCTCCTCCCCCTGATGGCAAACAAGGCCCTCCTCTGCCACATAGGTGGTCCGAACCATGGGTCCCTCCATGTGTATTCTTTGGTTGGTAGTCCAGCCTCCATGAGGACCCGGGGGGATCAGGCCAGTTGACACTGTTGCTCCCTCCATGGGGCTGCAGACTCCCTCAGCTCCTTCAGTCCCTTCTCCAACTCTTCCATCTAGGACCTCACTCTCAGTCCAGCAGTTACTGTAAAGTGAAAGAGGGGTATTCCGAACATTTCGGCTAATATCCACTTATCATTGAGTACATACCATGTTCGTTCTTTTGTGACTGAGTTACCTCGCTCAGGATGATATTTTCAAGTTCCATCCATTTGTCTGCAAATTTCATTAAATCATTGTTTTTAATAGCTGAGTAGTACTCCATTGTGTCAATGTACCACATTATCTGTATCCATTCCTCTGCTGAGGGATGTTTCCAGCTTCTGGCTATTATAAATATGGCTGCTATGAACATAGTAGAGCATGTGTCTTTATTACATGTTGGAGCATCTTCTGGGTATATGCCCAGAAGTGGTATAGCTGGGTCCTCAAGTAGTATTATGTCCATTTTTCTGAGGGTCAGCCAAACTGATTTCCAGAGTGGTTGTACCAGCTTGCAATCCCACCAACAATGGAGGAGTGTTCCTCTTTCTCCACATCCTCACCAGCATCTGCTGTCACCTGAGCTTTTGATCTTAGCCATTCTGACTGGTGTGAGGTGGAATCTCAGACTTGTTTTGATTTGCATTTCCCTGATGACTAAGAATGTTGAGCATTTCTTTAGGTGCTTCTCAGCCCAGCAAATTTCCTCAGTTGAGAATTGTCTGTTTTGATCTGTTCCCCATTTTTTGATGGGGTTATTTGGTTCTTGATTTCTTTGTATATGTTGGATATTAGCCCTCTATCGGACGTAGGATTGGTAAAGATCTTTTCCCAATCTGTTGGTTGCCGTTTTGTCCTATTGACAGTGTTCTTTGCCTTACAGAAGCTTTGCAATTTCATGAGGTCCCATTTGTCAATCCTTGATCTTAGAGCATAAGCCATTGGTGTTCTGTTCAGGAACTTTTCCCCTGTACCCATGTGTTAGAGGCCTTTCCCCACTTTCTCTTCTATTGGATTCATTGTATCTGGCTTTATGTGGAGGGTCTTGATCTACTTGGTCTTGAGCTTTGTACCGGGAGATAAGAATGGATCAATTTGCATTCTTCTGCATGTAGACTGCCAGTTGAACCAGCACCATTTGTTGAAAATGCTGTCTTTTTTCCACTGGATGGTTTTACCTCCTTTGTCAAAAATCAAGTGACCATAGGTGTGTGGGTTCACCCAAACTTATGGGGCACAATGAAAGCAGTTTTAAGAGGAAAACTCATAGCTTTGAGGGCCTCCAAAAAGGAATTGAGAGAGCATACACTAGCAACAAAACAGCACACCTAAATGCTATAGAACAAAAAGAAGCTTAATGCACCCAAGAGTAGTAGAAGGCAGGAAATAATCAAACTCAGGCTGAAATCAACCAAATAGAAACAAAAAGAACTATACAAAGAATCAACAAAACCAAGAGTTGATTCTTTGAGAAAATCAACAAGATAGATAAACTCTTAGCCAGACTAACCAGAGGGCACAGAGACAGGATCCAAATTAACAAAATTAGAAATGAAAGGGGAGACATAACAGATTCTGAGGAAATTCAAAAAATCATCAGATCCTACTACAAAAGGCTATACTCAACAAAACTGCAAAATCTGGATGAAATGGACAATTTTCTAAACAGATACTAAATACCAAAGTTAACTCAGGATCACATAAACCATCTAAACAGTCCCATAATGCTTAAGGAAATCGAAGAAGTCATTAAAAGTCTCCCAACCAAAAAAAGCCCAGGACCTGATGGATTCACTGCAGAATTCTATCAGACCTTCAAAGAAGACCTAATACCAATACTCTTCAATCTATTCCACAAAATAGAAACAGAAGGAACACTACCCAATTCCTTCTATGAGGCCACAGTTACACTGATACCAAAAGCTCACAAAGACCCAACATAGAAAGAAAACTTCAGACCAATTTCCCTTATAAATATCGATGCAAAAATACTCAATAAAATTCTTGCAAACCGAATCCAAGAACACATCAAAACGATCATTCATCATGATCAAGTAGGCTTCATCCCATGGATGCAGGGATGGTTCAATACCTGGAAATCCATCAATGTAATTCACTACATAAACAAACTCAAAGGAAAAAACCACATGGTCATTTCATTGGATGCTGAAAAAGCATTTGACAAAATTCAGCATCCCTTCATGATAAAAGTCTTGGAAAGATCATGAATTCAAGACCCATACTTAAACATGGTAAAAGCAATATACAGCAAACCAATAGCCAACATCAAACTAAATGGAGAGAAACTGGAAGCAATCCCACTAAAATCAGGGACTAGACAAGGTTGCCCTCTCTCTCC
>CM052700.1:108617395-108658066 GCA_028551405.1 Uromys caudimaculatus
AGAAAAGCCATAGCCAGAAAGTAAGATCAGCTAACATCAGAGTTAACAAGATGGCAAAAGGCAAGGGCAAGAACCTAAGGAACAGAAACCAAGGCCACTTGGCATCATCAGAACCCAGCTCTCCCACCACAGCAAGCCCTGGAGTCCCCAATACGCCAGAAAAGCAAGACTCAGATTTAAAATCATTTCTCATGATGATAATAGAAGACTTTAAGAAAGAAATGAATAACACCCTTAAAGAAACACTAGAGAACAGAGGTAAAGAACTAGAAGCCCTTAAAGAGGAAACACAGAAATCCATTAAAGAATTACAGGAAGACACAATCAAACAGACAAAGGAAATAGAAAGTTCTCACATTACTCAGGTTATTAAAAGTAATACTGCAAATATATATGCAGATAGATCATGCCAAACTTACAGACTTCTGAAACAGTAAAAAAGATGACCTATTGACCTACGCAAGGCAAAAAACCCCTCAAAAACAAACAAACAAAAAAAAATCAATTCATACATTTAGTTAAGATGTCAATATCCAGAACTTATAAAATATGAATATTGAGAAGTTACAAATTTCCCATGGAAAAAGGAGAACAAAGTAATCTGATTTATAGGCTGCAAAGTATGTGAAAAAAAAGTCTCCTGGATAAGATTTCAATTTCACTAAACATGGGAGAAATAAAAACCAAAACTATAATATCATATGCTACCTATCAAGATGGCCACAGTTAAAGCATAGAAAATAGAAGCTGTTAGCATGAATGCTGGGAAACTGGAACTTTGTAATGTTGGTAGGAATATAAAAAGTGCAGTTGTTATGGAATAACGGTATACATGCTAAATGTGGGCATATATCCCAAAAGTATTTGAAGCCATTTCTCAAAGATAAATCACAGCATGATTCACAATATCTGAGGAATATTATGGTCAGCTGAATGGATCAAGAAAATATGGCACATGGAGAATACTTGTCATCCTTGGGAAAGGAGACTGACTCTCTTGTGTGATAGAGCATACCTCTATCACACAAGACATTAGTCAAAGCAGTTCAATCCAGCCACAGAAGAACAAACACTGCCAGAGTCTGTCCATATGAAGTCCCTAAAGTAGCAGTTCTAAACCTGTAAGTTATGAACCCTCTGGCAAACCTCTGTCTCCAAAATAGGTACATCATGACTCTCAACAGTAGCAAAATTATAGTTAGTAGTTAGCAAAGAAAATAATTTTATAGTTGGAGTTACCAAAACATGAGGAACTCTGTTAAAGAGTCTCAGCATTAGGAAGGCTGGGAATCACTGCACAACATTCAGAAACAGTCATATAGTTTACATGGGTCAGTTACTTTACAGTTTTATATATATATATATATATATATATATATATATATATATATATATATATGTCACTGCTTATGCATGTACTTTCTCCTGCTTGTGTTCTAATAGACTATCAGCCAGTTTTGTATCTTGCAGTACAGTAAACATTAATTTTTTTTTTATGTGTAAGGATGGTTCTGGCAATGTGAGACCCCTAAAACACTAGTACAAAATTAATTATATAAATTTACATAAACATAACTAATAACATTTTGTTGGGCATTACACTGATTCATTACAATTCCCACCAAATCAAAGTGCAGCCAGAAAGAATATATTCGGAATTTACTAAAAAGAGCCAAAATTTTTAACAAGAGTGCAATGCCATCCTTACCTCTTATTCAAAGAAAGAATTCTGATCACAGGCAGTGTCATGAAGAGATACCACCCCAGACCCTTCGCTCCCCTTCCTCCAGGGAAGATAAATATTCATGCCCATCACTATGATTTGTTCCTCACCATCCTTGGTAAACAATAAAGCTTCTCACAGTTCAAAGAGAGCCATCAGACACACCAGATCCAGACTGGTTCCACATCTGTCATTCTGAGAAATAAAACACAGAAACTCGCTGGCCTTCTGTGGATTTCATTCCTCTCAAGAGCAAAATTAGGCAGGTAAAACTCCATTGTTCTTAAAAACATTTTCTTCTGTAAGATGATCTATTCTTTTTAAAGAACATACAACCTTAGGAAGCTATTTTGCATTAAATTTGATGACGGGGATGCTCCATGTCTTTCACAAATTACAGAAATTAACACACAACGTTTCCCCCATAAACAAAATGCAAAAGTCAACATAACTTTAAGGTGGCAGTTACACTCAGTAAGCACTCTTGAGCTACAGAGAATACAACACTTAACTACCTCAATAGTCCCACAGACATGAGGTTCTGGTCAGAGATGTTTCATCGCTTACTCTGACCTCTTCATATTCAACTTGCTAATTAGAAGCCATTCCCAACCAAATTTTGCTGAATGCATCTTTATCAGGAAACCAAGGCTAAGAAATAGTGGCTTGCTACAGACACAAGGAAATACATACTTGAAGAAAATGTCTAACATCCATTAAAGGAAAACTACCCCACCGTGGGCATCTAGTCCCAGCAGGTCTAGGCACATCCTCTCCCCCTGAGCCCCAACCAGGCAGTCCAAGTAGGAGGGAAGGGTATCCAATGGCAGGGAACAGAGACCAAAATGTCCCCCATTCTACTTTTTAGGGGAATCACATGAAAACCAAGCTGACCATTTGCTACAAATGTGTAGGGGCTCGAGGTCCAGCTCTTGCATGCTCCCTGGTTGGTGGCCCAGACTCTGTAAGCTCCCATTGTCCAAGATTAGTTGACTCTGTGGATTTTCTTTGGTGTTTTGGACCCCTCAGACTTGCTAACTTCTATCCTCAACTCTTCCACAAGACTGCCCAGGCTCTGACTGATCTTTGAGCATGGGTCTCTAAATATTCTCTGAGAAGGAGAAGGAACAATGGGGAAAAGGATTTGTAAGGGTGGGACAGGGAAAAGAGGAGGAAGGGTGCTATTTTCTGGATAAATAAACAAAAAATTAAAATTAAAAAACCTGCCAAAACTCTATGTAAATAAGTATTATATAATTCAAGAACATACAGAAAACTCAAATGTTATAGAAATATAATTTTCTGACTGCTGTGAAGAAAATCATTTTACAATTTATATAACACCATATTAATGGTCTCTATGTAAACATGAAACTTTTCTTAACATAGAGAGTTCTCATGCCAGGCAGTTATTTCTTGTGTTTAGTATATCCTTTTGATAATGCTATATTGGTTATGATCATACATACTTACACAGGGCTTTGATGAAGCATAAACACACCACAATAATTAGTCAAAGGTTCTGTTAAGTATTTCCATGCTTACTACATCAAGTATCATCAATGCTATGATTTGCAGTGATAAAGCTGCACTATGGTGTTTTTGGGAACGGCATATGGTGACAGATGCCAAGGGCATACTAATTAATGAGAAAATTAGCTCATAGATGTTAGTTCATCATAATGCATTTGCAGCTAATGCTTGAAATGTAACTCTAAATCCAATTTAAAATGCTAAGGTTAATGCCAAGCAAAAATTGATATTAGTCCATCCAAATGACACACACAAACAAAAGAATTGTAGTATTTTAAACCAATATGATGTAGAAAAAGCTGTTTCTCCATATTGCATATTCTTGTTTCAAACAGGAGCTGAGCAATGAGAAATAGAACCTCTTAGGCTTTGAGTGACTGTCTCTGAAAATTTTTTTTAACATTCCATTTAATACTCTAAAGTATAGAGCAGTGTTTTTATTGTGGGCAGAAGTTACAGGCTGAACATATCTCAAGGATGGTCTCTTTTTGTTTCATCTCTTTAGACTAGCTATAACTCAAACACCTACCCTGTGGAAGGTCAACATGCTTATTCAAGAGATCTTGGTAATTAAGCTGTGGCCCTTACCTAGTCCAGGTTTATACATATGTATAAGCTTTACAGTTTTAAAGTGATATATGTTTTTAAAAAGTATGATTTCCGGAGACAGGTTCTATGTAGATAAATCCAATGTGACCATTGTGAGCTAAGGTCCTGGGGGTGGGTTGGAGGTGATCTCTCATGCCTCTTCTTGTTTCATTTGCAATTGGAATCACTAGTGTCTACTTCAGAGAGTTTTTGAAATAGTTAATTGAGAGAAATATGTCACGTGAAGCATTTCCCACAAGTCTGCCACATAAGAATTATTGTGCAATTGTAATAATTGGTTGTAATTATGGTTTCAGCAGTCAGATGACATGGTTGTTACAGTCACTATTATTATTGATGAAGAAATGACAAGAATAGAGTTTTTAAATGGCTTTGCAGAGATCAAAATCACAGAGTCAGCATAGGAAGATTAATCCAGGTCCCTGAGTTCCAAAGACCACATTCCTCTCTGCTCCTGTCAGTTAAGACAGAGGACAAAGAAGAAAACTAGTGGGCTTCATTGGGTGGAAAGTGTCGTCTTTAGTCACTATTCTGGGAGTTGTTTTTGGCTCTATTTAAGCATAATTAACACATCATCTCCAAGATAAATACTTTAGGATCCCTTCAATATCGTCTCCACACTTTAACACAATGTGTATTTGACAGGCTATATTGCTCATTAAAGCAAGGAATATTGAAGGAATGAAACTTGTGCTAGTAGTTACTCTTTGCAGAAATGCTCGTCCGGCCACAATGCTAGGAAATGTGAGTGGAATCTTTGAAGTACCTTCACTGGGATGGAAAATACCAGCCATTGAAAAGAACACTGAACATTACAATTTTGTATTTTAGCTTGTACTTTTTATAGACTTATGGGACAAGTATTTGCAATTAGAAAGCACAGAGTTTATAGTTTTGAAAATTAAAAATAAAAAAGCAAAAAGAAAAGTCTTAGTCTTTTAAGAAGATGTATCATTACCATTGGTAAAGAATCTTTTTTTTTTTTGAAAATAAATGGATTCTATTCACATGATTTGATACTTTATTTGATTTTGAATGTTTTCCCCTTTCCAGGTCTCCCCTTTGGAAACTCCCTATGCAATCCCCCTCCCCTGCCTCTATGGGTGTATTCCCCCATACATCAACCACTCCTGTCTCCATCCCTGACATTCCCCTATACTGGGGCATCTAACAGCCTCTGGCCCAAGGGTCCCTCCTACCACTGATGGCCAACAAGGCCCTCCTCTGCCACATATGTGTCCAGCACCATGAGTCCCACCATGTATATTCTTTGGCTGGTGGTCCAGTCCTGGGAGCATCAGGTGATCTGGCAATAGGGATGCAAACCCCCTCATCTACTTCAGTCCCTTCTCTAGCTCCTCCATCCAGGAACCCACGCTCAGTCCAAAGATTGCTATAAATTGAATCTTGGGTATTCTGAACTTTTGGGCTAATATACACTTATCGGTGAGTACATACCATGTTTGTTCTTCTGTGACTGAGTTACCTCGCTCAGGATGATGCTTTCAAGTTCCATCCATTTGCCTGCAAATTTCATTAAGTCATTGTTTTTAATAGCTGAGTAGTACTCCATTGTGTAAATGTACCACATTTTCTGTATTCATTCCTCTGATGAGGGACATCTGGGTTGTTTCAAGCTTCTGGCTATTATAAATATGGCTGCTATGAACATAGTGGAGCATGCGTCTTTATTACATGTTGGAGCATCTTCTGGGTATATGCCCAGGAGTGGTATAGCTGGGTCCTCAGGTAGGATTATGTCCAATTTTCTGAGGAACTGCAAGACTGATTTCCACAGTGGTTGTACCAGCTTGCAATCCCACCAGCAATGGGGGGGGTGTTCCTCTTTCTCCGCATCTTCACCAGCATCTGCTGTCACCTGAGTTTTTGGTGTTAGCCATTCTGACTGGTGTGAGGAGGAATCTAAGGGTTGTTTTGATTTGCATTTCCCTAATGACTAAGGATGTTGATCATTTCATTAGGTGCTTCTCAGCCCTTCAAGTTTCTTCAGTTGAGAATTCTCTTTTTAGCTCTGTTCTCCATTTTTTGATAGGGTTATTTGGTTGTCAGGAGTCTAACTTCTTGAGTTCTTTGTATATATTGGATATTAATCCTCTCTCAGACTTAGGATTGGAAAAGATCTTTTCCCAATATGTTGATTGCCATTTTATCCTATTAACAGTGTTCTTTGCCTTACAGAAGCTTTGCAATTTCATCAGGTCCCATTTGTTGATTCTTGATCTTAGAGTATAAGCCATTGGTGTTCTGTTCAGGAACTTCCCCCTGTGCACATGTGTTTGAGAATTTTCCCTACTTTCTCTTCTATTAGTTCAGTGTATCTGGTTTGATGTGGAGGTCCTTGATCCATTCATACTTGAGCTTTGTACAGGGAGATAGGAATGGATCAATTTGCATTCTTTTACATGTTGACCAGCAGTTGAGCTGGCACTATTTGTTGAAAATGCTGTCTTTTTTGCACTGGATGGTTTTAGCTCCTTTGTCAAAGATAAAGTGACCATAGGTGTGTGGGTTCATTTTTGGGTCTTCAATTCTATTCCATTGATCTACCTGCCTGTCATTGTACCAATACCACGCAGTTTTTATCACTACTGCTCTGTAGTACAGCTTGAGGTCAGGGATGCTGATTCCCCCAGAATTTCTTTTATTGTTGAGAATAATTGTTGCTATCCTGGGTTTTTCGTTATTCCAAATGAATTTCAGAATTGCTCTTTCAAAGTCTCTGAAGAATTGAGTTGGAATTTTGATAGGGATTGCATTGAATCTGTAGATTGCTTTTGGCAGGATGGCCATTTTTACTATATTAATCCTGCCTATCAATGAGCATAGGAGAGCTTTCCATCTTCTGAGGTCTTCTTCAATTTCTTTCTTCAGAGACTTGAAGTTCTTGTCATACAGATCTTTCACTTGTTTGGTTAGAGTCACACCAAGACACTTTATATTGTTTGTGACAATTGTGAAGGGTGTCATTTCCCTAATTTGTTTTCAGCCTGTTTATCCTTTGAGTATAGGAAGGCTACTGATTTGTTTGGGTTAATTTTATATTCAGCCACTTTGCTGAAGTTGTTTATCAGCTGCAGCAGTTCTCTAGTGGAGTTTTTCAGGTCACTGAATTATACCATCATATCATCTGCAAATAGTGATAGTTTGATTTCTTCCTTTCCAATTTGTTTCCCTTTGACCTCCTTTTGTTGTCTAATTGCTCTAGCTAGAACTTCAATTACTATATTGAATAGGTAGGGAGAGAGAGGTCAGCCTGGTCTAGTCCCTGATTTTAGTGGGATTGCTTCGAGTTTCTCTCCATTTAGTTTGATGTTGGCTCCTGGTTTGCTGTATATTGCTTTTACTATGTTTAGGTATGGGCCTTGAATTCCTGATCTTTTATCATGAAGGGATGTTGAATTTTGTCAAATGCTTTTTCAGCATCTAATGAAATGACCATGTGGTTTTTTCTTTGAGTTTCTTTATGTATTGGATTACATTGATGAATTTCCAGGTATTGAGCCATCCCTGCATCCCTGGAATGAGGCCTACTTGATCATGATGAATGATCATTTTGATGTGTTCTTGGATTTGGTTTGTGAGAATTTTATTGAATATTTTTGCATCATATTCATAAGAGAATTTGGTCTGATGTTTTCTTTCATTGTTGGGTCTTTGTGAGGTTTTGGTATCAGAGTAACTGTAACCTCATAGAATGAATTGGATAGCGTTCCTGCTGTTTACATTTTGTGGAATAGATTGAAGAGTATTGGTATTAGATCTTCTTTGAGGGTCTTATGGAATTCTGCACTGAACCCATCTGATCCTGGACTTTTTTGGGTTGGGAGATTTAAATGACTGCTTCTATTTCTTTAGGCATTATGGGACTGTTTAGATGGTTCATATGATCCTGACTTAACTTTGGTATTTGGTATCTGCCTAGAAAATTGTCCATTTCATCCAGATTTTCCAATTTTGCTGAGTAGAGGCTTTTGAAGAGGGATTTAGTGATTTTTTTAAATTTCCTCTGAAACTGTTGTTATATCTCCCTTTTCATTTCTGATATTGTTAATTTGAATACTGTCTCAGTGCCCTCTGGTTAGTCTGGCTAAGGGTTTATCTATCTTGTTGATTTTCTCAAAGAGCCAGCTCCTGGTTTTATTAATTCTTTTTGTTTCTACTTGGTTGATTTCAGCCCTTAATTTGATTATTTTCTACCTTCTACTCCTCTTGGGTGCATTAGCTTCTTTTTGTTCTAGAGCTTTCAGGTGTGCTGTTAAGCTGCTAGAATATGCTCTCTCCAGTTTCTTTTTGGAAGCAGTCAGAGCTATGAGTTTCCTCTTAACACTGTTTTCATTGTCTCCCATAGGTTTGGGTATGTTGTACTTTCATTTTCATTAAATTCTAGGAAATCTTTAATTTCTTTCTTTATTTCTTCCTTGACTAAGTTATCATTGAGTAGAGCATTGTTCAGCTTCCATGTGTATGTGGGCTTTCTGTTGTTGTTGCCACTGAAGCCCAGTCTTAATCTGTAGTGATCTGACAGGTCGCATGGGATTATGTCAATCTTCTTATATCTGTTGAGGTTTGTTTTGTGACTGATTATATGATAAATTTTGGAGAAGGTACCATGAGGTGCTGAGAAGAAGGTATATTCTTTTGATTTCGGATGAAACATTCTATAGATATCTGTTAAATCCATTTGGTCCATAACTTCTGTTAGTTTCAATGTGTCTCTGTTTAGTTTGTGTTTCCAAGATCTGTCCATTGATGATAGTGGGTTATTGAAGTCTCCCACTATTATTGTGTGAGGTGCAATGTGTGCTATTAGCTTTAGTAAAGTTTCTTTTATGAATGTGGGTGCCCTTGCATTTGGAGCATAGATGTTCAGAATTGAGAGTTCTCCTGGTAGATTTTTCCTTTGATGAGTATGAAGTGTCCTTCCTTATCTTTTTTGATGACTTTTGGGTGAAAGTCAATTTTATCCCATATTAGATTGGCTACTCCAGCCTGTTTCTTGGGGCTATTTGTCTGCAAAATTGTTTTCCAGTCCTTTACTCTGAGGTAGTGTTTGTCTTTATCACAGAGATGCATTTCCTGAATGCAGCAAAATGCTGGGTCCTGTATATGGATCCAGTCTGTCAGTCTATGACTTTTTATTGGGGAATTGATTCCATTGATGTTAAGAGATATTAAGGAACAGTGATTGTTGTTTCCTCTTATTTTCTATGTTATTTTTATGTTTATGTTTATGTATCTTCTTTTGAGTTTGCTGAAAGATTACTTTCTTGCTTTTTCTGGGGTATAGTTTCCCTCCTTGAGTTGGCGTTTTCAATCTATTATCCTTCATAGGCCTGGGTTTGTGGAAAGATTTTGTGTAAATTTGGTTTTGTTATAGAATATCTCGGTTTCTCCATCTATAGTAATTGAGAATTTTGCTGGGTATAGCAGCCTGGGCTGGCAGTTGTGTTCTCTTAGGGTCTGTATGAGTTCTGCCCAGGATCTTCTAGCTTTCATAGTCTTTGTTGAGAAGTCTGGTGTAACTCTGATAGGTCTGCTTTTTATATGTTACTTGACCTTTTTCCCCTAATACTTTTAATATTCTTTCCTTGTTTTGTGTATTTGGTGTTTTCACTATAATGTGACAGGAGGAATTTCTTTTGTGGTCCAATCTATTCGGAGTTCTGTAAGCTTCTTGTATATTTATGTTCATCTCTTTCTTTAGGTTAGGGAAATTTTCTTCTCTAATTTGGTTGAAGATATTTACTGGTCCTTTAAGTTGGAAATCTTCACTCTCTTCTACACCTATTATCTGTCTTATTGTGTCCTGGATTTCCTGGATTTTTGGGGGTTAGGAACTTTTTGCATTTTGAGTTTTCTTTGACTGTTGTGTCAGTGTTTTCTATGATATCTTCCACACCTGAGATTCTCTCTTCTATCTCTTGTTTTTTGTTGGTGATGCTTGCATCTATGACTCCTGATCTCTTTCCTAGGTTTTCTAACTCCAGGGCTGTCTCCCTTTGTGATTTCTTTATTGTTTCTATTTCTATTTAGTTCCTGGATGGTTTTGTTCATTTCCCTCATCTGTTTGATTGTGTCTTCCTGTTATTCCACGTGTTTGATTGTGTTTTTCTATAATTCTTTAAGGGATTTTTGTGTTTCCTCTTTAAGGGCTTCTAGTTGTTTACCTGTGTTTTCTTGTATTTCTTTAAGGGAGTTATTTATTTTCTTTTAAAGTCTTCTATCATCATCATGAGATGTTATTTTAATTCTCAGTCTTGCTTTTCTACTGTGTTGGGGTATCCAGGTCTTGCTGTGGTGGGAGAGCTGGGTTCTGATGTTGCCAATTAGCCTTGGTTTCTGTTCCTTATGTTCTTGCCCTTGCCTTCTGCCATCTGATTATCTCTGGTGTTAGCTGGTCTTACTCTCTCTGATTGTGGTTTGACCCTCCTGCAAACCTTTGTGTCAACACTCCTTGAAGACCAGCTCTCTCTGAGAGGAATTTGGGGTTGGAGAGCTGTGGTTCAGGGTCAGCTCTGGGGTGCAGACAGAAACCAGAAGGATCTTGTCCCAAGCTGTCCCTTGGTTCCTGTATCCTGATGGCTCTGCAAGGGTCCCTCTTGATCCAGTGAATTTGAACAGAAGGGGTGGTCTTGCCTGTGCTCGAAGGTGTGTCGGCACTCCTGTTCTTTCCTGGCACTATTTGAGTATGGAGCCCTGTGTCACAAGATCAGCCTCTCAGCCGCCAAAAGAAAGCAGAAGACCTCTCCTCAGTTCCTGTTTCCTGGGGATTCTAGGTGGGTTCCTCTGATCAGACAGGCTTGTCCACACTCCTGGGAGTCTAGCTTTCTTCAGGCACTATTTGGCTATGAAGCCCTGATGGTCTAGGCAGAGGTCTCCAGCCACAGATACAAACTGGAAGGTTCCTGTCCCTGTCTGTTCCTTAGTTCATGTGTTCTGAGGACTCTGGGTGGGTCCCTCTGAGCAGAGGACAAAGAATCTTGAAATTCCTCCTCTAGCTGCTTTTACGTAAGTTTCAAGTATCTTTTAATGATCTTTCCATTCTTGTCCAAATATTTTGAACCAGAAATTTCAAGAAAATAAGAGATATTTTCATAGAAATGCTGAAATAGTTAATACTGCCCAACAGGAGGAAAAAATGGAGCAAAGTTCCCAAAGAAATATTTGCTGAGGCAAGTTGGGAGGGATTATTCTGAGAATGGTCTTGCAATTTGAAAGGCTGAAGCCTAAACGACCTACATCAAATGAGATAACAGGATGTGTTCAGTATATAAATACCAAAGCATGACCAATCATCGAAATAGAACCATGGCATTATGGTTAAAAACATACAACTCATTATCAGATTTCATTGACTCTTTAATGACCCTATAAAGGGTAGCTTGAACCTTAAAAAGCAAATCTAATTTTGAAGAGGCATTGTCACTGATTAAATGGCCTCTTTTCCAAATGTATTTTTATTATCTCAAGTGCATTTAAAATTTTTTACCACAATATAATTTCTCTACATTTTATTTTTTATCTTTTACAATTTGACTAAAAACCCACTAGGATATTTTTATAAAATATTTTCAGTGCCAAGTAATCCATGAACTAGCTAAGACTAAATTAATGGAAAAATTAATTTTGTATTTCCATAATGTAGTTTTATTACATTCTGGTGTAGAAAATATCTAATTAACTTTGAACTACAACAACAACAAAATCTACACATGAAAAATCTGTCTGAATGCTCTGCAAGGACAGATTTTTAAGAACATCTGGCTTAAATTCTGGTCTTCTCAACCAAAAGGAAATATTATGAGATTTTTTACATAGGAGCCAAATTCATGATGCTCGTTTCACTCTCCAGAACTTAATATAAATTTAGTGTAATTGCACAGTTGCTGTTGGTTGTTACTTGCAAAACTGTGATATTGGTGTTTTTCCTCAGTCTCAGGGCTGGACAATATTTTGTATAGTCTGAAATATTTATTCCTTACATATCATTAAACTAGCCATATCACAGCAATTAAATGGCCCTCATTTCTTTCTTTGTAAAATACTTTCTGGATCAGTGAGATGACTGAGTGGGTAAAAGAGCTAACCACAAAACCCTGACAAATTATTCATTCCTTTGATCCTAAAGTAGAAGGAAAGAACTCTCTCCCTGAAAGTGGCCTTCCCTCTGACCTCCACACAGTCCCACAGAGAAGTATGCCCACACATAACCTTGAAATTATTAGCATATTAATATTAACTACATACCTTGAATATAAGCATCTTCCTGTAATCTAAATCCATCTTCAGAATTAAAAAATCTGAAGAGTTCTGAGGATAGGACTACAAATGCTGAATACTGGACAATTTATCATTAATATTTAAGGAAGGCGAAACAATCATCTTGAGGAAAATGCAATTGATTTAAATATCTTAAAATATACAAAGATACTACTATCCAGAAATTGCATTCAGTAGTTAGGGAAACAAAGATCCTCCTTCCTTACCATTAAAGGGAGTGTTTACTTCTCTCCTACATACAAAATTGCAGCAGAAGGCAGTCATGTTTTGAGATGCTGTCTTCAGTGTTAAGTAAGGACCTAGGTCCTAAACTTACCATTACATCAAAGCTACAAGATAACTGTGGAACATCACTCACCACTTCTGCAACTAATAGGAGGAGGAATGATAGCAGCCATTGTAGAGGCTACATTAGAATTTTACCCTTCTCTCAAGGAAATCCAATTTATGTAAGAGAGTCTGAGTGTTTTAGTTCTGTGTCACCAAATGCAAGGACATTCCACAATACCACAGGAAAAAAATGGACCATAGAGACTTGGTAAATAGTTTGTCACCTCATGAACTAAAGAACAGTCAACTGTTATTGGGTTCATAACAAGGAACATTATAATAGAAATATGAGATGTTTCAGGTGCTTTATGGAAACTCATGTAGTCTCTTTTCTAGAAGCCTTACAGTTGAGGGTTATCATTACAGACATGAACTTTCTTTAATTAAATCTAGGTTACCAGACAGTCCAAACTTAAATAAATTGTACACATATATGAAAATTACTACTTGGCAAAACAATTTAGCATATAAGACACAATGAAGAAAAGAGAGATAGCAACACAATTTCAGATCAAAAGAAAAAACAGCTGTTATTCTTGAAGGAATGCTTTAAAGTCTCACAATGAGAATGAACTAGGTGCTAGGTTTTCATATATAAGTTTGATAAATATTTGTAGAAGAGACATCTCCTTGATTTAGTTGACTCATTAGACTATTTCAGCTTATTCTGGATATCAATCTAATTCTTAATAATTTCTCAGCCAGTTGTAACAATTTCTAATATTTCATGCTAATCTTGATTTAATCAATAAAGTTCCAAAAAGTGTAGTGTTATTTATCCTGTGCAGTGGTTTGGATGAGACAGGTCCCCCATAGGCATAGTTGGTGCTTCTACCAACTGGAGACTGAGATTTTCAATAAATGAGGGCATGGGAGTTGGAGCTCTGCTGGAGGAACTATGTCACTGAGGTGGGCTTTGTCATTTCAAAGCCTTCCCCTGCTTTTACTCTGCTTCTTGTCTATGAATGAAATATGATTAGCGAACTACCTGCTAGCACAGCCATGTTTTCCCAGACTGTTGCTGTGCCTTCCCTACCAAAAGAGTCTCTATCCCTCTAACCACATTAACCAAAAACAAACAATTTTCTCCTCTAGGTTGCCTTCGGTCATAGTTTTATGTTTGATTGTTGTTTTTTAACAACATTCGTTTTTTATCACACCAACAGTAATACATTGTGTCAAATCTACACAAGGAGGCCATTTGCGCTTTCTTTCATCACACTTCTCCACATTTCCAATGTAACCAAGCACAGCATTGCTGTCTGAATGTATGTTTATAATTAACTTGATTAAAATCTCTTGAAACTATTTATTGATATGACTGGTGTTGTGGGACTTGTCAGTCAGATAGCAACTTTGCAATGAATGCTTCTGTGACAAAATGCATAAAGAACACATTTTACAACAAAAACCTTATTAAATTGGAAATTCTATTCTTTCAGGAAGAAAGGGATGGCCAGACACTGACGGCACTGAACACTTTCAATGCATAAATCTAACATTTCTCCTTTTGTGGTGATTTTCTTTAATGTTCATGTTTGTTTTTACATGTTGCTTTGGAAACAGTATATGCATGTTTCCATTTTCTTACCAATTTGATAAAGAATACTTGTCAATACACTATTTACTTCTTCCAAACTTCTTGCTTTGTCAAACATTTACTTGCTTTTCTTTCTGTGTTTTTTGAAGTCTAGCTTCAAATTCATTTATAAATGACTGTATTTTCTTTTCTTTTTGGATGTTGCATCAAATAATTTTAGAAGTCTTTTCTTTCTCCTGCTATCATTTTACTTTTCCTCTTTTTCGGCTGCCCATGAGTTCTTTATTTCTATATCTGTTTACTTCATATTTGATGATCCATTATTTCCTCAATAACAATCTCATTCAGATCATTATAATCTTTTCTCCTATAATTGGATGTGGCAATTTTCTATAATCATTTTATACTGTTTATGCTTTAGCAATGCTAATAAAGAAGGAATCTGGACAAGCATAGCTTCCTATATTAGTCGTCTTGCGTTTTACCTTTGTATTGTAAATATATCACTATCATTCTCTGAAAACTGATGACAGCTGCCTCCTTGGGTCTCTTGCTTCCAGTCTTCTTGGCCTCTTTCCTGCTTTTTTATGCCATCCCTAGTCACGTTCCCTTGTCAGCTCTTTAATCACCTGGTAGATGGGCCCCTGGGCATGCCAATAGTAGATACTGATTAGATTGATTGAGGAGGGAAGACCCACATTGGCTGGGTCCCTGAGGTATGTAAATGGAGAAACTAAAGGAATGCATCCATTGCTCTCTGTTTCCAATTAGGAGAACAGCTACTTCAAGATACTGCCTCTATGTCTTCCCGACCACAGTATGCCATAACCTGTAATGGTGAACCAAACCTTTCTCCTTTAGGTTGATTTTGCCAGAGTATTTTGTCACATCAACAATACAAGAAAGACAGTTGAGAGTCTACTTTCTCAGAATAACTAGTAACACCTTAGTTTCCCATAGTCCTTCTATATGCACTCATTCCTAAAGTCTTTATTCCCCATTATTGGGTAGCTGATCTTCTAAATTTGGCTCACTGAAATCCAATCCATATATTAACTAGGATAAGGAAGTTCTTATTTTGAGATCTGTTTTCTTTGAAAGTCACTTTGCACAGTTGTTAAACAAATGTGAATTACTGCTATTGATGGGTGAATTGATATGTTTATATTTTGGGTTCTTAGTACTATTAAATTGTTTTTATAGCTATTTAATTTTTTAAAATATGTTAGTCTATATGTTACCTTGTGTTGCTTTTTAGGGATAGAGGCTATACCTCTCAATCATAAATGCTACATTTCCTATATGTATATTAATTTTACCATATAAACATGACAAACTAACTTTATAGCCTCCTAGTTCTTCTCATAGTTCTTTAATTAGTACCCGAGTGTCTGTTAAGGTGTATACAAAAGATAAAAAGACTACTGTCTTTGGGAAAACTAATTATGATTAATAAGGAAAATTGTTACTTTGTTATTTATATTTTCTTTTTTCATTTTTTATTTAATATTTTTTATAGTACAGACTTTATCCCTCTTTCACACACAGCTTAACCCTTTTCCTATTCCTTATACAATGTACCAAGAGGCAAAGTATACAAAGGTGGAATTTTTTCTGTTGAAAGGGAGAAAATATGGTATCTAAGGGAGTACTATTTCCATAACAGCCAAGAAGACTTCATTGTGACTAGCAATGTTTAATATTCCATTATTACTTTTAAAAATAATTAACTGACAACTCACTTCATGGTTACAAGAAACCACAACTATACTGAAAGTTTTCACTAGTTTTAATACACAGTATATTTTCACATCTTTGCACCTTCCATGTTGAAGGAATCAGCTACAGTGCATTAAACATACATAGTACTTTTAAAAATAGCATAGCTGATATCAGCTATGTCCCTAAATTTTCAGGATACACATCTCTATAGCCAAGTTATATATGAACAAGTTGTTTTATGGAAAATGAACGCTACTAAACAACATTCCTAAGCAGATATAACATTTCTGATATGATACTTTAGTAGGCATTTTCTTGGTTTATAGGATTATTGTGAATGAGAGTCAAAAATATTAATTTTCATGATGTCTTTGCAAAAAAAAAAAATGGTAAGAGCTTCTATAAATAGTTGAGAATGACCTCAGTATGAGGAAAGAAAATGTGTTTCACACACAGATGCCTTTGTCATCTCTCTCTCTCTAAGGGTTTTCTTCTATGTTCATTAATTATGTTTTGTTTGTGTATCTCCTTTGCTAGTACAAACCCAGACACAGTTGGCACTACCCCATCTTGGAAGTACATCTTGAGTTGTATAAGAAAACAGGCTTTGCAAGCCATTGAGAGTGAGCAGGAAAATAATGTGCCAACATGGTCTCTGCTTCAGTTCCTGCCTACAGGTTACCACACTGAGTTCATACCCCAGCTTCCGGGAATAATTGTCTGAAATCTGCGAGTTGTAAGATGAAATAAACCCTTGCCTCCCCAGGACATTTTTAGTCATGGTGTTTATTACACCAATAGAAAGTCAAACAGGGACAACATCCTTGTTATGGCACATAAATCAGAGAAGGATGATCTCTGAGAGATTATGAGATGTACACCCTGCTAATGTTAATGCAAGTACAAAGGAGACTCTTGGACTTTTCTTCAAAGAAATAGAAAATGTTCAATTATTCAGTTAAATATGGTCCACAGCAATAATTATCATGGGACTATGTTTGACAGTAAACCATAGTAAAGCTAAGTCTGAATTACAAAATCAAAGATAGAATCTATGAATTATTTAGAAACCATTCATTTATACAAAATATGTAGTGACGCTGCCTTTTGAAATATTGTATCAAAATGTAAGTTGTAAGATAATGGAAAGATTTGTTTTCTATAAAATAAAATGTCAAGCTGGAACACTGCAGCCAGTTTATAATCTGAACCAGCTGACTTTGTGAAAATGTACTCTTGTTTATCCATGCACCATTTTTCTAAGGGTTATAGTTCTTTGAACTGCATGTTCGAAGAAATAAAGACACGTGTCTGGGCTTTGACACCTCCTTAGGGGTCTGTACCCTTCTGCTCATCTCAATGAAATATTCTACCTTTGTATCTTTATTATATTATTGATAAAGCCATAATGATTTCTGATTGCATTAAGGTGCACAGCTGAAAGAACATCCATTCTGTTATACTTCTCCTCAGAACAATCTTTTATGTGTCTGGAGAATTAGAATATATTTTGCTATTGAATGCTTTGGCAAACAGAAAGATAGAAAGAGAGTAAATTGCCTAATCAAAGGAACAGAGGTTCGCAGGCTCAACACTAAAGTTTTAATGGCAGGGTCTCGCTGGGGTCAGCCCACTAAATTATGGATTATTTTCCTATTTAATTTGCCTGGATACCTTTTATTCTGAAATAGTGAAGCCGGGAGTCATGCTTAGATGAATTCTTTTGTTATCTGTCCTTCTGGCTATCCATTAAGAGAAATAAAATGGGTGATAATCTTATACCATTCTAACCAGAAGACTGTAAATAAGAAGAGAAGCAAGCCAGATTGCATACTCCGTACTTATGAGCACACCCTCTTCTAAGATCATTATTCCAGTCCTTTCCTTTAAAGATTTACCAATGTCAAGGATATAAAGAAAAGTATAGGAATTCTTCTGTTACCTGTTCTTTTATGTGAGTGCTTATTTGCCTACATTTTGCAAGGAATTCAGAAGAATGGCAACTTTTGGGAAATATCTAGGAAAAGTTCATGCAATGTGGGGTTCAAGATGTTTATCTTAGTCCATTTGTGTCCTGAGAAACATGAAACTATTGTTTCTTATTTCTATGTTCCACATTCAGAGGACAAACAGTATATGTGAGGCTTGCAAAAATAGCCCATGAGTATATCCAAATGATTACTATATATATATATATATATATATATATATATATATATATATATACACACACACACACACACACACACACACACACACACACACACACACACATATATATATATATATATATATATAGTGTAGGAGAAGCAAGATTTTCAACTTTAAGATCACAAAATTGTTGAAGGATTTTTATTTAATTTATGAACTACTAATTTTGTATCTAAAATTTTCACACATCTTTAGTAGTTAAACTCTCCTCAGCTTTTCCCCCTCTCTCCATTACCCCCTTCCTGGTGAAGCCCCATAAATTGCCAAGTTTTGTTTTCATATCACATCAGTCTTGCTATACGTTCTCCCTTCATGAACCCCCTCCCCAACGACCTTCTTATATTTTCCTCATGTAAAATATACTCTATGTTAAAAATAAAAATTTAATAAAGAGATAAAAAGGAGACCTCCTGCTTCTTTGGATTATGCTACTTCTTAAAGACAAGGGTTACTAAAGAGTCACTTGAGAACAGGTCTATGGTAGTACCTGCTAAGGTCTTGCTAAGTGTGGTCTCATAAGTGCTCCCAAAGCAATATACATTCTTCACATTCTTTGCGGTTGCCAACTAAAATTAGTTGATAAGAGCCTCTTATTGCTGAAAACACCATGCACCTTGGTTACAAGGTGGAAATGAGTTCTGGAATTATGAAAACTACCAGGGGAAAAAAGACATCAGTAACCATACTACTCTTTAATAATGCTTAATACCAGGTTGTCTGTCCTTCGAGATGATCTCACTGGAGTAATACTGGAACAACTGTTATGGGGTAGCCAACGACTCTTTGTGGATTGCTGTCTACATGCAGGTGAGGATAGGCACAAGATAAGGTGAGAGCCTGTGACAGGGCAGTGGAAAAGGAAGGTGGGCGGAGACAACAAGAGAGAAAGAGAGAGAGAGAGAGAGAGAGGAAGGAAGAGTTAAGATGAAACTTATAGGAGAAGAAGAGGAGTCAGAACCACACAGTCCTAGGAGCCAGAATTATTGGGGATTTCTTAAATAGATGATTAATAATTAGGGTGAGAGGGCACTGGGGCCAGAGAGTAGCTGGTGATAGTGTGGGATGTTGCCTTTTAAAATTTTTCCCGCTATAACTATTTGATTAGATATGAAGCCTGCTGCACAAGATAACATTAATGTTTTAAACTACTGGATACCAGTCAAAATTCCATAGCTTAGGAAATTTTAGGACTTGAGGGGCAAACTCACTAATGTTTACCTAAATTGTCATGACATCAAGCATTCCTTTAACTGTAAGAAAACAATTCCCTCAAAATCAACTGAGAAAACCTCATATGAACTTGTAGACAATGAAGCGGCAAGCACAGGAAATGCATAGCTCTGCCCCAGGTCTTTTGTGTATCCATTATAGCTTTCAGTTAATATTTTTATGAGAATCTTGTGTGAGGGAATACACGGGTCTCTGACTTTCATCTGGACTTCTCTTGAGCTCTTTCCCTTCATCCCGTTTGCCTTGTCCAAATTCGGTGTGATGATAAGCGAGCAAAAAACTTTTATCTTTCTATATTTTATTTTGTTGTGTTTTGTTATTATCTCTTAAAAGCCTGCTCTTTTCAAATGAGCAGTAGAAAGGGAGTGGATCTGGATAGGAAGGGAGATTAATGAGGAGGAAATGGATGGAGTAGAGGGAGGAGAAAGTGTAATCGTGATGTATATTATATGAGAAAAGAGTATCTTTCCAATAAAATTGAGGGAAAGCTTCTGGAGGTATCACCATTTCAGATTCCAAGTTATATTACAGAGCTAAAGTAATAAAAACAGCATGACACTGGCATTAAATAAATAAATAAATAAATGCTTATGTACCCATAGACAAAATGTTACTTCCATTGATAATCTGAGAAGCCTCCTCTAGCAATGAAAAACAGTGAATGCAGACACGCATATAGAAAAGGGGTGAAAATCATGTAAGTGTCAGAAGACAGGAAGAAGGCCTTGTAAGTTCTTTTTCTGGGTATAATACAGCCAGTGCTATCAGGGCTTCACTCACATCAGCTCTGAGTCCCTGTAAAAATCTACACAAGCCTTGGGTTATCAACAGACAATAATTGGTCCCTACTCTTCTACACTGAACAGCTAGCTACTAATGGGCTCGGTAGAAGAAGCAGTGATGAGTTTCGGTTGTATGTCTACTGAGAAGCCTAATAGATAGTTCCAATCTTGGCTTCACACAGATGATCCTGTTATTTTTAAAAGCCATGAATGTAAGAGAGATCTGTTTATAGAAGCTTTATCCATTCTTTCAAAGATGTCATGAAAAGAGATATATTTGACTCTCATTCACAATAATCCTATAAACCAAGAAAAATGCCTAGTATATCACATGCTCATGAAATGTTTTATCTGCTTGGAAATGATGCTTAGCAGAGTTCATTTTTGATGAAAGAATTTGTTCACATCTAACCTGGCTTTAAGGGCATTTATTCTGAAAATTTAGGAACATAATCAGTATCAGCTACATTTTTTTTAAAAGCACAACATATGTTTAATGCACTGTAGCTGGTTCCTTCAACAGGTAAGGTACATGGAATACCTGCTTCAAGATTCTGTGATTAACCTAGCACATTATATCATAAACTGTAATGAACCAAATAAAGCACTTCTTTAAGTTACTTTTGCCAGATTATTTTGTCACAGCAACAAAAAGAGAGAGTTAAGACTCTACTATCTCAGGCCAACCAGTAACACCTTAGGTAGCAACAGGTAGTGTGGGTTGAAAGGAAATTAGGAGAATAATAGTTACAGTAATCAGCAGGTACTTTACTTATGCATAAAACTGTCTAAAAAATTTAATAGAAGTTATATAACTAAATTACATTTAATTAATAAAGACAAAGTATTTTTATTTTTTCTTAGTTATTTTTTATCTTTTTTCACTTTAATGCTTTTATCTTAAAATTAGAATGCAAGTAAGAGGGACATTATTGAACTCTAGATAGGCTGTAAAATTAGGCTGCCTAATATCACAAGTCCAGAGATTATGGTGATTTTGCTCAGTATATCTGTGTTGGTTTCCAAGACCCAACTGTGAGTTATGATAAATGCATCCTCCTCTGGCTATGCCCCTGATATTTCTGGCCATCTTGGCCTAATGATACAATGACCATGAGTTATCTTCCTCCAGGTTATCATTTCAGCTCTCTCTATCAAAGTATATCTACCATCCCAAAGTGATGAGTGGCTCCTCAGAGAATCAATTCAGTTGCATCAGCCTGCAGATGGAAGACTGCAGTTGATACACAAAGAAATAGAAAATTCTAATGACTTTCACTTCTTGTTTCTTTTCTAAAATAAATGTTTATATCAGCATTGTTCATATACAAACTTTAAATTTTGATGCTGAGCTATGGATACAGCTCATAGGAAAAGAAAGCAGTTGTCTTCAGTCCCCAACAGTGCAAAAATCAAATAAACAGAAAGAATCGCAAATGCTATTTCCTGAATTTAATGTTTTAAAAAACATGCAACTAGATATGTCATGACATATTTGGTTTGTAATACTACCTTAAAATAACCCACTTTATAAGAAAAGAAAAAGTCAAAAAGTAAAAGAAAAGGAAGATGATAACTAGGAAGAAGGAAAAAAGGAAAAAAGAAGGGAAGGAAGGAGAGAAGTAGAAAGGGGAATTATTTCAACTATTATTCCAGTTGTTTCTATAAAACTCATTAATTTCCTTCTGTACTTCTCATAAAATTCAGTGCAGTGATAGTTAAATTAATAATTAGGGAGGAATATGGGGGATTTTTTTGATGTTTTAAAATGAGAAATCAAAGTATCACTTTCCTTATTCCCACCCCCTAGCTACTCTTCCTTAAGTCCCTCATCTCAAGATGTTACATTTTCATTGATTATCATTCTTACTTATATATGTGTTCATAAACATATATGTGTATATAAGTTGTATATGTGTATATTCTATATGCACACATACAACTTGCTGAATACCTTTTTGTGTTTTTGCTTAGTTTTTTTAAGGTTGAGTTTAAGAATATGTGTGATTGACTATTGCAGCAGTTCTTAATCTATGGGTTATGGGTCACCGAAGGCCATGGAAAACACAAATATTTATGTTATAATTCATAATAACAGTAGCAAAATTACAATTATGAAGTAGCAATAAAAATAATTTTATGGTTGGGAGTCACCACAACATGAGGAACTGTATTAAAGTATCGCATTACAAAAGTTGAGAGCCATATGGATTTTCAAAGACGCTGCCTGGTCTTTCTGAACACTCTACTCCATTAATTACTCTGTCCTTTTGATAAATCCTATACCTAACAGATTGCCTAGCAAGTATATTTTCCCATGGAATAAACAATACATAATTGTAAGTTGGCCATAACAAAGTTATAATTTCATCAAGATGTTTTTGAGACATATTTATGCCATTTGACTATCTTTCTTGTTTGTTATTGACTTCTAGTGCTGCCTGATATATATATATATATATATATATATATATATATATATATATATATATATATATATATATAACACTCAGGTTATTTGAATCTTTCATCTCAGTTATATGATAACTCTAAACTTGACTTGCAACTCAACTCATTAAGAACCTCTTCAGTTCTTATTGTATTTCCCTAGTTTTGTTGACAGTTAAGAAACAATGCATGAACTACTTGTGATTATCTTCTTGTTGTTGTTGATGATGATGGTGATTTTTGTTTTCAGTGAATTAACATTTCTTTTGCAGAGAAAAGACATGAAAATAGTATTGAGCATGATCAGAATCAAATAGGAAAAAATGTAATTGGTTATGGTAACGTGGAAAAGAGGGTTAGTACCTGGCCTCTGATATCAGATACAGCCACAAGTCACAGGAGCAGTAAATACTTGTTTAAAATTGTGATGCTTTTTGACTTGGCATCCCTTCCATCCAAGAAAGCCCCTGAAGTATTAATATATTAAAGTTGCACTTGTCTGAAGAGGCTAGTGAAGTAACTGGACTGCTTTGAAAATAATGATTCAAGTGACAGACAAGCAGACACCACAGGGTACTGTTCTCAAATTGCCAGAATTGTTTCCAGTCATGAGTGCAAATAGAACTGACTTCCCTATGCCCAAACACAGGAAAAGGCCAACAAAGATACAAAAACTCAAAAGGAATGTACAGGTCAGTGTATATTGAATCAGTATACAAAATAACAGTGAACATAGTTTCCAAGGAGAAATGGGATGGGATGCTGGGATTGTAGCTCAGTAGTAACATATATGAGACTTGAGATTCAGTCCTAAACATCTAGGAAAAGAAATTATAGGGAAAACCAAGGAGAACTATGAGCTGGAAAACATTGACAACTCCCACACAAAGAGAATATTGCAGGCCACTGTAGTTATAAAGCACAAAATTACTAACCAGAGGCTTCAAAGCAGAACATTGCCTATCAGAAACATGGACTCCTGCAAGTAACTGCCCATAATTTAGCCTGATACACTCTTTTATGTCAAATTTCATTATAACCTTGTCTCCTATTCCTTCTTGCTCTCCTTTGTCCACCTCTACCTCCTCCTCCTCCATGATTAGTTTTGTCCACTGCTTAAAATACCAGAGAATATTTTTTAACCTTTCCATCTTGAGTATTATATCTCTACATCATGTCAATACACAGGTATAAATGGTTAAATGTTTTCAGATAATTCTAATCTATTATACATTTAAAAAACACCTTTACTCTGAAATGTCATTATAATGATTTTGATTTTGAATGTGTGCATGTAACAACATTAAAACTTCTTCAGTAACTTAAGACCTGTCATTTTGTATAGCTTGATTCTTGAAACAAAGATTCTTGAGATCTTGGTTATTTGTAAAGACTATATGGCAGAGGAGACCCATACAGTTTTGAGCAGTTCTACAAGAAAATTTATTTAAGTTGATTGTTATAAATCACAAAATTAGTAACCATGATGGTACACATTTATTTATATATATTTTGTCTACTCATATATACTCTAATATAGTTTGCCTACTCATCAATGTCAGAATCATACAAATGTTTTGGCATATGTAAGTGCTGTAATTGCTAAAAATATATGCTATTGTTATCTATTTTGATTCATGCTGTGGCCACGCAATATTTTTTATATATCCTCAATAAATCTCACTTCGATAACATAAAAGTATCTATAATTTTTATAGGGAACTACAGGTAAGGGATTGTATGACTCTCAGTAGAAACTTCAAAATTTGGACTTTTAAACATTGAAGAGACTGTCATAGACTGTGAGGAATTTTGAAATTGGACTGAATGTATTTTGCATCATGCTATGGCTAGGTGTGACCCCATAGACTCATGTGTTTGTAAGCCTATGGGGGCCAGGGAATGGAATGTGGTAATGTGAATATGCTTCGCTCAGAGAGTGACAATATTAGGAGGTGTGTCCATGCAAGAGTGGGTGTGGCCTTGTTGGAGTAGGTGTGTCACTGTGGGTGTGAGCTTTAAGACCCTTATCCTAGCTGCCTGGAAGCCAGCATTCTGTTAGCAGCCTTCAAATGAAGATGTAGAACTCTCAGCTCCTCCAGTGCTATGCCTTCCTAGATTCCGCCATGCTTCCCACCATGATGATAATGGACTGAACCTCTGAAAGTGTAGGACAGCCCTAATTAAATGTTGTCCTTTATAGTAAATCAAAAGAAAAGAAAAGAAACAAAAAATGATTTTTAAATTAACGTTCCTGATTATATTTTTCTGATTTTGATCTTTGACAGTTTTCAACTTAAAGATAGCTTGAACATTCAAGATGGAGGCATTCAGGATTGGCTCTACAACATTTACCTCTCAATGGAATATATATGCAAGTTCCTAAACTTAAAAGTAATTCACATTAGAGTATATGTCATAAATTCAGCTACAGTGACATCACCATTAATTTAAAAACGCAAGTCATGTCAACTTTCTTTTTTGCTACAGTGACCTCTTATATCTTTCATTCAAAGCTACTATAAATTTTCTATATGATTCAACAGGCAATAGTATAATGTTTAGGACAGCTCTGATTTTCTATTCCAACAGTTTCTTGTCTTTTATCTTTGTGTACTCAGGGCACAATAAGATCACCCAATGTGCAAGACTGCATTACATCTTAAGAGAAGATGAATGTTAGTGCTTATCATGTAGTGCTCCTTAAATACATATGAAGCCCATATGTGTAGTGTGGGAAAGGGGGCATTGTTTTGGCTTACACTTCTAGGCCACAGTTTTTCATTGAGTGAATTCAGGGTAGGAACCGAGAGGCAAGGATGATGTGGAGGGTAAGGAGGAAGGCTGCTTAAGAGCACTTGGGAGGCAGAGGCAGGCGGATTTCTGAGTTCGAGGCCAGCCTGGTCTACAGAGTGAGTTCCAGGACAGCCAGAGCTATACAGAGAAATCCTGTCTCAAAAAACCAAAAAAAAAAAAAAAAAAAAAAAAAAAAAGAGCATCTGTATCAACTTGGTTTGTTTTTCATATAACCCAGCGCAACTGCTCATGTATTGCACCACCCACGGTGGGTTGAACCCACCACATCAATTATTAATCAAGAAACTAACCCCTACAGTCTGATGGAGAAGAGATATTTTCTCATTTGAGGTTCCTTCTTTTCAGATGACTCTATCTTGTATGAGCTTTAAAAAAATGCTAACTGGAACAGTAGTAGAATAAACCAAACAGGAAAAGATCTTTTGTTTATTTTTGTGAGATATTGGATTTGCATGTGAAACAGATGTGATATTATTTCTTCCTTAGACATTCCCAGTTCTACATGTAAACACAAATACACACACACACATACACACACACACACACACACACACACACACACACACACACACACACACACACCAAACACAAAATTGAAAGCAGACAGCGTCCAAACATTTGTTTAAAGTCCCACTAACCAATTTTCTATGATTCCCTCTAATTTCTTTTTGGCTTTGAGCAATTCAGGTAATTTTGTTTTCTCATTTATTAGTTATTTTTGATCACATGAGGTAGGTCTGAGGAGAGACTGCTAGGGAGAACTTATTTCTGGAGGTATAGCTTCCCTCCAGCTAAAATGAAACCTATTGTTCAACTCCCAGAGATAGAACAAATACAGAAACTTAATTTCCAAAGGTGACTCAAGGCAGTGGCTAATTCATTTTTGGATCTGTAGTAGTGCAATGTAAAAGAGTTTTCCAGAAACTTAAAATGATCCTCATGAAACTCAGTGGTTCTGATCAGGGAAAAATATCTATATATTTCCCACCTTAAGAGAGATAAGTTGCTTCTACCTTAACAATTTTTAGATACACAATTTTTTCAGAATTCAGAAATTATGGGATAATTTTTTAATCATGGCAAAAAGTACCAGCAGCATTTGAAAGTAAGTTATTTGTGAAACAGAATGGTGGCCAGGATTTGTGGAGAAATGGCTGGAGGATAAAGATATTATTTTTCTGGAATATTAGCTGAAGCCCATCTGTGCACACTGTCTGCTGATGTCTTAATTCTGAGCCTTAATACCAAAGGCTCCCAGCAAAGGTCATCAAACAAACACAGGGAACCATTTGTTAAAGACAGAGATTAGGAGCAATATGCATGAGTCACAGCGTTCCTCTCTACCTCTCCTGAGCAGTAAAAATGTGCAAATTCTTCCCAAAATTATTACATAGTAAAACAATAAAGTTACTCAACCAAGAAAATGTTCTTCTCCTTTTCCACAGGTTCTATTAAGCTTATTCATCTTGTACTGACTTCTTCACTTTCAAAGTACAAACCAAAAAGGCCCCTAAAAAGAAATAGAAAAGTGATAAAGATATTTATGAGAAAAGGAAAAAATCAGATTTGTTGTTTATTTTCTACATGTTTCTTTTCTAGTAAAACTGCATAAAAATTATACAGAAAGACACTCACTAAAAAGAGTAACTTTAGCTGGTTGACACACAGACAAAAGAGTTAGTTTAACACTTATGCACAATATAAGAATTAGTAACTTTACTGGATGAGTCTTCTCGTCATCCCTCATGAAGATTTGCAATGCTAAGTTATGAAGGTATCAATACTAACCAGTGATATTAGAGTATACATAAGCAATCCCCAAAATTCTACCAGAGAACTCCTACAGCTGATAAGCAACTTCATAAAAGAGACTGGATATAAAAATAACTCCAAGAAATCAGTAGCCCAGTATAGATACAAACAATAAACAGGCAGAGAAAGAAATTAGGGAAAACCACAACATTCACAATAGCCATGGATATTATAAAATATCTTGGTATGACTCTAACCAAGCAAGTAAAAGATCTATATGACAATAACATCAAGTCCCTGAAAAGAGAAAGGGAAGAAGAACTCAGAAGATGGAAAGATCTCCCATGCTCATGGATAGATAGGATGAACATAGTAAAAATGGCCATCTTATCTTAAGCAATCTACAGATTCAATGCAATACCCATTAAAATTCCAACACAATTTTTTTATAGACCTTGAAAGAGCACTTCTCAACTTCAGATATAAAAATAATAAACCCAGGATAGCCAAAACAATCCTGAACAATAAAAGAACCTCTGGAGGAATCATCATCTCCATCCGCAAGCTGTACTACAAAACAATAGTGATTTACAAAAACCCAAAACTTCATGGCATTGGTACAGAAACACACAGGTTGACCAATGGAATTGAATCAAAGACTAGAAGCAAAGCAACAGACCTAAGGTCATTTGATTTTTGACAAAGAAGCCAAGATCATATAATAGAAAAAAAGAAAGCAGCTTCAATGAATGGTGCTGGTCTAAATGGATTTCTGCATGTAGCAGAATGCAAATTGATCCATATTTATTACAAAGCTCAAATCCAACTAGATCAAGGACCTCAATAGAAAAACAGATACACTAAATTTTAGAAGATAAAATAAGATATCGTCTTGAACATAATAGTACAGGAGACAATTTCCTGAACAGGATGCCAAGGCTCAGGCCCTAGGATCAATAACTAATAAATGGGACCTCAGGAAACTAAAAAGTTTCTGTAAGGCAAAGGACTCTGTCAACAAAACAAAATGGCAACCTGCAGATCGGGAAAAGTTCCTCATTAATCCTGTATCTGACAGAAGGCCAATATCCAAAATATATAAAGAACTCAAGTTAAACTCCAACAAACCAATTAACCCAATTTTAAAAATGGGGTACAAAGCTAACCAGAGAAGTCTGACAGAGAAATCTGCAATAGCCAAAAAGCCCTTAAAGATATATTCAACATCATTAGTCATCAGGGAAATGCAAATAAAAATTACCTTGAGATTCTACCTTCCACCAATCAGAATGGCTAAGATCAAAAACTCAAGGGACAGCAAATTCTGGTGAGGATGTAGAAAAGGGGACAAGTCTTCTATTGCTTGTTGGATTGAAAACTTGTACAGCTACTCTGGAAATCAATCTTGTGGTTTCTCAGAAAATTGAAAAGAGTTCTCCCTGAAGACCCAGCTATACTCCTCCTGAGTACACACCCAAAAGATGCCCTACCATACCACAAGAACATGTTCATGGCAGCTTTATTTGTAATAGTCAGAAACTGGAAACAACCCAGATGCCCCTCAGCTGTAGAATGGATAAAGATAATGTGGTTTATTTACAAAATGGAATATTATACAGCTATTAAAAAAAATAACATCAGGAATTTTGTAGGCAAAAGAATGGAACTAGAAAATAGCATCCTGGGGATGGTAACCCAGACCTAATAGGACATACGTGATATGTACTCACTGTTAAGTGGATATTAGCCATAAAGTACAGGATACCCATGATATACCACTCCTAAGATACAAAGAAGTTAAACAAGAAGGAAGGTCAAGCAATGATGCTTGAATCACACTTAGAAGGGAAAACAAAATAGTCATAGAAGGTAGAGGGAGGGAGGAAACTGAGTAGGAGAGGGGAAGAGGAAATGGGCAGGCAGTATCAGGTATAGGAAGAGACTGAAGAGAAGCCCAGACTGCCAGGAGAATAGACAGAAATCTGAAGCTGCCCGGTGGAGGGGCACATAGGAGAGTTAATTCACATGACATAAGCAAAGATGTCTAATAGTAGAAACATGGAACCAGAAGAGGCCACCTGCTATAGCCAGGCAGGATCCCCCAGTGGAAGAATAAGGACACAAACCCACCCACAAGTTTTGGCCCAAAATTTGTCCTATCAAAAAGAAAAAGAAAAGGAAAAAAAAGAAAAGGAAAGGAAAGGAAAGGAAAGAAAAGAAAAGAAAAGAAAAGAAAAGAAAAGAAAAGAAAAGAAAAGAAAAGAGAAAGAGAAAAGGTCAAAAAAATGCAAGGATGGAGCAGAGAGTGAGGGAAAGGTGAATCAATAACTGGCCAAACTCAAAACCCAACCCATGGGCAACCCCCAGTCCCTGACACTATTAATGATACTCTGGTGTACTTGCAGACAGGAACCTACCAGAACTGCCTTCTGAGAGGCTCCACCCAGCAGCTGACTGAAATTATTCCAGATACTGATAGCCAAATATTAGGCAGAGTTCGGGGACACTTATGGAAGAGTTGTGGGAAGGATTGAAGGCCTTGAGGAGGAAGAAAACCTCACAGGAAGACCAACTGAACCAATTAACCTAGATATCTGGGAGCTTTCAGAGACTGATTCATCAATCAAAGAACATGCATGGGCTAAAACAAGGCCTTGGCCACATATGTAGCAGACATGTAGTTTAATCTCCATTTGCTGCCTCAGTGGGAGAGGATGCAGAGATATGATATGCCAGGGTTGGGGGATACTCAGGGGGACCCACTTTCTCAGAGGAAAAGGGGTGGTGGATGGGGAAGACACTGTGAAAGAGAGACCAGGAGGGTAGCAGTGTTTGACATGTAAATAAATAAATTAAATGAATAAATTCTCAATGCCACAAAATATATATTACAGCCTTGAAACAAAAGATGCATAGGAAATCAGGTGGCAATGTGTGTTTCTACTACAATAATTAATGTTGCATGATAGGAATTGAAAACAATCAATTAAGATTATTTGTGGCTAAAGAGAATGTTCCGTGGTTAAAAGCACTTGCAGAAGTCTCAGTTTTCAGTTCACAACATCCACAAGATATTTATTTCACAACAAGCTGTATGTCTTCAGTTCCAGAGAGCCTGATGTCATCTTCTGGCTTTCACAAGCACCCATCATTCACATGGTATACATATATAATACCATGCATAATATATGCAGGCAAGACCCCTTCCCCCACACACACGCAAAGTAAATCCTTTGAAACTTTATAGTAATTTTATAACATTTAAAAAATTAAGCTTCATGTGTTATCAAATAATTTTAGTCCCAGCACTAGGGAGGCAGAGGTGGGTGAACTCCTGTGACTAGCATGCCAACTTGGTCTCCATTGCAAGTTCCAGACAAACAGAGCTACATAGTAGCTCTAAATAAATACATTTATTTGTTTTTAAAATATTTAAAAATTGAAGCTGCCTGCAGCTACAAAATTGTCCAAGCTACTATACTAAACCTCTTTTGAAATAAATACTGACATTTACTCATTCACCTAATCAATGTGAGCCCATCATTATTCATGAACATGGTATTTACATTGGGGTGAAAGAACGGCAACTTCTTGTTCTTTGTATAGTTTACATGTTGCAAAAGTTGTTTTTGGTCTATTCTGGCTAATCTAGCAAAATATGTAGACAAGGAAATACATAATCAAAGAGGTACATGACTAGCCAAGGCTAAGGAAGACAAGCTCAAGTTTTTAAAGTGTCTTATTTATGCTTATATGAAACATTCAGCCATCATGTTCACTTATAAGAAGTTACCAGCATTCCCCTGGACCTATTATATAATGACAATTATCTCATTCACAGTGGCAGATGTTTCTCATGACATAGCCATCTCCAAAAATTCTCACTGCTTAATGCCATACTGAGAGTTGCATTCAAAATACAAATCAGGCATTTGGAGGAATTCATTCAGACCATTGTAACCCATCTTCTGATTCTTGCCTCTGTAAACCAAGACACAAATTTCCCATACCACTTTTTCCCAAATCTTAGATTACCTGGCATCGTTTCCAAAATCTCAAGCTCAAAATCTTGTCTCAAAATATTTTAGTGAGACTCAAGTCACTCTTCATCCTGAGGCAAATTGCTCTTCAAACATGAGCCTATAAAATCACCCAAGTTACATGTTCAAGTACAACAGTGAGATAGGCATATAAGGCAGACCTTTCCATTGTAACCAGCATAAATGAGAAAGGTTAAAGATTTAACAGCTTTTAAGTCCAAAACCCCAACAAGGCAAGTACTGAATCATAATACTTGAGAATACTCTTATCTAGCCCTGTGTGTCACCTTCCTGAGTCACTGTGGCAGTGGTTGGATCCCCAATGTCCTAGCCTCACTCTACAGTTTTGTCACTTTGGTGATGGGTGCCTAGCTTTCCGTTGGCAAAGTACAAGCTGATGACTCTACAATTCAGGTCTCAGGAACAACTCAGCTAAAATTGCTTACCAAACAAGTTTCCACTGTTGATTTTCTAGCATGTGAAAGACCTGTGCCTAGCACTTGAAGATATATAGGGCATTCAATTAAATCTAGGTTGGGGTAACCAATCTTCCACAGCTGTTTTACTCTGTGATCCTAGTCAGTTGTAGTACGTAGACAAACACAAGTTTTCCTACCTAGGCCCTCAAAAGGAGCAGTCACTGATATACACCCCTCATCATACTGGAATTGTGTAGGACAGATTATGATTGTCTTATTAAGGTACAGGAAGAAACTTAGGGGGGTGCATAGCAGCAAGTCCCAAATTCATGGGAGCATCCTGAACCTCTCATTTAAAACTGCTAGCATTAAAGCCCTAGAATGCTGGGGAGCGTCAGAATAAACAATCTCCAAATGGTTTTTCTGGTCACATTTTTCATCTTCATGAACAGCACAGAAGTTATCCTTATGGACTTTTAATATATAGCCTGGTTGTTCTTTCTCAAATACGATTATCTTATGTGTTTTAAGAGAAACAAAGCTGATTGAGTATTTTCCAGATCTTTAATCTGCTTCATTTGGCTTGTAAATTTTTCTTTTAAATAAGTTCTTACTTCTTGAATTTATACCACAAGCAATCACAGGAATAGATGTTATTCCTATAAACCGTTGGGAGTGATTCTTTTCTACCAAATACCTTATGTCATCACTCACAATTCCTTGCTGCACAAGAGTTGCCTTTCATCCAGTTTTAAGAGTGCTGCTACTCATTAGCATCGGAATGCCATCAACATGACCTTTACCCTCCACATCTCTACCACCAGCATCCTATTCATGACCTTGCAGGCACTCTCTAAGGTATCAGATGTTTCCACCACAGATTTCCTACTCTTCTGAGCTCTCCCTAAAATTGCTTTCACAGCCCATTTCAGCAATATTGGATCAGCAGCTTCAGAACCTATCCATTCTTTACCAGTTACCCAGCTGCAAAGTAACTCCCACATGTTCTGTCATTTATTACAGACCTTAGTACTGAATTTGGTGTTTATGTTTCAGGTTTCTATTCATAAAGCCTGACTTAGACTGAGTTAGTTATAAACTATAAAATATACTTATTGTTCAAAGTTTTGGAAGTAGAAGATGAAAGTGCAAGTCATTTGGTGTCTGGGGAGAGCTCATCCTTTGCCTTAAGGATCATGATTTTATAGGGAACTATAACCAATCCCATTTATAACAGCAAAATTCTCATGACATTATTCTATCCCCAAGAAAAATTTCTTACTACCAGTCTGGGAAGCTTCAGTTTATGAATGTGGAAGTAGTAGATATATGGTAGTAGGAAGCCCCATTCAAACCAGAGCAGAGTAGAAGAAGGAAGCAATCGATATAAACCTATAAAGAGTGAGGAGACCAGAAGGCTAGAGGTGTCACCACTCATCCCCCTTTTCATCCAAGCCTCTCACTGCCTCTTTCTCAACCTACCAGTGCATAATGATGCCCTACTTTCTAAAAAGTTATAAGATTTCAGCCCATAAGCTTTCAGAAAAATGTTCTGTTATATGCTAATGACAGTCTTCATATATAATTAATGTATATATTTGTATACAGTGTACTTAATGTAGGATCTTATAAAAACAAACTATATAGATATTCTCTAAAAGATTTATTTATTTATTTATTTATTTATTTATTTATTTATTTATTTATTTATTTTATGTATTTGAGTACGCTCTCGCTGTCTTCAGACACACCAGAAGAAGGTATGGGATCCCATTACAGATGGTTGTGAGCCACCATGTGGTTGCTGGGAATTGAACTCAGGACCTCTGGAAGAGCAATCAGTGCTCTTCACCACTGCGCCATCTCTCCGGCTCCCTAGATATTCTTAAATTATATCATTTGGAATACTCACACATAAGCATCGATAGACCAGAAACAGAGGACATACAGTTGACACTCACATTTGTATATGAGTGTTTGCTACCTGTATGTCTGTGTACTCCATGCATGGCTGGTGACAGTGGGGGCCAAAATAAGAAGATGTGATCCTCTGAGACTGGAGGTAAGATGGTTTTGAGGCACATATGATTGCTGGGAATTGAGCCTGAGTCTTCTAGAAGAATAGTGAGCACATTTAGTGATCTCTCGAGCTCCCTCTAGTATTTTTTTTTGCTACCATAAGCCTATGTTTACTTGAAATTTTTCATAAGTTGATTTAAATTTTGATGTATATGAGAAAAATGCCATATTTATTTCCATTTAACATTTGAGTCAAACTAGAAAACTTGAACGACTCAAAACACCCCGTAAGAAAGCCATGTGCTTTCTTTCTAAATTTTCTTTCTCATTTCAGATGAACTTATAAGGACATGATAATGTTGTATTTTTAATGTTTTTACCATATTTATAATGCTACCACTAACAGTAAAAGTACTTTCAAATTGTATAAGTGATACTAAAATAATCTGTCTCATTGTTCAGTGGCTTTATGTTCCATTTATTTAAAGGAATTTGTTAGTAATTCACCTATTTCTGACTCCCCTAGGAAAAAACAAAAATGTCACTCAGAATCAAGTAGCAAAGTCTTTCCTGGTGTTCTAGTCATCGATTTTATTCTGCTCAATTGCGTGCAATGGCCTGACCTCATTTTCCCACGTCAATAGTTCTCAGACAACACTTCTGTCTTACATGAATCTTTCCAATTTGACTTTTCATATATTAATTTGGTAGAGCTGCTGTCAAACTGGAGAGGACCTTCACTGTTCAGTGAGACTATTTTGTAGCTTTACTAGCTCACAGGAGGAAGTCAACTAGGAAATAAAATTAAAAAAAACAATAACCACAGAAAAATTAAATCTTATGTCTGGGTTGGAATGCACAGAGAGATGAAATACTTCTAGGAACTCCAACTTCCCTGGGACATTCAAATCCATTTTCAAAAGTAAAAATCAGTGCAAATAATTTTAAAATATTATATGAGTCATGCAAATCCAATCACCTGAAGCAAGTGCCCATAATCCAGGGGACTAATAAGAAAGATAGAAAAGACCTTCAGTAACTCCTGTCAAACAGACTCCCTGGCAGGGACTTCTGATATTTATCTAAATAGCCCCTTTTCTCTTCTTGCCTCTGGAGGTTGAGGGTTATCAAGTTATTTATTCCTACCAACCCAAGGAAGTTAAAACATTTCTGAGGCTTCCCTGCCTGTCCGTACACTTAGCATCTCCTTAATTGCCCCCCATTTGAATAAGATATATATTTCTTGCTGACACTTTACCAAAAACCAGTAAAGGATCAAATATTGTGCTGGTAGAATGCTTAGTGGTTAAGAGTTCAATTATCAGAACCATGTCAGTCACAACCAGCTGTGACTCCAGGTCCAGGTGTAAAATGTTTCTGGCCTCCATGACACCTGTTCTCTTGTGTACATACCAACACACAGACACAAACACCTACACATAATTAAACATAATAAAAATACAACTTTAAAATGTTGTTTCCAGGCACAATACAAGAAAAATGTTAAACTATTATTAGAAAATATAAATAATATTGCTACATTTCTGATACACTATCAGCTACATATTTCAAGAGCAGCAGTAGAGATCCTGCAATAGCAGGAACGTGGGATCTGAAAGCTGACAGACTAAGATCGCTCGCTGGAGTTGATGAGAGTTGTGGCAGTACTAATTCTGAAACACTGTATGAGAATCTCAAATGTCAAGTATCAAAGCTGAATGAGAAATGAAACTTTCTGTGTATGTAGTTAACATATTTGGTGTAAAAGTTTAATGAAGGAGTGATGAATACAGAAAACCCAGATTAGAATGGACATGTCAAAAAATATAAGTCTCGCCCTCTCTCTCTCCATGTAGTCATGGTTGGCCTCCACTTCTCTTCTCTCCCTCTCTCTCCCTCTCTCTGCCTTTACTACCCTCTCAATTCCCCTCCTGATGCCCTGAATAAACTATATATATATATATATATATGGCTCTTTATTTATGTTTGGCATACTTTTTTTAACCTATGCTTGGTATGAATTGATTGATTCTATTTATTTTTTTTTAGGACCACTGATTTGTAAATCATATAACCTCAATTTAACTCCCTAGTGGCCTGTTTTTCTGTCCCTTTTCACCTGGTCCAAGTCTCAGCAGCATGTGTCACATTGGCTATTTCCAGGCAACTCATGATTGGAAGTACTTCTCCCCCTTGGGATCTATATGCAAGCACATAACGACACCTTCTACATTCTCGTACTACCCCGTGCTGTTGACTGTTCATCATGCCAAATACAAGGCAGCACAGGGCAGCTCCTCAGTCAGTTCAATGCAGATCCCGCCAGAGGAATGCTGCTAATTCTACCTTCTCAAATGACTGTGCACTTCTGCGATAATATTTATTTCATATGTTTATGGACCATAAAATATATTTTGTCCTTTCCTTAATTCTTAGATCAGTGCATAGCATCAAACTATCAACATTTAATAGACTAATGAGTGGAGGAATGGTCGAACGGATGCATGGAGAATATATGAATGGGTGGAAGGATGGCTGCAAGGATGCATGGGTGGATGGATGCATGGGTGGATGCATGGATTTATAACTTCAGTAGAAGACTAGAAAGCTACCTCATTTATAATATTTAGATTCTGGACTGAAAAATATATAAACATTTATTCCTTACTATATGAGGAAATTTTTTTCTTATTGAAATTAATTGAATATATATTCAATGAGAATATATATTTGTTGAGCACTTGCTACTATAAATGAACTGGGAAATTTTATTACTTAAATTGAACAAAATTTTAACAAAATCTCTGGAAACATCTCACATAAATTGAACTCCACTCACAGTAAAAATCATGACACAGAGGAATAGCACAGGCTGAATCCTGCCTTTAATTATATTGTGGTTGAAAAAGATGCTCGAAAAATCTGTCAGAATCTTTCTTACACACATTTATTTTAACAGTAAACTGCTCATTGAAATCATTGTAAAGCCTGGGAAATAATATGATGAATGACTCTGTAGGAATCATCAGATGATATTCCTCTATGCAATAACACAGCAGGATTTGATGACTAAGAATACTTTCATGAAAATGGCCCACAATTTTTACAACGACTATTCTAAGTCTCAAAAGCATGTAGGCTGAGCAAGCCAGCATGTTCCCCCTCATGGTAAGTATGCCAATGTAAGTGCTTATTTTACTGGGCTTTACAATTCTACCATCTCATGATTTTGTGGTTGCTAAGCAACCTTAGCAACACTGTGGTGTGCATACTTAAAAAGATGAAGGCAGTAAGATATGTTTGCTGGTTTATTTATGGAGTAGAAAAGATCCAGATTCAAAATAACATTGTTGCAGAGTAGTACATGGCAGTGACTGGTTAAAAATTTCCCACTTCTCTGCAATCGCATTGAGACTTTTTTTTTTTCTGAAAAGGTAAAAATGACACTGAGATATTTCCACACTTTATATGAACATTTGTGTGATCATTTTTGATGGGGTAAACCATAAGTATCTTAAGGGTTTTTTGGCTGTGGAAGTTTATGTGATGAATGGATTCAGGAACAGGACATTTGTAGGACAATATTAAGTATGAATTATTGCAATCCAATTATCTACTGGGCAAACTAAGCCATCAAGCTATATAAGTTGTCACAAAATGTACCGATGCATTCCATTTGACTCAGGTGAGATGGAATGAGGGGCAGAAGTTTGACTCATTAAATCCTGGCTGCTACAGGGTAATAGTTACTGATTCCACCATATTTATAGGTCACTAATGGTAAGTGATCCAGAAGAAATGGCGGCATCAAATTGTCCTTGGCCCTTGTCTAAAAAGAAAGAAATCATAAATGATTGTAATCAAAGAGCAAAAGCTTAGTCTATTCTCAAAGGCAATTTGTTAGCATAATACAGAAATAATGTAGATATATATTATTTATTTTTGATGTTTTTCCAAAATAACCAATTCCATTGTACTACTTGTGGAGAATCTGTCATACTGAGGAAAATAAAATACCCGTGAATACTCCTTATAGTCACATAAGGTTAAAATAACTATTTTCACTCTCTTAAAAGATTCATTTAGTTTATTATTTACATGTATGTATGTGATCATATATGCACCACAAGTGTGGAGGATAGACAAGGGTATTAAATCCCCTAAAACTGCAGTTTCAGCCAATTGTGAGCTGCCATGTGTATACTGGCAATTGGACCTGATCCTCAGCAGAGCAGCAAGTGCTCTGAACAGCTGAGCTATCTCCCCAGTACTGATGTTCCCTTTTGAGCACTAACAGTGACCAGAACATTAGAACACCTTACAGGCCATCTCCCTTCTCTTTGGGACGTGTCTCTTTACATGAGGCCAATATATTGGACTGTAATCACCCTTTCCTGTTTTATCTATGATGTCTCAAAAAAACACAGGTATTTTCCAAGTTTCTACATTTTATCTTTTAACTCTATTCCTATGATACTCTTTTATACAAAGTTTCAAAAACAATAACATTGATTAGTGATACTTCTTATGATTTGTATTTATTAAAGGTGCTTGATATCTGAATTTGACAACATTCTAGGTTATTTTTAGTTTTTATTTGCCAATATAATTAAAAACCCATCAAAACATCCAAAATTATGCTTCAGTGAAGAGCAGAGAAAGGGCTCAGCTGAAGCCTCAATATATTCCTAGTGTAATAAAAACCACAGGGAAACTACATAATGTAAGAATAACTACAATAAATATAGATTTTTCTTACTTTTATTTGTCTGCTATTTTGCTGAAATCCATTAAATAGTACTTAAGCAATTCACAAAATATTTGCTCAGAATCGTTAAAATTAAATTATGTGATCAACAGAAGTCAGCCACACATTGCTCCTTTTCATAAACTTTGTGGTCAAATATTATTTTTATCAAAACAAAAGTAAAAGTTTTCCAATCACAATGGTTTGTACCTGTAATATCAGCATTTGGGAAGCTGGAGCAAAAGCTTGTGAGTTTGTATACAGCCTGAGTTATATAGTGAGAGATTCTGTCAAAATATAAAATAAATTACAGTGAAATAAAATAAAGGGAAAATTTGTTACAGGAAGTACAGCAGACTACTTCATAGGAAGGACAGCCTTCAGTAGAGAGAGATGTATGGGTAACCATACAAAAGTTTGAATGTTCATGACTTTTCTATGGAAATCCTGGAGATTTTCAATTTCCATGCGCTACACTGCACACAGCTGCAAGCATGTCTATGCTTCTATGAGAGCTCCCCGCTGGGCAGAGTACCACACTAATGTACTACAATGAGGACAGGATGAGCACTATGCTCTGTTCTCCATCACACCTGTCACAACCTTGCTAGTGGTTTGTCTAAACCAATTTGGGAGCAGCTTCCTTTGTTTGTGTGTTACCATGCAAGTGGATACTTTAGTGAGGACTGACAGGTTCCCATATCACAAGAGGTCAAAAGGATTAGGAAGTGATTTACAGTGGGTGTCAGGGATGGGCAAGACAGTTGACAACCTCAGCTTCCATGCACAGCCCAAACTCCCAACCCCAACCACCAACCCACAATCCTTGACAATGGCAATGTATGTACTCGTTATCATTCTCTGTTTCTTTTTTTTTTTTTTTTTTAATTTTTTGGATACTTCATTTACATTTCCAAAGTTTCCCCATTTCCAGGTCTTCTCTTTGGAAACCCCCTATCCCCTCCCACCTCCCATACCTCTATGAGGGTAATCCTCCTCCCACTCACCCACCCACCCACTCCTGTCTTCCCATCTTCACATTCCCCTTTACTGGGGCATCTAACACCCTCAGGCCCAAGAGCCTCTCCTCCCCCTGATAGCCAACAAGGCCTTCCTCTGCCAAATATGTGGTCCGAACCATGGGTCCTTCGATGTGTATTCTTTGGTTGGTGGTCCAGCCTCCAGGAGGAAAGGGGGGGGGTTTCAGGCCAGTTGACACTGTTGCTCCTTCCATGGGGCTGCAGACTCCCTCGGTTCCTTCAGTCCCTTCTCCAACTCCTCCATCTGGGACCTCACTCTCAGTCCAGCAGTTACTGTAAAGTGAAACTTGGGTATTCTGAACGTTTCGGCTAGTATCCACTTATCAGTGAGTACATACCATGTTCGTTCTTTCGTGACTGAGTTACCATGCTCAGGATGATATTTTCAAGTTCCATCCATTTGTCTACAAATTTCATTAAATCATTCTTTTTGATAGCTAAGTAATACTCCATTGTGTAAATGTACCACATTTTCTGTATCCATTCCCCTGCTGAGGGACATCTGGGTTGTTTCCAGCTTCCCCCTGATGGCTAACAAGGCCCTCCTCTGCCACATATGTGGTCAGCACCATGGGTCCCTCGATGTGTATTCTTTGGTTGGTGGTACAGCCTCCATGAGGACTGGGGGTGTCAGGCCATTTGACACTGTTGCTCCCACCATGGGGCTGCAGACTCCCTCAGTTCCTTCAGTCCCTTCTCCAGCTCCTCCTTCCGGGACCCCATCCTCAGTCCAATGGTTGCTGTGAATTGAATCTTGGGTATTTCGAAATTTTGCGCTAATATCCACTTATCAGTGAATACATACCGTGTTCATTCTTTTGTGACTGAGTTACCTCACTCAGGATGATGTTTTCAAGTTCCATCCATTTCCCTGCGAATTTCATGAAGTCATTGTTTTTAATAGCTGAATGGTACTCCACTGTGTAAATGTACCACATTTTCTGTATCCATTCCTCTGTTGAGGGACATCTGGGTTGTTTCCAGCTTCTGGCTGGTATAAATATGGCTGCTGTTAACATAGTGGAGCATGTGTCCTTATTAGATGTTAGAGCATCTTCTGGGTATATGCCCAGGAGTGGTATAGCTGGGTCCTCAGGTAGGATTATGCCCAGTCTCTGGCTTTTGATGCAGGTATTGGGGAACTAAACCAGCATCTTTATGCCAGAACAGCAATTACTTTAAGAACTGAATCATCTCCCAAGTCTTCTGAATCTATTTCTTGGACATGCAGAGAAAAGGCTCCTTAAATCCAGTCCACTGCTTCAAACAGGCTTATGTGTCATCGACCAAACCAGTACCAAATCACATTGATAATGTGTAGTTTATTGTTTCTGGCTTCTCTCATTCAGCATACAGCTTTGAAAATTTAGCCACATCATTGCATCTATCAGAGGTTAATTCCTTTTTA
>CM052700.1:108658566-108681550 GCA_028551405.1 Uromys caudimaculatus
TGTGCACTTTTTGATTACTCTCCTTCCTTGTAATTCAGTGGATCAGAAGAGCCACGGCTTGTTTACACTGTAGAGTTGGCAGCCATTTCATCTGGCTGAAAGTGGCATAGGAACAAGCTCTCCTACACGACACTGCACATCCCTAAGGTTAGTTTCTAGAGTCCAATCTCAGAAAAAGGTGAGGCAAGTGAAGTCTCCTCATTCAGTATTTATTTCGTTCTTGGAGTTCGGTGCCTTTTCTTCTGAAAACTTTCAATGGAGAAACCCTCTGAGGGTCTGCCAAACTGATTTCCAGAGCGGCTGTACCAGCTTGCAATCCCACCAACAGTGGAGGAGTGTTCCTCTTTCTCCACATCCTCACCAGCATCTGCTGTCACCTGAGTTTTTGATCTTAGCCATTCTGACTGGTGTGAGGTGGAATCTCAGGGTTGTTTTGATTTTCATTTCCCTGATGACTAAGGATGTTGAACATTTCTTTAGGTGCTTCTCAGACATTTGAGGTTCCTCAGTTGAGAATTCTCTGTTTAGCTCTGTTCCCCATTTTTTGATAGGGTTATTTGGTTTGCTGGAGTCTAACTTAAGTTCTTTGTATATATGTGATATTAGCCCTCTATCAGATATAGAATTGGTTAAGATCTTTTCCCAATCTGTTGGTTGCCATTTTGTCCTATTGACAGTGTCCTTTGCTTACAGAAGCTTTGCAATTTCATGAGGTCCCATTTGTCAATTCTTGATCTTAGAGCATAAGCCATTGGTGTTCTGTTCAGGAACTTTTCCCCTTTACCCATGTGTTGGAGAGTTTTCCCCACTTTCTCCTCTATTAAATTCAGTGTATCTGGTTTCATGTGGAGGTCCTTGATCCACTTGGACTTGAGCTTTGTACAGGGAGATAGGAGATTTGCATTCTTCTACATGTAGACCGCCAGTTGAACCAGCACCATTTGTTGAAAATGCTGTCTTTTTTCCACTGGGTGGTTTTAGCTCCTTTGTCGAAAATCAAGTGACTGTAGGTATGTGGGTTCATTTCTGGGTCTTCAATTCTATTCCATTGATCTACCTGCCTGTCACTGGACCAATACCATGAAGTTTTTATCACTACTGCTCTGTAGTACAGCTTGAGGATGCTGATTCCCCAAGACGTTCTTTTGTTGTTAAGAATAGCTTTTGCTATCCTGGCTGTTTTGTTATTCCAAATTAATTTGAGAATTGTTGTTTCTAAGTCTATGAAGAATAGAGTTGGAATTTTGATGGGGATTGTATTGAATCTGCAAGTTGCTTTTGGCAGGATGGACAATTTTACTATATTAATCCTACCAATCCATGAGCAGGGGAGATCTTTCCACCTTCTGAGGTCTTCTTCAATTTCTTTCTTCAGAGGCTTGAAGTTCTTGTCATACAGATCTTTCACTTGTTTGGTTAGAGTCACACCAAGATACATTATATTGTTTGTGACAATTGTGAAGGGTGTCATTTCCTTAATTTCTTTCTCAGCCTGTTTATCCTTCTAGTATAGGAAGACTACTGATTTGTTTGAATTAATTTTAGATCCAGCCACTTTGCTGAAGTTGTTTATCAGCTGCAGCAGTTCTCTGGTGGAGTTTTTCTGGTCACTTAAGTATACGACCATATCATCTGCAAATTGTGATATTTTGATTTCTTCCTTTCAAATTTGTATCCCTTTGACCTCCTCTCGTTGTCTAATTGCTCTAGCTAGAAGTTCAACTACTATATTGACTAGATAGGGAGAGAGAGGGCAGCATTGTCTAGTCCCTGATTTTAGTGGGATTGCTTCTAGTTTCTCTCCATTTAGTTTGATTTTGGCTACTGGTTTGCTGTATATTGCTTTAACTATGTTTAGATATGGGCCTTGAATTCCTGATCTTTCCAGGACTTTTATCATGAAGGGATGTTGAATTTTGTCAAATGCTTTTTCAGCATCTAATGAAATCACCATGTGGTTTTTTCTTTGAGTTTGTTTATGTAGTGGATTACATTGATGGATTTCCGGGTATTGAACCATCCCTGCATCCCTGGGATGAAGCCTACTTGATCATGATGAACGATCATTTTGATTTGTTCTTGGATTTGGTTTGTGAGAATTTTATTGAGTATCTTTGCATCGATATTCATAAGGGAAATTGGTCTGAAGTTTTCTTTCTTTGTTGGGTCTTTGTGAAGTTTTGGTATCTGTGTAACTGTGGTCTCATAGAAGGAATTTGGTAGTTTTCCCTCTGTTTCTATTTTGTGGAATAGATTGAAGAGTATTGGTATTAGGTCTTCTTTGAAGGTCTGGTAGAATTCTGCAGTGAACCCATCTGGTCCTGGGCTTTTTTTGGTTGGGAGACTTTTAATGACTGCTTCTATTTCTTTAGGCAATATGGTACTATTTAGATGGTTTATCTGATTCTGACTTAACTTTGGTATTTGGTATCTGTCTAGAAACTTGTTCATTTCATCCAGATTTTACTGTTTTGTTGAGTATAGGCTTTAGTAGTAGGATGTGATGATTTTTTGAATTTCCTCAGAATCTGTTGTTCTGTCTCTCTTTTCATTTCTAATTTTGTTAATTTGGATAGAGTCTCTGTGCCCTCTGGTTACTCTTGCTAAGGGTTTATCTATCTTGTTGATTTTCTCAAAGAACCAAATCCTGGTTTTGTTCATTCTTTGTATAGTTCTTTTTGTTTCTACTTGGTTGATTTCAGCCCTGAGTTTGATTATTTCCAAATTCTACTCCTCTTGGCTGCATTAGCTTCTTTTTGTTCTAGAACTTTCAGGTGTGGTGTTATGCTACTAGGGTATATTCTCTCCAGTTTCTTTTTGGAGGCCCTCAAAGCTTTGAGTTTTCCTCTTAACACTGCTTTCATTGTGTCCCATAAGTTTGGGTATGTTGTACTTTCATTTTCATTAAATTCAAGGAAGTCTTTAATTTCTTTCTTTATTTCTTCCTTGACCAAGTTATCATTGAGTAGAGCATTGTTCAGCTTCCATGTGAATGTGGGGTTTCTATTGTTATTGTTGCTATTGAAGACCAGCCTTACTTAATACATAGTGATCTGATAGGAGGCATGGAATTATTTCAATCTTCTTTTATCTGTGGAGGTTTGTTTTGTGACTGATTATATGGTCAGTTTTGGAGAAGGTACCATGAGGTGCTGAGAAGAAGGTATATTCTTTTGATTTAGGATGAAATGTTCTATATATAGATATCTGTTAAATCCATTTGGTTCATAACATCTGTTAGTTTCACTGTGTCTCTGTGTAGTTTGTGTTTCCAAGAACTGTCCATTGATGATAATGGGGTGTTGAAGTCTCATACTATTATTGCATGAGGTGCAATGTGTGCTTTGAGCTTTAGTAAAATTTCTTTTATGAATGTGAGTGCCCTTGCATTTGGAACATAGATGTTCAGAATTGAAAGTTCTTCTTGGTTGAATTTTCCTTTGATGAGTATGAAGTGTCTTTCCTTATTTTTTTTTTGATGACTTTTGTGTGAAAGTCGATTTTATCCGATATTAGAATGGCTACTCCAGCCTGTTTCTTGGGACCATTTGCCTGGAAAATTGTTTTCCAGTCCTTTACTCTGAGGTAGTGATTGTCTTTATCATGGAGGTGTGTTTCCTGAATGCAGTAAAATGATGGGTCCTCTTTATGGACCCAGTCTGTCAATCTATGTCTTTTTATTGGGGAATTGAGTCCATTGATGTTAAGAGATATTAAGAATAGTGATTTTTGGTTTCTGTTATTTTCAATGTTACTTTTATGTTTGTGTGGCTATCTTCTTTTGAGTTTGTTGAAAGATTACTTTCCTGCTTTTTCTAGGGTCTAGTTTCCATCCTTGAGTTATCCTTTGTAGGGCTGGGTTTGTGGAAACATATTGTATAAATTTTTTTTTGTCATAGAATATTTTATTTCACCATCTACGGTAATTGAGAGTTTTGCTGGGTATAGCAGACTAGGCTGTCAGTTGTGTTCTCTTAGGGTCTGTATGAGTTCTGCCCAGGATCTATTAGCTTTCATAGTCTCTGGTGAGAAGTCTGGTGTAATTCTGATAGGTCTGCCTTTATATGTTACTTGACCATTTTCCCCTAATGCTTTTAATATTCTTTCCTTGTTTTGTGTATTTGGTTTTTTCACTATAATGTGACAGGATGAATTTCTTTTCTGGTCCAATCTATTTGGAGTTCTGTAAGCTTCTTCTATATTTTATGTTCATCTCTTTCTTCAAGTTAGGGAAGTTTTCTTCTATAATTTTGTTGAAGATATTTACTGGTCCTTTAATGTGGGAATCTTCACTCTCTTTGATACCTATATCCTTACGTTCTGTCTTCTCATTGTGCCCTGGATTTCATGGATGTTTTGGGTTAGGAACTTTTTGCATTTTGCATTTTCTTTTACTGTTGTGTCAATGTTATCTATGGTATCTTCTGCTCCTGAAATTCTCTCTTCTATCTCTTGTATTCAGTTGGTGATGCTTGCATCAATGACTCCTGATCTCTTTTCCTAGGTTTTCTAACTCCAGGGTTGTCTCCCTTTGTGATTTCTTTATTGTTTCTATTTCTGTTTTTAGCTCCTGGATGGCTTTGTTCATTTCCTTCACCTGTTTGATTGTGTTTTCCTGTAATTCTGCCTGTTTGATTGTGTTTTCCTGTAATTCTTTAATGGATTTTTATGTTTCCTCTTTAAGGGCTTCTAGTTGTTTACATGTGTTTTCTTGTATTTCTTTAAGGAAGTCAAATATGTCCTTCTTAAAGTCTTCTATCATCATCATGAGAACTGATTTTAAATCTGAGTTTTGCTTTTCTGGTGTGTTGGGATATCCAGGACTTGCTGTGGTGGGAGAGCTGGGTTCTGATGTTGCCATGTAGCCTTGGTTTCTGTTCCTTATGTTCTTGCCCTGGCCTTTTGCCATCTTGTTAACTCTGATTTTAGCTGGGCTTACTCTATCTGGCTGTGACTTGTGCCTCCTGCAGGCCTTGTTTTAATACTCCTTGAAGAACAACTCTCTCTGAGAGGTATTTGGGTTTGCAGAGCTTGACACAGGGTCAGCTCTGGGGTGCAGACATAAACCAGAAGGATCTTGTCCCTAGCTGTCCCTTGGTTCCTGTGTCCTGACGGCTCTGCAAGGGTCCCTCTTGATCCAGTGATTTTGAACAGAAGTGTTGTTTTTGCCCCTGCTTAAAGTTGTGTCAGCACTCCTGGGATACCAGCTCTTTCCTGGAGCCCTGTGGCCTAGGCTGAGTTCTCCAGCCACAGATGGAAACCGGAAGTTTTCTATCCCCGACTCAGTCCCTGTGTCCCGTGCGTTCTGGGCAGGTCCCGGTGAGCAGTGGTGCTCATCTTATCCCCACTCACGGATTTTCCATGCTCCTGGGAGGGTAACTTTCTCCCAGTGCTACTTGGCTGTGGAACCCTGGTGACCCAGGCAGAGGTCTCCCATCACAGTTGGAACCTCTTTGTTTCTTTTTGAAATTCTTTCAACTCATCCTGTATTTGTCATCTCATTCTCTATTTTAATTGTTGATTGTCACAAATTTCAGTTTTGTACAATAAATGTTCAAGAGTAGTAACAACTAGATTGGTATCTGAGAATGATTAGTCCTTTGTGGATTGATTAATAATTGATTATTTGTTTTTACTAAATATGTCAAACTTCTACATTTATATAATATATTTACACAATGAATTCTTTAAACTTTTAAACTTATTTATATTATTTCTTTGACTTTTTTTTTAATGTAGCCACTCAATTACAGAAAAAAATTGTACTCAAATAAAATTTAATTTTTAGTATGTTAAATAGAACATGAAGAGATTATTTAAAAATATATCATACATTTTAATTATGATTTTTTTTGAGACTATAATATAATTATATCATCTCTGCCTCTACTTTTCTCCCTCCAAAGCCCCATCTTTCTCTCTAAAAAATTTGCCACTTCTTTTCTTTAGCTGTTGTTGTATACATATACCTATATATAACTCTATGAGCATGTGTGTACACTTAAGTTTATAAGTACAACCTGTTTGGTCTATATTTTACTTCTATGTATGTCTGCAGGGCTGACTATTTGATTCTGAATATCCAGTTGGTGTGCTGTTCCCTGGGGAAGATTATTTTTCCAACTCTCAGCATTCTTTAGTTCTCTGTAGTTCTTTGTATAGGGTTAAGGCCCTATGAGATCAGGGATAAGTAAGAAAGATAGGCTGGAATGATTGTAAGAGCCAGAGGAACAGAAATGTTTCTGTGAGATTGTGTTTCCTAGGAATGTGAGAAGCTACCACTAAAAATTCTCAGCAACATGGCTGCTGAACATGAACTGAACTAGGATGCCATCAGCAAACATGCCACTGTGAAGAGAGAAGCATACCATTCTTAACAGCTTTACAAAATATATAGTCATTTCAATCATATATTTCACTTTGAAAGATTATAACACATTATAAAATATTTAGTGCTTAATTATGCAACTAGTGCATTGCAATATAAGCTTTGAGACAATCCTATTTACTTACTGTTAAAAAAAGAGCTGAGTTTTATCTAACTCTGGAGCTGGGAAGATAGCACAGTGATGGAGTGCTCGCCATCTCTGCCCAAGGCTCTGAGTTCCTTAGTGCCTGAAGAAGAAGAAAACATAATCAGTAAAAATACATAAACAAGATTAAGTCACAATCAGAAGACTAAAGAAAAACCCACAGGGGCATAACTTTTATTTTGAAAATATTAAATCTGTATTTTCCCCACAAAAGACAGAATATAAATAGGAGAAAAATGTGATATCAAAATACATTATTCTAATAACAAGAGTTGCTTGAGTTCAAGTATCTAAAACAACTAATATTACAATGTAATGTCTGAAAAGCAGAACATTGTTGATGTGTTAATCATTGTGTAACAGCTCAGGATTCATTTTATCACATCAAAGGAGAGTCAAAACTAAAAAGGGGTTTTGTACTAATTTTCTGCTTTGTATGATTCACCCATAAAAAGTTCATCACCACAGGTTAAAATAGACCTTGATTTACAGAAATCGTTATTATAAAAATATTAAATAAAGTTCAGTCCCTCAAAAAAGTCTCTAAAGTTTTAAATGTCAGGCAATTATCATATGCTGGCAATTTTACTCTTGAACATTCAAGAAATGTTGCAGCTGTGGAGAGGGTGGGAAGAGGGGATTGAGGAAGTGAATACAACAAGAAAAATTAAAACTAAGGGTCATTTGAAGAGGTCGTAAGGAAGCCCAGTAGATACTTCCTAAAATGTATACATGGTATACATGTATGAAGGCCATTTAAATGAAATTTCCAAATAGAAAAGATGGAACCCAAACTGGACATCTCTTATCAATAAATGAAGTTTACAGTGTTACTAATGATTACATCTAATAAAGTTGTTGACCAGTGGCCCATGGAGATCATCAAACAACCCAGGCTATTGCTAAGGCTATTGACTGCTCTCCATAAACTGATGGTAAAGTTCTATCTATCACTGAAGACAACACCTACACAACTCACTTATGCTGAGAAGTTGAGCTAGTACCTACCTAGAACCTTCACCCTTTCTGACTACTCATGGTACTGGAAGGTACTGTGTCTATTTCCAAAGGAGAAACATAAACACAAGCCCAGCTACAGACCCTTTACTCTACAATGGTGACCTACAAACTAGAGTCATGGTGGTACAAAGTTTGTGTGTGTAACCAGCCAATAATCTTATTGGATTTAATGCCCACTTCACGAGATGAAACCCAATTCTGATACCACTCAGGGAGCAAACAATCTAAGATGTAATAGGGCAGGAACTAGATAAAAACAAATAAGACTGTTTTGCTAAAGGATGGAAGCAATAAAATGGTTCCTAACAATATTCTGTATATTTACTGATCAGTCCCTTGCTCAGTCATCATCAGAGAAGCTTCCTCTTGCAAAAGATGGGAACAACTACTGAGATCCACACACAGACAATTGGGCAGAAAGTAGGAGATTTTGGAACACTCATTCCTAAATGGGAAGCCTTCATGAAATCACTCCCCTCAGGGATCAGAGAATGAAGTTTAAGAGGAAGCAGAAAGATTGTAAAAACCAGATAGAATGGAGGACTCCAAAATAATAAGAGTTTCTGAACACAAACAAGACTTATGCACATATGGACTCACAGAAGCTGTGGCAGCATGCACAGGGCCTGCAGGGATATATACCAGATGAGGTCCCAGTGCTAAAAGATGAAAGCACAAGCTCCATATCTAACCCATAAGTTAAATCCAATTAATACCTAACTGCTCATCAAGGAAAAATTAAATTTTTCCAATAGAGTCATACTTCAGACTCTAAGGCCAGGCCACACATCCAGCAGTAGATAGCAAGCACAAAATAAACTTTGAAGGTTCATTGTATCGTAATTATTTTCATGCCATTTTTCTAACATTACAAATCCTTTGAGTATATTATGGCACCTGATTTTAGGTTTTAATGTTTGCAAACTTGAGTGTTTCTACATCTATATGTGTTTTTCATACTTTTCCTTTGTTTTTTTCTTCTTTGTTTATTTTTTCCTATTCCATTTTATTTATTTGTGTATTATTATTACTGATTGCTATTATTATTAATAATAATTGTTATTATTTAGATCCGTGTTTTCTTTTTCATTTATTTATTTATTCACTTTACATATAATCACAGCTCCCTCTCCCTCTATTCCTCCCAGTATCCCTTTAAACTTACCCTCCTCCCATTGCCCACTCCCCAAGGCAGCTCATCTAGAGGAAAAGGATCCAAAGGCAGGCAACAGAGTCAGGGACAGCCTGCTCTATTCCTTAGGGAACCCACATGAAAACCAAGGTACACATGTGCTATATATGTACAGGGGGCCTAGGTCCAATCCATCAATGTTCTTTGATTGGTGTTTCAGTCTCTGGGAGCCTCCAAGGGCCTGGGTTAGTTGATTCTGTAGGTCTTCTTGTGGTGTCCTTGACCCTCCCATCTCTCTCAATTCTTCCTGAGACTCTACTACAAGGCTTTCTGAGCTCTGCCTAGTATTTAACTGTGGATCTGTCCATCTGTTTCCATAAGCTGCTGGGTGAAGCTTTTCAGATAGAAATTATGCAAGGCTCCTGTCTGAAAATAAAGCAAAGTATCATCAATAGTGTCTGGATCTGGCTCTCTTCCATGGGGTGGGTCTCAACTTTGGCCAATTATTGGTTGTCCATTTCCTGAAGCTCTGCTCCATCTTTATTCTTGCACATCTTGTATGTAGGAAGCATCTTGGGTTGAAGGCTGTGTGCGTAGGCTGATGTCCTTATTCCTCCACTGGAAGTTCTACCTGGCTAAAGGAGGTGGCCACTTGAGGCTCCATATTACTAACTGCTAGGAGTCTCAGGTAGGGTCAACCCCAGGGACTCCCTGGAGCCTCCTCCATCCCAGAGATTCCCCCACCCACCAATTTCTGTTCCCCCACCTTTCTTCCCACTGTCCCTACACCCCAACTCCATTCTTCTCCCCACCCCCTCCAATCCCCTCCCACCATCCATTTCCAATGTCTAATTTATTTCATCTTCTATATGAGATTAAAACATCTTCCCTTGGGCCCTCCTTGTTAGTTACCTTCTTTGAATCTGTGAATTGTAGTGTGCTTAATCTATACTCTGTGGCGAATATCCACTTAGAAGTGAGTACATACCATGCCCGTCATTCCTGGACTGGGTTACTTCACTCAAGATGATATTTTTTGTTTTCATCCATTTGCCTGAGAATCTCATAATGTCCTTGTTTTTAACAGTTGCAAATGTACCACATTTTCTTTAACCACTCTTCAGTTGAGGGACATTTAAGTTGTTTCCCATTTCTGGCTATTGTGAAGAAAGTTGTTATAAACATAGTTGAACAAGTATCCTTGTGGTATGGTAGAGCATCTTTTGGGTATATGGCCAGAACTGTCATAGCTGGGTCTTGGGGTGGAAAATCCCCAATTTTCTGAGATACCACCAAATAGAATTCCAGAGTAGTTGTGCGAGTTTATATTCCCACGAGCAATGGGGGGAGTGCCCTCCTTCCCTCACATCCTCATCAGCATGTGCTGTCTCTTAAGTGTGTATGTAAGATAGAATTTCAAAGTCATCTTAATTTGCATTTCTCTGATGACTAAAGACATTGAACATTTTTTTTATGTGCTTCTTGGTCATTAGAGATTCCTCTGTTTAGAATTCCCTGTTTAGCTGTGTAATTATACACTTGGAGAAAATATTGGGACCTTGGTGATTGTCTTATGTCTTTTTCTTGAATATCATTGGGTAAACAGCTTTGCTCTACCACATAATTCTTGCTGTTAAGTTTTGACACAGGCTCAAAAGCACTAGGAAAATGTCAATAAACTAAGGCTTCCAAAAGGATGTACCAAATAACCCATTCTTCTTTTTAAGTTGATTATCTTAGTTTTAGTGACAATAGCAGAAAACTGCCTAATAAATGGCCAATTGGCAAGATTGTTTTTATTTATTACAGTAATGTTCTTTCCCTTGGAGGAGTGAGTTAAATGTAGAAGAATTTAGTATGAGGGGACAGTAACTCCCTTTATGGTCCTACAGTTACTTTGTCATTCAGAGAATTTTCTTTCACAGATTTACTACAAATGATCGATAAGTCTCAGTTCCTCCATTTGTAGAGATTCTGTTTCTGGAGAAAGCTCCAACTAGATGTGATGCTAGAAATGACTGTCCCATGGCTGAAGATGGCTTAACCAGGAGAAAGGAAAATGAAAACATGAAGCTGTAGTTTGCTTTAGTGGTATTAGCACTTGCCTAGTATTCTCAAGGCACTGGATTCTATCCTAGGCACCACTAAAGAAGAGAGAATGGAATAAAACTGGCCAAAGTGTTCAAATGAGCTGATTATGACAAGCCAAGAAAATAATTCAATAGAAGGACAAATCTAGAAAATAAAACACATTCCAAAAAGTAATCATTCAAACTTATCTGACCACAGAAGCAAAATATTACTCTCATTGCAAATTTTAAAATAAATGTTATTTATTCTTAAGCTTAGATAACTACATATTTATTTAGTTATGTTTATCTTTCTAGAATTCAAATTATGTGAGGCAGGGATATTTTCAATTTAATTAGTGGTGTCCAAATAGGGTTTAACCTCAAAATAGGTTTTAACCCATATTGATGCTAAACACATACGTTGTGAATTTTTAAATGGTTGAGGCATGTTGGCTTAGGAAAAATTTAATCTGAGAAAAATCAACTGAAGTGTAAGCTGTACCCTAGACAGGGATATTTCACCTTCATTTGACAGTGTTTAACTGCAAAGAGAATATTATTAGCATTTTCTACAAAGAGCGTCTAGTCACAGCCCCATGTGAATGACAGATACAGAGGCCAGTAATATACTGCAAGTAGATCAAGACCACAAACTTGGTAAGAATTGCATTAGAAGTAGAAAAGTAGCCAATGCCTTCCAGCAGGAAAAAGAGACTTCATTTCAGAATGAAGGTAAGAAGAACACTTTTTAAGGTTATGTTAAAATATTAGATTAAAAAATACTTCTGATTTTATATTGATCACAGCTCAAAAAGCATTATCATTGTAAATGAACCCATGAGTGAATTTCTGAACTACTCTTCCATACCTAATGTTCCTTTCCTACCAGAGAAAAAGACATTCATTAATAATTCAAAACAACAAAGACCCATGCATGGAAGAAGAGCACAGAACGTTTCTGTATGCCTAGAGTTATATGGTAAAGACATCTCAACACAGCAGCTAAAGGAAACCATCAAAATGGGGATTAATCCAAAGGAAATGATGTACAGTGAAGGCTAAGGGCAGTTCCTAGTCTCATGACTGAATATTCATTTACTGTATGGGGAAAAGTGGCTTACTGACTGAGAGTAAGGACAGCTACTGGCATGCTCCCCTTCTGCTCTTTTATGTCTCCTGGGTCTTCTTTCCTCTTTGTCTCTCTTTTCTGCCCTTGCCAGCTTTCCTTTTTTAACCTTCGTTTCTTCTCCTTCCTCTTCTTGCTTTTTGTGTATATGTGTGCCTACTCTCTTTCTCTCATCTCTACTCCACCATAAACTTTTAAAAATTTAGTTAAGCTTTGAATAGAAAATGTTAACTTAATTAATAGCAAATACTAAAGAGTAAAGCCATCAGGTATAGATAGATAGAAAGATAGATGATAGATAGATAGTTAGATAGATAGATATGTATATATAGAGTAACCTAATTTTGTTAAGATCCACACATTATTAAAATAGTTTCTTGAGTTTTGAATCAATTCATTGGATGGATTTTTTAGTCTTCACATACAAGTTTGCATGTATTTGAGGATGGGCCTTATTATACTGTGTTTCTTCTGAATATAATTGTGCTATATGTTGTATATTTATTTCCAGATCATATTTTCTATATTAACATTAATTGCATATTTCCCCCAAATTTTAAGATTATTCATTTAAACACACATGCTTTTTGTCTTAGGGTTTCATTGCTGTGAGGAGACACTATGACTTAGGCAACTTTTACAAAGGAAAACATTTAAGTGAGGCTGGCTAACAGTTTCAGAGGTATAGATCATTATCGTCACGGTGGGAAGCATCATAGCATGCAGGCAGACATGGTGCTGGAGGAACAAGAGTTCTACATCTTTATCCTCAGGCAGTAGAAGGACACTGTGTGACACACTAGGTGTAGCTTGAGCATAGGAGACCCCAAAGCCCACCCCACAGTAACACACTTCCTCCAGCTGTGGGGAGCTAAGCTTCAGGTTGGGCTCTTTCTGAAGACTTGATCTTGGGAAAGACTTGGGAGAGTAAAAGTTGCTTAATATACTAACTTTTACATGTATTGACTCTAAGTAACTCTGAAGCCAGAAGCTACAGGACTCTGGGCAAATTAACACCTGTTGCTTAACAGCACAAGATTAAATAAAGGATTAATTGCTAAATATCCTTTTTTTTTTTTTGGTTTTTCGAGACAGGGTTTCTCTGTATAGCCCTGGCTGTCCTGGAACTCGCTCTGTAGACCAGGCTGGCCTCAAACTCAGAAATCCAGCTGTCTCCGCCTCCCAAGTGCTGGGATTAAAGGTGTGCGCCACCACTGAATCCACACCTCTCACTGGCCAGACAGGAGGAAAGTTTAGAGCAATTAACTTTTCTTGGACCAGCAGAAGAAAGTCATGGTCACAACAGAAAAACTTTTATATCAGCAAATATGCATAAACGTATATACATTAATTCATTCATCTTTTGGGGGTTACAACAATCTGTCTCATCAACTTACATATGTATACACACACTATTCTTTCATACACACATACACACACACACACACACACACACACACACATATATATACACACACATATATATCCACACATACATATATATAACAAATGCCCAAGCACCAGCACAAAAAGAATTCACTCATTCTGGATGAAAAATAAACTTCAACAGTTATTGCATAGAGGAAGAAAAAGCCTCTATCCTTTTATTGCTAAATGGATTTAAATACCTGTCTCACTGTAAGAAAAGCCTGCCTGCTGCTTTCTGCTCCCTCTACAGCTCTTTCTCTTCTTAGTCTCATCTCTTTTCTCTTCAGCCCCTGTTATATTCTTCTATGTTCTTAGCTTTTAGTTTGCTTTTAATTCTCTTCTATTTTTCTCCTGCATCCATAATTCTGCTCTCTTCTTTTCTCTCCTCATCTGCTCAGATAATCTCTGTAATGCAGGGCTGTGAAAGGCAGTCTGTTTTCTGGAACCCGGGGGCCCAATAGGGGGTAAAAGCCCTACAAGGAACACCGACAGGTGTTTGCCAGGCTTCTTAGAAACAGCTGCTTACACATGCCTACATCTCTCCATAGGTCTGTGACATTTGGTCACACACACACACACACACAAAAATCTCCCAATCCCCTCCTCAGGTAGAGGTGGGGCCATGTAGTCTCAAGACATCCCCTTGTTAATGAGACACCTAGAGGCTTAGCCACGCCCCTTCTCTGTTACTATTTCAACCTCACCCCTCCCTGAGGTGGCGGGAAGGGGTCTAAGGTCTGACCCACACCACCACTCTCCGCCATGACATGACAATAAACACCCTGAAACTATGGACTGTCTCTATTCATCTTGATCCGCTGTGAGAAGTGAGGGAACCAGCCTTCGCTTAAAGAGCCGCATGTAGCCTCCTGCTGAAACCATCTCAGTGTTTCAAGTCACAGCCATCCACCCAAGCCAAAGCAGCTAGACGGCGCCCAAGCCTCCAACCCAGTCCCTGCCCGATGCCAGCTGGGCATCTAGCCATGTCTGTGATGCCCAGAGCCTGGGAACCCCACAGAACTAGCTGTGGTGAATCTCCCAGGAACCACAGCCCCCTCCCCCACCCCTGGGCTGTGTCTCCGCAGAAGCTTCTTACAGCCTGACAAGCCCGGAGGCCTGTGTAAGGTCAACTGCCTCCTCTTCTCCGCCTCTCAGGGCAGACGTGCGGGACTTCAATCTCCATCCAGCACCAGTTTTATCCAACACTTCTATTCTATCCTCCATCTACCTCCTTAATGTCATCTTTTCTATTTTTGTTTTGGTTTGCTTTTGTTGTTGGTGGTTTTATCTTTTCATGAGAACAAATAATATTCCAAGAGTTCACAACAAGTTCAAACATAAATTCAAATCATAAACTGAACACAAAATTACAACAGATACATTTACATCTGTTTCCATTAAGACTAGTTATCTAATTAGACACTCATTATCTGTCATTAGCTCCACAGGTTCATTGAGAATCTAAAACCATAATTCTAGTGTCTAAGTCAACATGGTATGTCAAAAGGCAAATTAGTGTTGAAGTTTTATATAGATAAACCCATTCAATATTATATCTTCTGTCCTTGTACCTACAATAAATTTTTGTTCCTTTTACAACCTTTAGTTAATGGTTTTATGGTCTAAAGCAATATATTCTTAAATTGTAAATCTGTATGCCTGTTTTCTATCTACTGCAATTAGCATGTGATACATGAAGACTGGTAGAGTTCTAATTGTACTTTTCATCTCACAAACTTATGGGAAAAATGAAAGCAGTGCTAAGAGAAAAACTCATAGTTCTGAGTGTCTCCAAAAAGAAACCGGAGAGAGCCTACACTAGCAGCTTAACAGCACACCTGAAAACTCTAGAACAAAAAGAGGCAAATACACCCAAGAGGAGTAGATGGCAGGAAATAATCAAACACAGGGCAGAAGTCAACAGATTCAATGCAATCCCCATGAAAATTCTAACTCAAGGCTTCATAGAGTTAGAAAGAGCAATTCTCAAATTCATTCGGGATAATCAAAAACCCATGCATAGCAAAAACTATTCTCAACAATAAAAGAACTTCTGGGGGAACCCACACACCTATGGTCACTTGGTCTTTGACAAAGTAGCTTATACCATCCAGTGGAAAAAAGACAGCATTTTCAACAAATGGTGGTGGTTCAACTGTAGAAGTCAACGTGTGAACAAATGCAAATTGATCCATTCTTATCTCCCTGTACAAAGCTCAAGTCCACATGGATCAAGGACCTCCACATAAAACCAGATACACTGAATCTAATAGAAGAGAAAGTGGGGAAAACTCTGGAACACATGGGTACGGGGGAAAAGTTCCTGAACAGAACACCAATGGCTTATGCTCTAAGATCAAGAATCAACAAATGGGACCTCATAAAATTGCAAAACTTCCTTAAGGCAAAGAACACTGTCAATAGGACAAAACGACAACCAACAGATTGGATAATACCTTTACCAATCTATATCTGATAGAGGGCTAATATCCCATATATACAAAGAACTCAAGAAGTTAGACTCCAGAGAACCAAATAACCCCATCAAAAAATGAGGAATAGTGCTAAATACAAAATTCTCAACTGAGGAAACTCGAATGGCAGGGAACCACCTAAAGAAATGTTCAACATTCAAAGTCATCAGGGAAATGCAAATCAAAACAACCCTGAGATTCCACCTCACACCAATCAGAATGGCTAAGATCAAAAACTCAGGTGACGGCAGATGCTGGTGAAGATGCGGAGAAAGAGGAACACTCCTCCACTGCTGGTGGGATTGCAAGCTGGTACAACCACTCTGGAAATCAGTCTTGCAGTTCTTCAGAAAATTGGACCCATCTATACCACTCCTAGGCATATATGCAGAAGATGTTCTGACATGTAATAAGGACACATGCTCCACTATGTTCATAGCAGCCATATTTATAATAGCCAGAAGCTGGAAACAACCCAGATGTCCCTCATCAGAGGAATGGATACAGAAAATGTGGTACATTTACACAATGGAGTACTACCCAGCTATTAAAAACAATGACTTCATGAAATTCTTAGGCAAGTGGATGGAACTTGAAAATATCATCCTGAGAGAAGTAACCAAGTAACAAAAGAATGCACATGGTGTGCATTCATTGATAAGTAGATATTAGTTCCAAATCTCGGAATACCCAAGATACAATTCACAGACCACATGAAGCTTAAGAAGACGAAGTGTGAATGCTTCTGTGCTTCTTAAAAGGGAGAACAAAATACTCACTGGAGCAAATACTCTTACATATAGTGGTTTGTCCTTATATACCAGCATACATCAACCTTTGGCATGCTCACATGCATTGTCATTAATAATGTATCACTAAGCATGTGGTTTCCATAATATTACCCGTTCAGTCTTCAGAGAACCTCATGTATCACTATTATTTCTGTTAATTCAGTTACATGATGTTTCTTCTATCAGATGGTTTTAAGCATTCTTAATTCTTACATCATAATGCCCACTTGCTGTGTGAGAAAGTAGCCTTTTGTGCCCAGTGTAGAACACCTCTGAAAATCATTGGAGAAAGGAGAAAGACAAGGAAGTACAGTTTGCTGTTACTGAATTTTGAACTGCTTACTTCATGAAGAATGTTTAATTTGAATGTGACCTGCTCCCAGAACTCAGGAGACATTTTAATGTGTATGAAAAAAGCAAAGTCTCCTGTGATAATTAATAATCACTAGTCTCACAGAACAATGCACATGTCTCAATGAAGGCAGCTTTTCCCTGGAATAGTGCTCACTGAACACCTGGTGAGAAGGTTTGTTCAGAACTGAGCATGAATACCTGTATTGCTGAATTATTGCTTAAAACAGCTATTGTTGGCAAGGTTCTCCCCAAAGACATCACCAAGCACTGAGCCAGGTGACTTCTGCTTAGCTTAGCCTGACATGCTCAGTAATTCAATTTTATCTGGAACACAAACTACTCCTGGCTTTCTCATAACATATTAATAGTATGAAAACTCCCATCACCTCTTCTAAGCAGTTCAAGATGAAGTTTTTCTTTAAGGGAGGCAGTGTAGACTGGTTAACTGGTCCTTACCCGGTCTCAGCTGCCAATCCTGAAAAGAAAACCTGTCAAATGGCATGTGATAAAGTTGGGCTAAGATAGTATTGAATAGAAATGGCTATTAATAAATGATTTGATAACTACATTTCCTGGGACGGCAGAAGTTCATGGCTACTGGAAAGAATCGTTTAAATTATTCAGAGGAGTATGTCTGTACATTGAGATACCACTGCTGAGTCAGCAGGGACATGTAAGCGTGATTAGCGTTCTGAGAGGAATGGGGTGCGGAAAGTGAACATGAATGGAGAGTAAGAGCCAGACTTGAGAGGCAAAGGTCAGAAACCCTGCTGAAGTCACACAAACTGCAACCTGAAGGTCAACAGGATTTCACCACATAAAGAAGAAGACACATGGTATTGGTGATTCCCTGTAATGTCTCTTTATTAGGCAAAGAGCTATGCAAGGACAGCAGTGTCCAGATCAATTGCTCTTAGAGACACCCAGGCAGCTCAGATCAAAACTGTGAAGCATGCATTATTTAAGGTCATTCTATGTATATTGATTATGAATTCTGAGAAACACAACAGTGTCAGAAATCAAACAGACTGAAACCAGCAGGCCATCAGAACCATGAGGAGTCAATATGTAAGTCAGAGAGTTGAATACATCACTTGTCAGTTGAAATTGGTTAAATATCATCCTTCCCTTTAAAGAGGACCATCTAGTTTGTGGTGACGTTGGTATCAATTATTCCCAACAAGATCACTATAATAGAAAGAGAGAGAAAATAAACTCTGCTGTACCACTTGTGACAGAGTTAAACATCATATCATTGTCTGTCAGGAGATAGATCCCATTCCAGGGGACCAGTCTGCATAATACCCTGTGAACTGTAGGAACGACAATAATTTGCACTTCCCATTGGTCACTTCTCAAGGCATTATCCTTGTGTGAGTCATACAACTGTTTTAAATTTTCAAAATATACCTCAAATGACAGCTATTTCCTCTCAGCCCACATTAGATGGTATCTATGTTCTGGCTTTTTTTTTTTTTTCTATAGTTTTGAAGAACATTTTAAATAGCACTTCTGGTGCTTTGTAGTCCATTACTTTTAGACATTTCCAGATCATCTCCCTTCTTTAGCCTATTGTTACAGTCCCAATTCTCCCTCTCAGTAAAGAAAGAACCAATATCTAAGGTCCTCAGTTTCTCTGCTTTAACCACTTAGAAAATATATCACATCAGCAAAGTTTTTCTTTCAATGATTTCTGTCCATTCCAAGAAGATTATTAATGAACGTATGCCATCCATGTGTCAAAAAATAACATTTTTTGGTGCTTTATGATCAGTTGCATATTCCTCCCTGTCACAGCCTCTTGGTCTATGGTTTCATTCACTTTATAGTCATAAAATATATTAATAATCCAACACACTTTTATTTTAGTTTTGTTCATTCTTTAACTTTATAAATAATAAGTAGTAAGATCAACAACTATCATTGTATAAATATATCATTTCTTCAATATATTTATGGGTAGGTCTATTTTGCATCGAAGTCCTTAAAAGATGACTGTAAGAGCTATTTTGATTAACTTATATTTATATTAATGCTCTACCCCTTGAGGAAATCAGAATTCTGCTTTGGGTATATGAAGGATTAGTTGAAATATTTAAAACAAACAAACTAAAAATATACTACCAAGCCCCAATGGATAACTCCATACCATAGTCAAACAGAAGATTCCAGGTAGTCACAAAACAACAATAACAAAAAGACAAAATTGTGGAATGTGGAAGAGAAGTTTATATTGTAGCAGAGGGTGATTAGAAAGGTATGGTTTGGTTTTGGTTTTTTTTTTTTTTCTTTTGGTTTTTCTATTATTTATTTATTTTTGATACTTTATTTACATTTCCAGTGTTTCCCCATTTCTAGTTCTCCTCTTTGGAAATCCCCTATTCCCTCCCCATACCCCACTTCTCTGAGGGTATTCCACCTCCCACCCACCCACCCACCCTCTCCTGTATACCCACCTTGACATTCCCATTTACTGGGACCTCTAAAACCCTCAGGCCAAAGGGCTTCTCCTCCCTCTGATGGCCAACAAGGCCCTCCTCTGCGACATATGTGGTCCAAGCCATGGGTCCCTCCATGTGTATCCTTTGGTTGGTGGGTCCAGCCTCCAGGAGGACCATGGGGGTCAGGCCAGTTGACACTGTTTTTCCATCCATGGGACTGCAAACTCCCTCAGCTCCTTCATTCCCTTCTCCAACTCCTCCATCTGGGACCTCACTCTCAGTCCAGCGGTTTCTGTAAAGTGAAACTTGGGTATTCCAAAATTTTGGGCTAATATCCACTTATCAGTGAGTACATACCATGCTTGTTCTTTTGTGACTGAATTACCTCACTCAGGATGATATTTTCAACTTCCATCCATTTGCCTGCAAATTTCATTAAATCATTGTTTTTAATACCTGAGTAGTACTCCATTGTGTAAATGTACCACATTTTCTGTATCCATTCCTCTGATGAAGGACATCTGGGTTGTTTCCAGCTTCTGGCTATTATAAACATGACTGCTATGAACATAGTGGAGCATGTGTCTTTATTACATGCTGGAGCATCTTCTGGGTATATGCCCAGGAGTGGTATAGCTGGGCCTCAGGTAGTATTATGTCCATTTTTCTGAGGGTCCACCAAACTGATTTCCAGAGTGTTTGTATCAGCTTGCAATCCCACCAACAATGGAGGAGTGTTCCTCTTTCTCCACATCCTCGCCAGCATCTGCTGTCACCTGAGTTTTTTATCTTAGCCATTCTGACTGGTGTAAAGTGGAACCTCAGACTTGTTTTGATTTGCATTTCCCTGATGATGAAGGATGTTGAACATTTCTTTAGGTGCTTCTCAGTCCTATGAATTCCCTCAGTTGAGAATTCTCTGTTTATCTCTGTTTCCCATTTTTTGATAGGGTTATTTGGTTTTCTGGAGCCTAACTCATTGAGTTCTTCGTATATATTGGATATTAGCCCTCTATTAGATTTAGGATTGGTTAAGATCTTTTCCCAATCTGTTGGTTGCCATTTTGTCCTATTGACAGTGTCCTTTGCCTTACAGAAGCATTGCAATTTCATGAGGTCCCATTTGTCGATTCTTGACCTTAGAGCATAAGCCATTGGTGTTCTGTTCAGGAACTTTTCCCCTGTACCCAGATGTTGGAGACTTTTCCCCACTTTCTCTTCTATTAGATTCAGTGTATTTGGTTTTATGTGGAGGTCCTTGATCCACTCAGATTTGAGCTTTGTACAGGGAGATAGGAATGGATCAATTCTCATTCTTCTACATGTTGGCCACCAGTTGAACCAGCACCATTTGTTGAAAATGCTGTCTTTTTTCCACTGGGTGCTTTTAGCTCTTTGTCGAAAATCAAGTGACCAAAAGTGTGTGGGTTCATTTCTGGGTCCTCATTTCTATTCCGTTGATCTACCTGCCTGTCACTGGACCAATACCAGAAGTTTTTATCACTACTGCTCTGTAGTACAGCTTGAGGTCAGGGATGCTGATTCCCCCAGACATTCTTTTGTTGTTGAGAATAGCTTTTGCTATCCTGGGTTTGTTGTTGTTCCAAATGAATTTGAGAATTGCTCTTTCTAAGTCTATGAAGAATTGAGTTGGAATTTTCATGGGGATTGCACTGAATCTGTAGATTGCTTTTGGCAGGATGACCATTTTGACTATATTAATCCTCCCAATCCATGAGCATGGGAGATCTTTCCAACTTCTGAGGTCTTCTTCAATTTCTTTCTTCATAGACTTGAAGTTCTTGTCATACATATCTTTCACTTGCTTGGTAAGAGTCACACCAAGATACTTTATATTGTTTGTGACTGTTGTGAAGGGTGTCATTTCCCTAATTTCTTTCTCAGCCTGTTTATCTTTTGAGTATAAGAAGGCTACAGATTGGATTGAGTTAATTTTATATTCAGCCATGTTGCTGAAGTTGTTTATCAGCTACAGCAGTTCTCTGGTGGAGTTTTTCAGGTCACTTAAGTATACGATCATATCATCTGCAAATAGTGATATTTTGATTTCTTTCTTTCCAATTTGTATCCCTTGACCTCGTTTTGTTGTCTAATAGCTCTAGCTAGAACTTCAATTACTATATTGAATAGATAGGGAGAGAGAGGGCACCTTGTCTAGGTCCTGATTTTAGTGGGATTGCTTCGAGTTTCTCTCCATTTAGTTGATGTTGGCTACTGGTTTGCTGTATATGGCTTTAACTATGTTTAGATATGGGCCTTGAATTCCTGATCTTTCCAAGACTTTTATCATGAAGGGATGCTGAATTTTGTCAAATGCTTTTTCAGCATCTAAAGAAATGACCGTGTGGTTTTTTTTTTTTTTTTCTTTGAGTTTGTTGATGTAGTGGATTACATTGATGGATTTCCGGGTATTGAACCATCCCTGCATCCCTGGGATGAAGCCTACTTGATCATGATGAATGATCGTTTTGATGTGTTCTTGGATTCGGTTTGTGAGAATTTTATTGAGTACTTTTGCATTGATATTCATAAGGGAAATTGGTCTGAAGTTTTCTTTCTTTGTTGGGTCTTTCTGAGGTTTTGGTATCAGTGTAACTGTGACCTCATAGAAGGAACTGTGTACTGTTCCTTCTGTTTCTATTTTGTGGAATAGATTGAAGAGTATTGGTATTACGTCTTTTTTGAAGGTCTGATAGAATTCTGCAGTGAATCCATCTGGTCCTGGGCTTTTTTTGGTTGGGAGACTTTTAATGACTGCTTCGATTTCCTTAGGCATTATGGGACTGTTTAGATGTTTTATTTGATTCTGAGTTAACTTGGTATTTGGTATCTGTCTAGAAAATTGTCCATTTCATCCAGATTTTGCAGTTTTATTGAGTATAGTCTTTGGTAGTAGGATCTGATGATTTTTTGAATTTCCTCAGAATCTGTTGTTATGTCTCCCTTTTCATTTCTAATTTTGTTAATTTGGATGCTGTCTCTGTGCCCTCTGGTTAGTATGGCTGAAGGTTTATTTATCTTGTTGATTTTCTAAACGAACCAACTCCTGGTTTTTTTGCTTCTTTGTATAGTTCTTTTTATATCTACTTGGCTGATTTCAGCCCTGAGTTTGATTATTTCCTGCCTTCTACTCCTCATGGGTGAATTAGCTTCTTTTTCTTCTAGAGCTTTCAGGTGTGCTGTTAAGCTGCTAGAATATACTCTCTCCAGTTTCATTTTGGAGGACCTCAAAGCTATGAGTTTTCCTCTTAACACTGCTTTCATTGTGTCCCATAAGTTTGGGTATGTTGTACTTTCATTTTCATTAAATTCTAGGAAGTCTTTAATTTCTTTCTTTATTTCTTCCTTGACCAAGTTATCAGTGAGTAGAGCATTGTTAAGCTTCCATTTGTATGTGGGCTTTCTGTTGTTATTGTTGCCATTGAAGACCAGCCTTAATCCATAGTGATATGATAGGAGGCATGGGATTATTTCAGTCTTCTTGTATCTGTGGAGGTTTGTTTTGTGACATATATATATATATATATATATATATATATATATATATATATATATATATATATATATATATATATATATATATATATATATA
>CM052700.1:108682050-108698652 GCA_028551405.1 Uromys caudimaculatus
GAGAGAGGGCAGCCTTGTTTAGTCCCTGATCTTAGTGGGATTGCTTCTAGTTTCTCTCCATTTAGCTTGATGTTGGCTGCTGGCTTGCTGTATATTGCTTTTACTATGTTGAGGTATGGGCCTTGAATTCCTGATCTTTCCAAGACTTTTATCATGAAGGGATGTTGAATTTTGTCAAATGCTTTTTCAGCATCTAAGGTGATGACCATGTGGTTTTTTTCTTTGAGTTTGTTTATATAGTGGATTACATTGATAGATTTCCGGCATTTTGTTCTATTGACAGTGTCCCTTGCCTTAAAGAATCCTTTCAATTTTCATGAGGTCCCATTTATCAAATTTTGATTTTAGAGCCCGAGCCATTGCTGTTCTATTCAGGAATTTGTCTCCTGTACCAATGAGTTCAAGGCTATTTTCCACTTTTTGTTCTATTAGATTTAATATTCCAGTTTAATGTTAATGTCTTTGATCAACTTGGATTTGAATTTTGTGCAGCATCATAAATATGGATCTATTTGCATTCTTCTATATGCAGACATCCAGTTAGACCAGCACAATTTGTTGATGATGTTTTCTTTTCTTTTTTTTTTCACTGTACAGTTTTGGCTTCTTTGTCAAAGATTAATTGTCCATAGGTGTGTGTGTGCATAGCATAATTGTTTATTACATATATACATTCATTATTCTTTTCTTAAACTTTGAAAGTGAGGTTAGGAGACTTATTTCAAGACTACAAAATATTTCAGTAAAATTTTCTAATATTAAAATATTTCCAGGATATACTATACATATTAAAGTCAATATTGAATCAAAACTATTATCTAATCTATAACCACAATTTAAAATTTCACAATTATTCAAATAACAATAAAATCTTACTGTATATATGCTAATTTCTTCAGACAATTTGCTCAGGAAAATCTTTGGCAGTATCATTATCTTAGTGTTTGTACAAGTAAGTTTTTTTTTTTAATTGATGAGTAATACAGAACAGTTTTGAATTTTCAGGTAGTGAATACATGAATCGCTCCATGTTTTTAATTATAAGACAGGCTAAGGCTAATCTTGTAGTTTTTTTTTTTTTTTTTTTTTTTTTTTTTTTTTTATTAGCTGAAGTTTGAATCTCTTTGGGACTCTCCTAAGACTGAAAGTGCTGGACAATAGTCTAAATTTCATGTTTAATTTTACATTATGCTACCCAAAAGTATCTAATCTTGAACTCTTTCTAAGAGTTTGTGTAAGTATTCTCTGCTAGTTGTTGGTTTATCATTCTACTTTCTTAGTGCTATCCTTTTTATGAGAATCAACTGCAATATGACTTAGCATTATTGACATGTTACTGCATTGATTTCTATTTTCAGTGTGAGATTTCAACACTAAACTCTGAGCCATGAAAATCTACTGCTGCATTTTCCTTCAAGAAACTTTAGTGTTTTAGTTTTTAGGCTAATAACTCACTTCAAATTAATTCTTCTATATGATGGAACTACTAGGAGAAACAATTTATTTCAAAAGAATATTTAATGATATAAGAACCAATTTTCTGAAAAGAGATCCAAAATTTAATTAGCTTGGAATCTTGAAAAAGAAGTGATAGAGATTACTTTTACATGGATTACAGAAAACTGGGAAGAATACTTTGCCTATTCCAACAACTTATAAGTGACAAATAATGCCTAGAATAGTAATTTTAGAACCGTTCATAAGTTACAGTAACCAGGTAGAGATGTTTTTCTGAGGACTAACAGTAAATCCAGAGAGGCTTACATGTATGTACTATTCTTCACAACATATTCATAAGTACATACTCTCATTCTGGAATTTCTGTGTGTATGCATGTATGTATTTGTGGTTTATGTGTGATATGTGCCTGAGTACATGAATATGTATGTGTCCATGTGGGTGTGTATGCATGCATATGCACTTATTGTGTTGTATATGTATTATATGTGCTTGTGTGAATGAATATGTGTGTGAAAGTATGTATACATTGGTATAGGATTGCCAAGGTAAACATTGCTCTATTGCTTAATTTAAAACATTTTTCTTTTACTTTTGATATTATATGCCTCAATTTGCTCTGTTTTGAATCCATGATCTCGTTTTTACAATAAAGTTCTCGCTCTCTCTTCTTCATGTCATGCTCTTGTTTCTCCTGACAAAAATGACCATACATTTCAACTTCAATTTACTTCTTAAAGGTAAAAATGAGAGATATTAAAAACAGAGAGGAATCTCCAGAGAGACAAATAGTAAAAGAACTCTGAAAGTTCACAGCAATGTTGTATTAGCATTTAGATAAAATCCACAGGTCCTCTTGAACTAATTTCATATATATGGCATAAGAGAAGACATGGTTTAGTATCATTTATATCTAGATTTTTAATTAACCCAGCACCATGTGCTCAGATGCATATTTGTATCCCTGGTGGTTTCCTGTCATCTTGTCATACATCAAGAGATCATACATGTGTGGTTGGTTTCTGAAATCACTGTTCTGCTCCACTGCTCTATTCCTTCACCCTCTGTTAACCAATTCAGTTTTAACTACTATAGTTAAATGATACATCTTGTTTCTATTATATAATCCTCCAGCTTTGTTCTTTTAAAAGATTGCCTTGGTTATTCATGATCTTTGACTGTCCATAAAGGTATTAGAATAAATTGTCAATTTCTATTAGACAAACTTGTTAGAATTGTGATTTCCATACACTGGAAAAGATTTCCTCATATAGTGTACTAAATCACTCCATTTATATCATACATTATCTGTACATGATCAATAAATTAAATTTAGAAAATATTGTATATAGTTAATATCTACACAATCTGCCAATTACCATAAGTCTTTAAAAATATATTTTAAATTCTCCAGTGTGCTTTGTAGACAAGAATATCAGATTATATAGTACTGGCTTGGAGAAATGTTGTATAGCACTGCTTCTTCAGCCAAACAACTATAATCTTCAGAAATTCAACTCTCTAACTGGGCTTCTCATAGATGTGATGTCCTCTGATAGAGTGATGAGGGTATTCTCAAGACATTTTCTTGATTATATAGTTGCACCATACCACATATTTTACACAACTCCAACCTAATAGCATTTCATATGGGATCATAGATTAGCTAAAGTATAAACTCCAGAAAGACTTGGGAGGAGGGTTCCATCTATGTAAATGTGGGAAAATCATCATTCCTACTTGGTAAAGAGTTTCCAGTGTGGTCTTTTGAGAGAAAGCATTCACACTATAGTAACTTCTTACTCATGCTCTATAAAAAGGTTCAGTAATCTTATTGGTTCCATTGAGTGAACTATAGTGGTATAGTATCTGCATTGGTTGTTGGCTTCTTAGTTGAAGGAAAAGTTTTTTCTTATTTCTCTTCCCTGGGAAGAAATTTTGCCAACAAGGACATGCTAGGAACATTAAAAGTTTTTCATGTTAAGAATGAAAGGAATGTGATTAGCACTATATTTTCTCCTCTGTACGGTCTTAAATATGTAAATGATTTATTCTTTTGAGAGATGACAGTAATATGCTAGAAAAATGAATTTCTTCAGGAGTTGTCATATGAAAGTATATTTAGTGTATAAATATTCTAATTTAAAATATTAACAACTAATTCAAATTAAATATCTGACAAGTAGCTATACTATGCAGAGTTACTTCTGAAATAAAGAAGACTTTCAGTCAGACTCTCTGCCTTTTACTACTGCCCTATCCATACATAGTCAATGGAATGTTTACAATTGTTATCTTCTTTGGCTCTAAAATGTTTGTCTAGGGAACCAGGAAAATCTTACAGTTTTCTTTTTTTTTTATGTTTATTTTATTTTATTTTTTGATACTTTATTTACATTTCCAATGTTTCCCCTTTTCTGGGTCTCCTCTTTGGAAACCCCCTATCCCCTCCCCATTCCCGCCTCTATGAGGGAATTCCACCTCCCACCCACCTGCCCACCCATCCCCATATTCCTGCCTTGACATTCCCCTTTACTGGGGCCTTTAACATCCTCAGGCCCAAGGGCCTCTCCTCTCTCACTGATGGCCATCGAGGTCATCCTCTGCCACATATGTGGTCCAAACCATGGGTCCATAGATGTGTATTCTTTGGTTGGTGGTCCAAACTCCAGGACGACCGGGGGGGGGTCAGACCCATTGACGCTGTTGCTCCCTCCATGGGGCTGCAAATTTCCTCAGCTCCTTCAGACCTTCCTCCAACTCCTCCATCTGGGACCTCACTCTCAGTCCAGCGGTTACTGTTAAGTGAAACTTGGGCATTCTGAACTTTTGGGCTAATATCCGCTTATCAGTGAGTACATACCATGATCGTTCTTTTGTGAATGAGTTACCTCGCTCAGGATGATATTTTCAAGTTCCATCCATTTGCCTGCAAATTTCATTAAATCATTGTTTTTAATAGCTGAGTAGTACTCCATTGTGTAAATGTACCACATTTTCTGTATCCATTCCTCTAATGAGGGACATCTGGGTTGTTTCCAGCTTCTGGCTATTATAAATATGGCTGCTATGAACATAGTGGAGCATGTGTTTTCTTAGTCAACAGGAGTTTGTGTGTGTGTGTGTGTGTGTGTGTGTGTGTGTGTGTATGTGTGTATAATATATGTGTTCATGTGAAAGTGTCTTAGTCAGTTTTCTATTTCTGTGAAGAGACACCATGACCAAGACAACTTTTATAAAAGGAAATATTTAGTTAGGGAGTTTATAGTTTAACAGGTTAGTCCATTATCAGTATAGTGGGAACAGTAATGGCAAGTTGGAAGTGCTACATACTAATCTGCAAGGAGAGAGAGAGAGAGAGAGAGAGAGAGAGAGAGAGAGAGAGAGAGAGAGAGAGAGGCAGATGCTGGGACTGTCTTGGGCTTTTGAAACTTCAAAGGCTAACCACAGTGACACACTCCAACTAGGCCACTCCTTCAAATCCTTTCCAAGTAGTGCTACTCCCATTAAACAATATAATCCAGTGGGGTGTATTCAAACTACTGCAGTCGTGTGCATGGAGGCCACAAATCAACCCTGGTGTCTTTCTCAGTGGATCTCTCTCTCTCTCTCTCTCTCTCTCTCTCTCTCTCTCTCTCTCTCTGTCATAAGTTCTTTACTGAAAAAAAATTTACCCATTGACTACACTACCCATTGGTTGGGCAGACAGCTACAGTGACTCGCATCAAAGTTGTAAGCACTTGCTGTTGCATTCAACTTTTATGTGAGTACTGAAACTTTTTCTATATGGCATACAGAAACCATTACAGAAAACTACAACAGATCATAATTCAGAGATAATCATGTTGTAATGCAGAAACCAATGGATCATGGAAAGCCAAACCACAAAGGATACATTTACAATACAACTCTTATACCAAGGTGTAGGGACATTACATAAGAGGGGTAACAGTAACCGCTGGACTGAGAGTGAGGTACCAGATGGAGGGGTTGGAGAAAAGTCTGAAGGAGTGGAGGGAATTGGCAGCCACATGGAGGGAGCAAGAGCGTCAATGGGCCTGACCCTCCCCCTGGTCGTCCTCTAGTTCAGACCACTAACCAAAGAATACACATCTATTGACCCATGATTTGGACTACATATGAGGCAGAAGAATCACCTCGATGGCCACCAGGAAAAAGGAGAGGACTTTGGGCCTGAGGGTGCTAGTGGCCCCAGTAAAAGGGAATGTCAAGGTGGGAATATGGGAATGGGTGGGCGGGTAGGTGGGAGGAGGAATTCCCTCACAGAGGTGGGGAGGGGGAGGGGACACGGGGTTTCCAAAGAAAAGGGGAATCATCGGAAATGTAAATAAAGTATCAAAAAAATCCAACAGCAACAACAACAACAAAAAAACAACAACAAAAAAAAAAACAAAAACAAAAAAAACAAAAAAACAAAAAACAAAAAAAAAAAAGAGGGGCCAGAAAAATCGCAAGAGCCAGCGGACCAATTAGTGTGCTGACCAATTGTGTCTTCTAGAAATTGAAGGGAAGCTACACCCCTAATACTTCAGCCATTTGGTTTTACTAAACAAGACATGAACAATGACAATATCGATTGAAAGGATACCTCTGTAGGAGGAAATATCAGTGGGTCCCACCCCTGGACAAAAAACTAATAGAAAACTACTGACTGTTGAGAGAGGAAGAATCAACATCTCCCAGGAATAAGCACTCTAACTTGTTGTTCAGTACAAAGTGTTCAGATCTGAAAACATCATACAAGGCACACTAAATGGAGTCAGAAGGTTGTATTTATATATTTATGTGCTTATTATATATTATATTTATGTAACAATAATAGTTAAAGAGAAAGAGGCCACCAACTGGACGTGGACATTGGAGAACCTGCTTGGAGCAAAGGATATGGGAGAGGTTGATGGGAGGAAAGGGATGAAGGTAAGGGATACAGTTATATTTTAATTAAAGTTTTAATAATTAAAAATATGTTGATATGATTCTTTGTTATTTATATTGGACTATGTTGAGAGCTTTAGTTGCCGCTTCTAGGAGTATGGCATTTGTCACTGGGATCAGACAAGAAAGAAGGCTCAGATACGATAAGAAACCATGATCATGGGGCTTTGTTTACTGCTTTGCTTAATTACTACCTTGTGTGATTTCTTTGCTTACAACTTTGCTTTGTTATTATCTTGTGTGATATTTTTGCTTACTACTTCACTTGATTACTATCTTGTGTGATCTTGTTTACTACTTGATTACTTTGTCTTTGATCTAAGAACCGACCATGTTTTTTGGATGTACCTAGAATGATATAAAAGCAGACTGGGAAAAAATAAAGCTGCTTTAGCCTCAGTATTGGGTGGAGTCGTGTTATAATTTTGTCTAATTAGTTTTTTTTTTTTCAATCCCTCCTCCCTCCCTTGAGACCAGGATTACTGACTGAGCTGGCTTGGTTAGATCACTGCCTTTCCAGCTTAGGAAAATAATATATGATTCTTTTTAGGATCATGTTTTCCAGAATATTAAACAAAAGTCAGTAGTTTATCAATATAATGAGTACATGTTTGTGTAAGTGTTTAAATAACTGAAGCATCTTTTATACAGAGAGATTCTGAGATAAGTACTGAAAGGTTAAAAGTGATCAGTCCTCTTATTTGGTGCTGGAGGGAAGAATGAACTGTTATTGAGGTCTAGGAACAGAGAAAAAAATTCCCTATAGCTGAGACATCATAGGCAATTTCTTCGCATAGAGAATATGACATTTTGCTATGATTTGTACTTAGCATTTAAGACCATGGAGACATAGCTTGAGCTTTTCCTGCAGTGAAAATCCCAGACTGTAGAGATTCAAGCATAAAATCAATATTCTCCAATCACCAGGTATACCTTAATCAGTGTGCCTACTAGGATTATTGCACAGTAAGCTCATAGCTCATTCTGACAAAATTACAGAAACAGAAAGGAAAAATTACTTCATAACAAATGGAGAGAATTTAAACTTATATTCAAATTCCAATCTGAATTTCCTGTGATAACGATCCAAAAATAATAATGAATTGTACAAGTCCTAATTGTTAAAAAATAATGAGTAATATAAATAATTCTTTCAACACCATTCCTGACATTATCCTTCAGATAAAACCACAGGTTACAAATAAATATCACCATAAAAATATTGATTCTGCCATAGACTGTGCTTTTAAAATAGTGTGACTACATTCTTGAATTTCTCTAACAAGTATCACACAATGAAGTACAAGTAAGAGTGGGAGCCTAAGATGAATAAGCATTTTATATTACCTGGCACTCCTCCTGACAGTAGTTTAATTTATTTTGTATGAGCTAGGTCATTTTGTGTAGGCAGACGTGAACTTCCTGTCTGTACCATTCTTCCTTGACATCTGAGTCACACTGACTGCTTTGTATAATATTATTTTTCTCTTGATCCCAGCACTATGTCATGCCAACTTGTAAAACCAAAGCATTTTATTCTTGCCTTAATACAGATTTAATAACATTAATGGTTACCTTATTTTTTCAATTGGCCATTTTTATCAAAAAGACAAAAAATTCCCCTTTCTTTTACTGTGAATTTCATTCACAAACACATTATAAATACACATTTGCTAGTGACGTAACAGCAACCTTGTTTGTTATACAGCTTTATGAAATCGGCCACACATTAAAGAAAACTTGATAAATATGGAGATATACTTTTAACGAAAGGTAAATGATACAGAATTGACAGAATAATCTTTACCTTGTTGCTACTTTTTAAAAAATCTCATCAACTTTCAATCCAAAGAGGATAAAAAATTATTGGCATCTGTTCTAGTTTTCTTTGTGCTACTGTGATAAACACCATGATCAAAAGCATCTGCAGGGGTGAAGGAACAAGAGGACAGAGAAAGGCTTTGTTTGGCTCACATCCCCAGGTTGCAGTCTGTCACTGGTAGAAGTCAGGACAAGAGCTGGAGTAGGAACTGAAGCCAGATCCATTGAGAAATGCTGCCTACCAGCTTGATACCAGCCTTAAGTTCAACAACCTTAAAAAACCAATTAATTAGTTGAGAGTTTCATTTCTTGTATTTTGATCATATTCACTCTTTCCTTGAAGACTCTCATTTCTAATTTTATACTTATTCAGCTTTGTCTACTCTGTTTTTAAAGCAATTGAATCTACACACACACACACACACACACACACACACACACACACACAGAGACACACATTACTCCTGAGTGTTTAGATATCCACTTGTGTGTGGTCTACCCGTGAGAGCTCATATCACTAAAGAAAACTCTCTCTCTCTCTCCAAACATCTTTCAATACCAATGATTTCTTATGTAACTGTTGGATTTCATGATTACCTCTCTCCTCTATGCTGCAATTTTTCTGCACTAACCTTATAGTCTTGTGCATACTGTCCATCGTGCTGTGACTTCATATGTGTAGTTATCCTGTTGTGTCAGGAAAACAAGGTTTGATTATTGTTCCAATACTTATGACTCTTTCAATATTTCTATTTTCTTTTCCATACCAATCCATGAGCCTTATGAAACCCAGATCTACTTGTCTACAGATGGCACCACCAACAATGGCCTGAGCTCTCCTACATTAATTAACAATCAAGAAAATGCTCCAATAGTTAAGTCCATTGGCAAATTTGCCAGAGGCAACTCTTCAATTAATGTGTGAAATTCCCATGTGTGTCAAGGTGATACCCAAGTTTAACTATCAAAATATATTATAGCTAGATTAGTTCAATGCAATTCATTAGAAATATTTGGAAAAAACAGAATGGGTTTTTGATTTTTACAAGGAAGTTGGAATTGGAATATGATGAGTTGTCATTCAGGATTTGAGATTTTACTCAGTATTTCTAACCCTTCTCTTCTTTTGGAGATGCCTTGGATTGCCATGTTTTTAATTACAAAGTAAGAGTGGGTGAGCCTAACATGCAAATACAGTTTTGTGTACATAAGACTAAGACTGTCAGAGAGTCCTGAAATATACTTGTTGAATCAATGTAGCTTTACGTTCAATATTTTCTTCTTGTAATTTCCATGTTAATATCATTTAATCATCTCAAACTTCTGTTAGGCCTGTTAACTCCCATTAAGTATCTTCATTTTCACACTATGCCCTGGAACCTCTTTCTCTTCTCCTTAAAATTGTGTTTACCTCTATCCATGTATTATCCTTGGTTTTCTGAGTCTGTACTCTTTGTATCTGTATTTTGAGATATAGCTTGCAAAATCTTCATGCGGCACAAAGATACTTACTGAGAATTTAGAAGTTCCTGTTTCAAAATATGTAGCCTGTGTTTGGGAGAGAGTTTAGCCAGTAATGATCCTGCAATGTAAGAAGAGGACCTGAGTCCAATTACTAGAAATCACAGTTTTTTAAAGTTATGCTTTAAGGTATTTTAATATTATATTATAATAAGAATAGAAATATGTGAAGCTTTAAAATGTCTGGGTATGGTGCCATGCAGTTCTAATCCTAGGGCTAAGGAGATAGAGGCTGGAGGATTTCTGAGGCTCACTGGTTAGCTAATCCATTCTAGTCAGTAAAGTCCAGGTTTGAGTAACAGATACTATCTCAAAAAACATGTTGGATGGTGTCTTCGGAACAATATCCATGGTTGAACTTTAGCCTCCACATGCACGTACACAAAGTTATGCATATTCCAGCATCCACATGTCTTCTGCACACACAAGACCATGCACATACATGTATGCACACAAAAAGATGAAAAGATGCATGCATTCTATTTGTGTTCATACTAGATGCAGAGTATGGTTTAGTTTAAAGTTTAAGTTAAAAATTGGTGTTCTTTGCCTTACTTCTGTAAGGCAAAGGACACTGTCAGTAGGACAAAACACCAACCAAGAAATTGGCAAAAGATTTTTACCAATCTTACATCTGGTAGAGGGCTAATATCAAATATATACAAGGAACTTAAGAAGTTAGACTCCAGAGAACCAAATAACCCTGTCAAAAAATGGGGACCAGAGCTAAACAGAGAATTCTCAACTGAGGAAACTTAAAGGGCTGAAAAGCACCTAAAGAAATGTTCAACGTCCTTAGTCATCAGGGAAATGCAAATCAAAACAATCCTGAGATTCCAGCTCACACCAGTCAGAATAGCTAAGATCAAAAACTCAGGTAACAGCAGATGCTGGCAAGGATGTGGAGAAAGAGAAACACTCCTCCATTGTTGGTGGGATTGCAAGCTGGTACAGCCACTCTGGAAATCAGTTTGGCAGGACCCATGGTGCTGGTCACATATGTGGCAGAGGTGGGCCTTGTTGGCCATCAATGGGAGGAGAGGCCCTTGGGCCAGAGGGTGTTAGATGCCCCAGCATAGGGGAATGCTAGGGAAGGAAGACAGGAGTGGGTGGGTGTGTGGGTGGGGGAATACCCTCATAGAGGCAGGGGAGGGGGGTGAGATGGGGGTTTCCAAAGGGGAGACCTGGAAAGAGGAAAACATTTGCAATGTAAATAAAGTATCAAAAAATTGGCATTCTTAGATGACTGAAAGAATGCTCTTGGCTCTTTCTTCTGCTGTGAATGTTGAATAGTATGATCCCATCTCTTTCTTGAATTTTAGGAAACAAATCTATAAATGCCATATCTTAGTCTCTTTGTAAAGACACTTTGTTTTATTTTCTTCTTATTAAAATTTTAATATAACAAAATGATTTATTGTGATACTTTCATTTATCTGTAAAATTATATTTTGTTCTTATTTAGATCCTCTTGTTTTTCACTGCCTACCTCCACCTGCCCCTTCTCATTCTGATTCATTTCCCTATGCAGACACACTTCAGCATCAGTGCAAGTTTTGCTATATCACCCCTCCTTTGAGATTTTATTCTTCTCCTCTAGGACTTCTTCCACCCCCAAGCCCCCCCTCACACACAATTTGAATCCATATTCTTCATATAAAAGAAAACATGACACATGTTTTTTCTGAAGCTGGCAGTTTACCCTACTGATATACTGATATAATAGATTATCAAATAAGAAGCCTCAAACCATGTTTGGGTTGTCTTTTTCAGTTGTTGGTCAGTGAGGTCCCATAGACCTCCCAAACATCATGAGCTATTGTTATTGCTCTTGGTTACACTCTAGGTCTTTATGGTAAGGTCTTCCTGTTGAAGATACTACATATATAAGTCTTAAGATATGGAGTAATCAAGCTGGCACAGAAAGTGTAAGCTTTAGTCACACTAGATACCTTTCACAGTGCTGTAGTCCCCACAGGAGAAATGTAATAGTTTATGTAACCTGTGAGCAACAATAATCACTGATGTCCTGAGATATGCCTACTGGTGTGATAGTTGCTCAAATGTTATTGGAGAAAGTACCTGCTTTCTGATTGGATATAAGGCCTTCTCCACTGCTAATCCATCCTATTGAAAAAATCTGCAGGAGTATTTTGAGACTTCTGAAAGGTATAGTCTTTACTGAGGGCTGAACTATGAATGTCACAGCTTACTTTCTGAATGCAGTTTCTTCTTCTTCTGCTCTACCAAATAAGAACCACAGTTAAATCTGAGTTCAAAATGGTTCCTTTTTCTGTATCACCTTTTTCTTGGAGGTTTTCTGCTGTCTCTGAAGCACCTCTTCTTTATCTCTTTTTTAATAAAGTTTATCCTGCATTTGATTTAATGCATTAGAGATCCTTCACGCAGGTCACAAAAATGTGGTTGACTTGAATGTATTAATGATTCATTCAGAATTACCAGGCACTTCTATTGTTCAGTAAGCATATCAAATAACTAATATAAATGAAAATATTAAATTTCTCCAATTTGATTATTTAGAATTTCTAATGAACCAGTTTTTAGTCTAAGTATGTATAAAATTCAAATTTACAACTTTAATTGTTGCTTTTTACAGTTTACTAAATTTTACATAGGATAAGACTCTCTGTTTAGGAATAATTTATTTGGACAAATTAAATTTGAAACTGGCCCTTGTAGTACAGACCAATAATCTCAGGCACTCAGGAGGCTAGTGCAGAAGAATTGCAAGTTTGCAACCAGTCTCAACTTAGTGAGACTCTATTGAAACAGAAGAGTAACGCGGGGAGGATATAGCTTTCCTCATAGTGCTTTTATTAAGCACTTGCAAAACGAAAGTCTAATCTTAGACTAATTCTTAGAAAATAAATTCAATTTTAAAGTTTTATTTTGGTTTTACGTAGGTGTGGGTGGTTTGTACACCCATGTGTTTGTTTGCATATGTGTGAGTACATGTGTCTGCATGTGATTGTAACAGTCTGAACTTGAAACTGGGGAAAGGGATTGATTACTAAAGTGTCCATTTCCTCTCATGCATTTACAGAAAATCATGATGATACAGGTACTAAAGACTCAGGTGTGAGTGTCAGTTCTAATTGCAGGGGACTTGCAATATATAGGGGAGACATGTATAAGTCAAAAAGCAAAATTTAATAGTGTAATTTCTATTACATCCATTCGGCAGAGAGTTGGGTTAAGTTAGAAGCTAGCTGAGAAATTCTCCCAGCAAAAAGGCCAATAGCTTTAAACTGTTTAGATGTGTCCAAGTATTTATTATTAAACCACAAGCAGAATCCTGAAAGCCTGCAAGAGTGGTAAAATCCTAAAACACTGAACTTCAAACTGTCCTTGTGAGGCTGCATTCCCATGTTTCATCTACATTCTCTAAAGTTTATTTCAGCTTTAATTTTACTTAGCATCTTTTATATAAAATGATATTCAATAGATAATACATGTGTATTATGTTTAATTTCTCTGTGTACATTGGTTGTATGTAAAGGTAGTAATAAGTAATAATTGAGACATCTATTTGCTTATCAATTAAGCAACATTTACAACATTCTAAGTGTGATTTCTTCTGGTCTACTCTTGTAGAGTTTTGTTTGGTTATGCTTTTTTCAGGGACTTTGGGTACATCATTAAATTATTAATTTGTGAGAAAAAGAAAACTAATGAGGATCATTAACCAAGAAAGAGTGCCAAGTGAGCAAATTCATCCATAAAATTCAGCATCATTTTAAGAAGCATCCTTTTTTTTTCTCCTTTTTTGCCTTTTACTTCTTTGTAGAGATGGGTGTTATGAAAAGCAGGGAACATTACTAAAGGATAATTATCAGAAAGAAGGCAATGGTGATATTTGTACTTTGGAAAAATATTGGCTTCTCCATGTTTTCCTATTTATGGTTTTGAAAAAAATCAGGACAGTTGACTGTGAGGTCCTTCATTATAAATCTTTTTAGAATCAGACAATAGCCAGTTTGTGTGTGTGTGTGTGTGTGTGTGTGTGTGTGTGTGTGTGTGTGTGTTTGTGTGTGTGTGTGTGTTTCTGTGTGTGTGTGTGTGTGTATGTTTGATGTAATTGATATTGAGCAGTTTTATCTGGAAACCAAAGTTCAACTTTTTTTTTTGTTATTTACCTGTAGGGGTTTGTTTTAGTTTGGACTATTGCAACAAAGTACCTAAACAGCATGCTTTAAAATAGTTGTCATCTTATACTTATTAGGGTCTGGAAGTTGGAGATCAGGGTGATAATGTGATAAGGTTGTTTCCTATATTATAATTTTACAAGTGAGTTGGAGAAATGTGGATCTTTTTTCATCTTCTTCCCACAAGGACAATGATTTATTGTTAGAATCCCTTCCCTCATTATTTATGACTTCATCCTGCCCTTGTTGATGCTCGCAGATCTTATCTCCAAACCTCCTCACAGTGGGAATTCTGGCTTCATTATGTGAATGTTGGTGGGACACAAATATTCAGTTCATGATAATTGACTTTTATAATTTGAAATAACTTTTATTTATCTTATTTTTTGACAGTTTTATATAAGTATATGGTGCATTCTGACCACCATCGCATCATACAAGCTGAAGGGCCCAAGTGAGGATACCTCAGTCCCACTCGGGAGGGAGAAGAAATCAACCACAAGGGGGGAGGGAGGAGACTGGGAGAGAAAAGGGATGGAGGTGTGTGGAGAAGGGAACATGATTGGATATTGGGTAGGGGAAGAGGACTGAAATCCCTGAGGGCCAGCAGAAAGAAGGGAGACATGCAACCTCGGGAGTTAGGAGGTTGGAGGGACCCTCCAGAATGAACCTGGGAGGTGAGAGACTCTCAGGTCTCAAAGAGAGGGATCATAGATGAAATGTCCTACATTGGGGAGAGGGAAATTGTAGAGCCCACCTCCAGCGGAAAGACAGAGTATTAAATGAGGGATGAGTTTTCCATCCCACAGTCAAAACTCTGACCCATAATTGTTCCTGTCTGAAAGAACTGCAGGTATGGAAATGAAGAGGAGCATGAGGAAAAGAAGGTCCAGGGACAGGCCCAAAATGGGATCCAGCTCAAGGGGAGGCCCCAAGACCTGACACTCACAAAAAGGGATCTATCATGACTGCCTTCCAAAAGACCCAACAAGCAGCTCAAAGAGTCAGATGAAGATATATGTACCCAACCAATGGACAGAAGCTGCTGACCCCTGTGGTTGAATTAGGGGAAAGCTGGAAGAGGCTGGGGAGGAGAATGGCCCTGTGGGAAGGCCAGCAGTCTCAACCTGGATCCCAAAGATCTCTCAGATACTGGAACACTGACCAGGCAGCATATGCCATCTGATATGAGGCCCCCAGCACATATACAGTGGAGGATTGCCTGGTCTGGGTTTAGTCAGAGAAGATACACCTAACTCTCAAGAGATATAAGACCCCAGGGAGTTTAGAGGTATGGTGGGGTAGGAATTGGGAGTGGGGTGTGAGTGTGGGGTGAGGACATCCTAGTGAAGACAGGGAGGAGGGGAGAAGGTATGGGATGTGGAACAGTAGGAGGGTGGACCAGGAGGGGAACAAAATCTAGAGTTTAAAATACATAAATAAATAAATTTAAAAAACAAATCAATCTGTGGTGGGAGACCTGTGCCTGGGCCACCAGGGTTCCATGGCCAAGTAGCACCAGGAGAAAGCTACCCTCCCAGGAATGTAGAAAAGCCATAAGTGGGGTTAAGACAAGTACCACTGCTCACCGGGACCCACCCTGAACCCGCGGGACACAGGGACTGAGGTAAAGTCAGGCATAGGAACCTTCCTGTTTCCATCTGTGGCAGGAGACCTGTACCTGGGCCACCAGGGTTCCATAGCCAAGCAGCACCAGGAGAAAGTCACCCTCCCAGGAGTGTGGAAAAGCCGTGAGTGGGGATAAGACAAGCACCACTGTTTACCGGGACCTAGAGACCTCAGCCTGGGCCACAGGGCTCCAGGAGAGACCTGGTATCCCAGGAGTGCTGACACACATTCGAGCATAGGCAAAACCACAACTTCTGTTCAAACTCACTGGATCAAGAGGGACCCTTGCAGAGCCATCAGGACACAGAAACCAAGGGACCGCTGGGGACAAGATCCTTCTGGTTTCTTTCTGCACCCCAGAACTGACCCTGTGCCACAGCACTCCAAACCCAAACACCTCTCAGAGAGAGCTGGTCTTCAAGGAGTATTGATACAGAGGCCTGCAGGAAGGATAAGCCACAGCCAGACAGAGTAAGATCAGCTAACATCAGAGTTAACAAGATGGCAAAAGGCAAGGGCAAGAACAGAAGCAACAGAAACCAAGGCTACTTGGCATTACCAGAACCCAGCTCTCCCACCACAGCAAGCCCTGGATATCCCAACACACCAGAAAAGCAAGACTCAGATTTAAAATCAGTTCTCATGATGATGATAGAAGACTTTAAGAAGGACATAAATAACTCCCTTAAAGAAATACAAGAAAACACAGGTAAACAGCTAGAAGCCCTTAAAGAGGAAAAATAAAAATCCATTAAAGAATTACAGGAAAGCACAAACAAACAGGCAGAATTAAAGGAAAACACAATCAAACAGACGAAGGAAATGAACAAAACCATCCAGGAACTAAAAACAGAAATAGAAACAATAAAGAAATCACAAAGGGAGACAACCCTGGAGTTAGAAAACCTAGGAAAGAGATCAGGAGTCATAGATGCAAGCATAACCAACAGAAAACAAGAGATAGAAGAGAGAATCTCGGGAGCAGAAGATAACATAGACAACATTGACACAACAGTGAAAGAATATACAAAATGCAAAAAGCTCCTAACCC